>CM053604.1:21710813-21755285 GCA_028646535.1 Procyon lotor
TATTCTGTAACTGTATTAACTGCGCAGAGATTTAGAAGCTATCTCCTTAACAAAAGGATTCTTCTATTATTTGAGAAATGTTTCTCTTTATTATCTATATCTTTACTCTTCTTCATTTCTTCACTTTAAAATCAACTATGATAAGTACATTTTTTGTTAGTAGTATTGTTTGCATAGCATATCTTTTTTCCTCAGTATTTATTTTAATTTGCTTTGTTTTCTTATATCTAAATTAAACATCTTTTTAAGAATATATAGGAGGGATCTCTGCCTTATTTAGGTAATCTGACCATCTCTATTTTTTAATTTTTGTGTTTAATTTACTTAGATGAAATGAAATTAATAATTTTTTTTAGCTTAGGCAATTTTTTTAGTTCTTCCATTAAATTCTTTGATAACTTGTTTTTTCTTCATTCAGTTGCATTATTAAATATAGCTGTGCTTTGTTTTATCACTTCTATTGACTTTTTAGCATACTTGTCAAACTTTTTTTTTAGTGGATATTTTAGATTAAAATATGCACCTTAACATATCACATCTCACTTAAATATACGGGTTGCTTATGAACAGTAAAATAATATTGCAATAGTGTAATTGTATTTATATATCTTATACTCTGTGCTATTTTGGTCATATATTTTACTTTTATAATTTTTTAAGCCCTTATAGTACATTTTAATTATATTTCTTTTAAATAGTCAATAGTTTTTAAATAAATGTGATTGTGTACATTTGTTTATAGTTTTCTCACAGGTTTTTTTCTTTTTTATCTTTTAACTTTGTGGTGGTAACTTTCCTTCCTGCATGCACATGCAAAGTTTTAGTTTAGTAAGAACTTTCTTTTATTTCTTGTGTATGAGTTTCTCAACAGTGAGTCATTTCAACTCTTTTTAGAAAATGCTTTTTTTGGTTAGTATTTGGTACCATATAGTGTTCTCCCTTATCCCAGAAGGATGTTTATATAACTTAAAAAAGATATAAAGTGTTGTAAGTAAGATGGCTCATAAAGGACTGCAAGGTGCATTCCCTTCTGTAATCAGGACCAGGCCATCCCTCTCTGCATGGTGAAGAGAGATACTATTATTCTATCACACCATGTGGGGCTGGGGCTCTAGAGCCAACCGTCCTTCTTACCAAGATCCAATATTTTTTTATAATAAATTTGTGGCTTGACACATCTGCTGATTGAAATGGATGTCTTAGACTAGGTTGCTATTTTTTTCATATGGAAATGAATAAAATGTATGATGTAATATAAAAAAAAAAGAAAGTGTTTTCATGTTCCCTTGTATCTAAACATATTGTCATTGGGTACAGAATTCAAGGCTGACCTTTGGTTGTCTGTTTTTAATCCCCCACCTCCAAATTTAATGATACCAATCCATTACCTCCTGCTTTTTGTTTTTCTGAAGAAAAGTATTTCTATTATTATCATGATTTCCCTGAGTATGTCATTTTTCTGTATCTGATTATAAATGTATCTCTTTATCTTGAGTTTTCTCAGTCTAACTCTAATATGCCTAGAAGGGGTGTGTGTGTGTGTGTGTGTGCGCGCGCGCATGTGTGCCCACGTGCATTTTTTTTATATTAAGCATTCTTAGGATTTACTATGATTTTTGAGACTGAGCTTAGAAAACTTACATCAGTTGTGTACAATTTTTATCCATTATCTACTAATATATATATAGTTTTGCCCCTTTGCGCTTCCTCTCCTTCTTTCATTCTAATTACGCAGATTCCATAGTTTAATGTGTTCTACATGTCTATAATGTTTTACTCATTTGTTTCTTTGTTTCTGTGCTTTAATTTGTACTATTTCTATTGGTCTATAATCACATTTACTAATATTTCTGTAGTTTCACTTTGTTATACTCAAAAAGAAACATTTTTCTTTTTCTCTTAAGAAAGACAATTCTAGAATTTCAGAAACTAAAATTCTAGCACTTTGTTTTTATAGCTATTACTATGCTAAAATCTTCCACCTTTTTGACAGATTTTCCTCTAAACTCTTTAACATTTACATAATAATTATATTTATTAAAACCTAGGACTGCTAACTTTAACATCTGTGTTACTTAATGCATTTGCTTCTAGTGGCTACTTTTATTCTCTTGATTATAGATCACATTGCCTGCTTCTTCATATATGTAATAAATTATGTCTGATGAACATCACGAAAGACAACTTTGGGTAGCACTATATTATGCTAACTAGATTATATTATTTTTCTCTATAAAGTGTTGTCTTGCTCTGGGATGAAATTGAAGTATTTCTTATCAAGTATTAAATTTGGCTTCACTGAGCTGGATCAATTTCAGTTTTGCCGTTATTCCTACAATAGACCTCAATTCTAGGCATAGTTCATACTGCAAGTGCAAGACCTTTTTTTGAATTGTCAAATTAAAGCAAAAAACAGCACTTTCCCTGAGAGCCTCCTTTCTTTCTGGCCAAGATTCAGTATCTCAGCATCGTGTGATCTCTGAAATTTCTGTTCATCTGACAGGCCTCAAGCAGGCAGCTGTTCTCTGCTCTATTTCCTGGATTCTTGCCTCGCTTGTTCCAAGCTTAGGAATTGGCCAATCTCTGAGGAAAACCTTGTGTAATATAAAAACTAAAGTTTTCCTAGAACGTGGATATATATTTTGCTGTTGTGCTGGAGGGATAGACTTAAGCTTAAAGTTAATGTTATGTGCATTTCATATAAAATTAAATTCCATTTGTAAAAGATATTAAAAGAGGTGTAGCATAATGTTTGCAATAAAAAAATTTGAATTTCAGGCAATAAAAGAAGTTTTTGAGAACATACTAGAGGTAAAAGGTGTCTGAAATTGAAGAAAAATAATGGAATATGTATTCACTGATGTTCAAAGTGAAAAATTACTAATGTTAAGCATCATTATCATTTTATTTCAAGAATCCATTTTAATCCAAAGCTATAGTTTTAGCATTAGAATAAATAGAGTTTTCGATTTTGTCTTTAGCATATTTTTTATAACATTACATCAATTTGATCTAAAAATTATATCTCTTCATACTAATTACTAACTCTAAGCTGAAACATATCTCAGGAGAATACATCTAATAAAAACTGGGTCATTGGTTTTGAAGAACTCTTAAAGCTGCTATTGTGACAAGGCAAGAGGAAAAATTGGTGAATATCATAAAACATCAGATAGGAAGCTTAGGTCTATATCACACTCTCAGAAAGACATATATCAATACCTTCTCTAGTTTATAATATACAAAATGAAATTTGTCAGCACAGACTTATTTTCCTCTGTTGGAGAGGGAATGCTCACTAAGAGGAGTGAAAAGAGACTAAGAGGTAGAAATGTATCCTGAAGCAAACAGTATACTGAAATTTGTCTTTTGCATTTTTGAACATTCTTCTATTCTTTATACAGCAAGAAAGTGCATTCTATTAAAAAGAAACTGTGAAGACCTGAAAAACATTATATAAAAATATTATAAATATATTTATTTTGGTTCATTTTTCTGCCATTATCTCACTGTTTTCTGTTATCTGGCTAAGTTTTAGAAAAATCTTACTTAAAAAAAAATCTTGCTTTATTAATTTAGGGAGAATCTCTACTTTCCAAAGTGGATTAACGACGAGGAGTTTGCATACAGGTGTGTATAAAACTTACAGCATGATGTAAACCCCGAAGTATTTTAACTTCAATATCACATAATTGAGTATAATTTTTGGTGCCCCAAAGCACTGCATAAACCTTAATAAAGAATAAGTCTTTATGACTCGTTTCAGTTGAATGCTTCTAAGCAGGCGAAAATGAGGAATCATTATATGCACTGGTGGAAGCATACTTTTAAGCTGCAGTTTTGTTTAATTCCTGTCACCTTACTCATGACAGCTATAACAAATAAAGAAACTGAGGATGAATTCATAGGGATAATTAAGCAGTGTTGATCTTAGGACAGTTGTCTTTTCAATGAAACACTGATTGCATTGTTCATAACAAAACTATCTCTGCATGACAGAACTAATTAGTGACCATCTGAACTTACTTAGCCAAATGAAAAAAGCAATTAAAAACACCGTCATCACTGGATCTACCATTGAACAGCTGGTTATATTGATAAGCAATCCAGCAAGTTAAAGCTACTTTAGAACACAATGGGACATAATCTGCTTTCTGAGCAGTAATTAGAGAGCAGTAAGAGAATATGAGATTACTGTTGAGAAACTGTAATTGTGATTCAAACAACTTTTAAAGTACATTTTCTTCTTGAATTGGCATAAGAATAATAGGTGAAATTTTTCAAATTTTCAAACCACTTTATATTCCTGTGGGACTTGCATATCATATTATAGTATTTATCAACAATTAACCATCTCTCTTAAGGGAAGATAAATTTGTATGACATTGCAGTTTGATTTACCAAAGCAGGTAAAGATGACCTTTACATAGGAATCACTAAATCTTAAAGAGCAATTACATGCCATTGTATTACAAATACCTAGAGGACAGGATTAGGTGTAGCTATTATAATATGTAAGACACAGAATCTCTGAAATATGTGTGTGTGTGCGCACACATGATGCATGTGTGGTTTTATGTTGCTTTTATGTGGTTTTATGTTATATTTGTCTTAAAACGTCCATACGTATGAGAAATCTTTTTTCAGTTTTTAGGAAAGTGAAAAATAAGATCACATTCTTTTCAATCATGTTTGGTGCATATTCTGCATTTAAAAAAATAATTAAATTAATGGGGCACGTGGGTGGTTCAGTGGGTTAAAGCCTCTGCCTTAGGCTCAGGTCATGAACTCTGGGTCCTGGGATCAAGCCCCACTTCGGGCTCTCTGCTCAGCAGGGAGTCTGCTTCCCCCCTCTTTGCCTGCCTCTCTGCCTACTTGTGATCTCTCTCTCTCTGTCAAATAAATAAATAAAATCTTTAAAGAAATAATTAAACTAAAAATGTAATATTTCAAACTCAGCTAACCTGTGGGCAATTAACTATACTTATTTGAAAGAGTACACGAAACTCATATGTTGCCTGAATCCTTTTCTGCCTTTATAGCCATGTAACTAAAACAAAATTTTGTTCTAGAAGAGATGATACTGTAATGTTCGAGCATAAGATATTTGGAAATAGATAAAACAGACATATATCCCAATCCTGTATGTACCATTAACCTCCCGTATTACCTTAGGCAAGTTACTTCTTTTTTAACTCTTAGGTTACATGCATGAAAAATGGATGGGAGGGAATACTAACAACTTGGGAAGATTGTTATATATAAAAATATATTATATATAAAATATATGTTATAATTACAAATTCTAATATATATAATTTGTATATATATATTATAACATATATATGTTATAATTATAAATCATAAAATTATACACACACACATGACATTAATCAACCTATTAGGCTAAAAAATGGCCAGCCAAAGATACAAAATACCAAGTTCTAATCCCTAGAAACTGTAAATGTTAATTTGTAAAGATAAAGTTTCTTTTAAGACACTATAAAATTAGGGATCTTGAGATGAAATTGTTCTGGATCAGTCAGGTGTGTTCTAAATGCATTTACAAGTGTTCTTATAAGCCAGAGGCAGAAGGAGGTTAACAGACAAAAGAGGAAAGGGCAGAGATGAGAGTGATGTAGCCAAAAGCCAAGGAATGCTGACAGCTACCAGAAGATAGAAGGAGCCAGGAAAAAATTCTCTTGCTTCTCCAAGACCTCCAGAAGACATGTGGCCCTGCCAATAATTTGACATTTCAATGTGTGCTGAGTTGAGACTTCTAACCTCCAGAACTTTATATAAAATAATAATTTCTGTCATCTTAAATCATCCATTTTGTGTTAATTTGTTATAGCAGCCACAAGAAAACTATTATATATATATAGTTTATATATAATTATATATAATATATATTATAATTTATAATTATATATATAATTATAAATATATAAATTTATATATTTATATAAACTATATATACACTTATACATATATATGTAAATATAGTTCTAATACTATTAGCTGAGTATTCTGACTGGCTCAATAAATATAAATTATAATTATTTCCAAACAGGTCCTTTAACCACTTATTTAGGTACTAATTACATTTACTCTTCTGGTTTTTTTCACTATTTTTTCTTTTTCCTCCTGTTCTGTTTTATGTTATGTTTTTTTTTATACCATGATAAATATATTAAAAACAAAGAAATACTTATTTGGTTGCCAGCTGCAAGGAAAAAAAGGTAAATGGAGGTCTTAATCCTCAAAATATTATTTCTTTGAATCAGTAATGCAAGTACATAATACTACTTCTCTACCTCCTTAATATGTGCAATAAAGTTCCCTACCAATGCAGATACACTTAATCTAAGCACTTTGTGTGTATTGACTTATTTAACTCATCGATTAAATATGGCAGGTTATTTTGTCATTCCATTTCACAGATGAAGATAAAAAGATGGAAATAATTTGCTCAAGGTCAAAAGGCTAGCAGGTGGTGCAGTTGACATTCTAAAGCTACCTCTCTTGAAGATGAAAGCAGAAGAACCGCTTGTTGATTTAGTTAACAAATTCATATTGAGCAATTACTATGTGCTAGGGTTATAATAGACAATAAGAATATAATAGTCAGAACACAGACAGAATTCCTGCTCTTATGGAATTTTGTCTTTATTTAGACCAGGGATTGGCAAGCTTTTCTGTAGAAAATGCATTGTTTCTGTAGAAATACTTTTGATTTTGCAGGCTATGTGGCCACTGTCACAATTATTCATTTTTGCCATTAGAATGCAGAGGCATCCAGAGATCATACATGTATGAGTGTATGTCCTGTTCCAATAAAAGTATATTTATAAAAACAGGTGGAGAGCCAGATTGGGTCAGTGGGCCATCGTTTTTTTCACTCCTTGTATAGATAGACAATAAACCAGATAAATAAGTGCTAGTAATCTCTACATTGTGCTAAAACATGCTATGGGGAAAACCAACCAACCAACCAACCAACCAACCAACAAACAAACAAAAAACAGAGAAAGGAGATAGGGAGTTAGGAGTAGGAGATTGTATAAGACCTCTCTATGAAAGTGGCAATTGAGACCTGAAAAAAGAAAGTATGCAAGTTATGTGTGTAACTAGTCTAAATAGAAGCAGAGCTCTTGCAAAGTGCCTGAGATAGGATCATGGTGGGTCTAATAGGAATAGTGAGAAGGTGAGTATCTGTCAGAAATAGTGAGAAGACTAGAATTGTGATGGTCACCAGATTTAGTTTTCTTTTTCAACATCCCTATGGCTATTTGGGGTCTTTTCTGGTTCCATACAAATTTTAGGATTATTTGTTCCATTTATTTGAAAAAAAAATGATGATATTTTGATAGGGATTGCATTAAACGTGTAGATTGCTCTAGGTAGCATAGATATTTTCACAATAATTGTTATTCCAATCCATGAGCATGGAATGTTATTCTATTTCTTTGGGTCTTCCTCAATTTTTTTCATGAGTACTCTATAGTTTTCTGAGTACAGATTCTTTGCCTCTTTGGTTAGATTTATTCCTAGGTATCTTATGGTTTTGGGTATAGATGTGAATGTGATAAATTCTTTAATTTCTCTTTCTTCTTCTTTTTAGTGTATAGAAATGCAACTGATTTCTGTGCATTGATTTTGTATCCTGATAGATTACTGAATTCCTGTATGAATTCTAGCAGTTTTGAGGTGGAAATTTTTGGGTTTTCCACATAAAGTATCATATAATCTGCAAAGAATGAAAGTTTGAATTCTTCTTTGCCAATTCAGATGCCTTTTATTTCTTTTTGTTGTCTGATTGCTAAGGCTAGGACTTCTAATACTATGTTGAAGAACAGTGGTGATGGTGGACAATCCTGCTGTGTTTCTGACCTTAGGGGAAAAGCTCTCAGTTTTTCCCCATTGAGAATGATATTCACTGTGGGTTTTTCATAGATGGCTTTTATGATATTGAGGTATGTATCCTCTATCCCTACACTGTGAAGAGTTTTGATCAAGAAAGAATTCTGTACTTTGTCAAATGCTTTTTCTGCATCTATTGAGTATTACAAAGCTGTAATCATCAAGACAGTATGGTACTGGCACAAAAACAGACACACAGATCAATGGAACAGAATAGAGAGCCCAGAAATGGATCCTCAATTCTATGGTCAACTAATCTTTGACAAAGCAGGAAAGAATGTCCAATGGAAAAAAGTCTCTTCAAAAATGGTGTTGGGAAAATTGGATAGCTACATGCAGAAGAATGAAACTGGACCATTTCCTTACACCACACATAAAAATAGACTCAAAATGGATGAAAGACCTCAATGTGAGACAGGAATCCATCAAAATCCTTGAGGAGAACATAGGCAGCAACCTCTTCAACCTCAGCTGCAGCAACTTCTTCCTAGTTGTTTATTTAATTGTTTAATAATACTTCTCTTTTACTGTTGCTATCACCAAAGGCAGGGGAATCGAGAGCAAAAATGGGCTATTGGGACTTCATCAAGATAAAAAGCTTTTGCACAGCAAAGGAAACAGTTAACAAAGCCAAAAGACAATGGACCAAATAAGAGAAGAGAAGAGAAGATATTTGCAAATGACATATCAGATAAAGGGCTAATATCCAAAATCTATAAAGAACTTATCAAATTCAACACCCAAAGAATAATCCAATCAAGAAATAGTCAGAATACATGAACAGACATTTCTGTAAAGAAGATATCCAAATGGCCAAAAGACACATAAAAAAGTGCTCAACATCACTTGGCATCAGGGAAATATAATCAAAACAGAGTTTCTGGTTTCATAAAATATTTCACTGTACTATTTAAAAGAGTCCACTACTCCTTTGGATAGTGGTGGGGTAAATAGTATTCCATCTTTACGTATTAAAACCCATGCATAAAATATAAATTATGATTAAAAACAAAACAAAACCAAACAAAACACAGTGAGATACCACCTCACATAAGTCAGAATGGCTAAAATTTAACCAGTTAAGAAACAAAAGGTGTTGGCAAGGATACAGAGAAAGGGGAACACTCCTGCACTATTGGTGGGAATGCAAGCTGGAGTAGCCACTCAGGTTCCTCAAAAAGTTGAAAATAGAGCTACTCTGTGACCTAGCAATTGCACTACTGGGTATTTACCCTAAAGATACAAATGTAGTGATCCAAAGGGACATGTGCACCCCAATGTTTATAGCAGCAATGTACACAATAGCCAAACTGTAGAAAGAGCCTAGATGTCCATCAACAGATGAATGGATAAAGAATAGGTGGTGTATAGATACACACACACACACACACACACACACACACACACACACACACACACAGAGGAATATTATGCAGCCATCAAAAATGAAATCTTGCATTTGTAACGATGTGGATGGAACTAGAGAGTATTATGCTAAGTGAAATAAGTCAATCAGTGAAAGACAAATATCATATGATATTACTGATATGAGGTATTTCAGAAACAAGGCAGTGGATCATAGGGGAAGAAAGGGATAATTAAACAAAAGAGGGAGACAAACCATAAGAGACTTTTAATCCCAGGAAAGAAACAGAGTTGCTGGAGTGGAGGGGGTATGAGAGATGGAGTGCCTGGGGATGGACATTGGGGAAGATATGTGCTATGGTGAGCACTGTGAATTGTGTAAGACTGATGAATCACAAACCTGTACCCTTGAAAAAAATAATACATTATATGTTAAAAAAAAGAGAGAGAGAGAGAAATAGTGAGAATATGAGTATGTCAATGGGGTGGCAGGGCTGAGAAAGTTCAGAGAGATAATAGGAAGTCACGTCACATTTAGCCATGTGCTTCATGGGGGAGGTGTGGCTCTTAGTCATGTGGAAATGGTGGAGTTGGGCAGAGGTAACAAGATCTGACTTAGATTTTAGTAGAATGACTCTAGATACTGGGTCAGGAAGTGATTTGGGGATGACTTTCTTAGAGGCAGATGGACCAGTGAGATCTCTTTAGATTTATTAAATAAATGTTTTTTAACATAAGTCTTTTGGGTAAAATTTTCATATTCATCACCCAGTGAAATGAATTCAACAAAATGTATACAGTACTTCTGTATGCCAGAAAGTCAACTAAGTCCTACTGCTATAGTCATATATGACACCATTTTTTCTCTGTATCTTTTTTAAGCTATTAAATATTGGATCCTCTACCTTTCTTAGTAAAGATAATACTCTTTTTTATTGGGGATTGTTTAAAACAAAAATAACAATCACCATGACTTGTCACTTAAACATTAGATTTACTCTTCAACAAAGAGATACTAAGACAACAGAAATATGCATTAGCAGAGTGTCCCAGCCTCCTGTGCTTCATCAGCATCTTTTTGCCAACAACAGTACATCTGTTGAAAGTCTAGTATGTGTCAATCAGATAGGAGAAAATAAAGGAGTCCAGAAGTTGATATTCTGATGGTGAGGTGACAAAAACTTACAGTAACTGACCCTTGGCAACATTAACAGTTTTTTCATTTGGGTGGGTTTTATGGTTTCAGTTGAACTACAAGGTCCTTATCTCATAAAGGATCAGCCTTTGTGGGCTACATAAGCATGCTGTAAGCGCTCTTTGAGTTTCTAGCAAGCAAAAAGAGGTTAGTGTGTTCAGCTTTTGGCTGAACTTCAGACAGATCATTTACATCCCTGATTGACCTGCTAACCTGATTGAGAGCATGGTTTCATGCAGCCAAGGAATAGTGTATTTAGCAGAGACACACATGCCTATGCTTTAATCTATTTTTTAAGACATTTTCCCAGTATCTCCTTGGGCTGAACACCAGGGCCATTTCCATTACAAATTGAGGGTGATTGTGTCAACAAAGAAATTAGATGAAAATGCTAAGGTTTTGTAGGGGTTTGAGGTTGGTCTTAATAGATAGGTTCATTCTACACTCATTTATTGTTTAATAATATTTCTCTTTTACTGTATATCTTGAGAAATCAAGTTGATATTTAGTTTTTTCTATAGTATTTGAGTTTTATTATTAATGCTATCACTAAGTCAGTGTTTTCCTATTAGTATGCTTTCTTAACTATAAAATGTTATTGTCTAATCCTTTGTTTTATTTAAAACATCAAAATTACTAAGTATAACAATGGAGTTCTAGTTCAAGATGGTAATGTATGAAGATTCTGATCTCACCTCCTCCCATGGACACACCAAGTCTACAGATACTTATGGAATAATTTATTTAAAAAAAAACCTAATGGGTGACTGAGTGATGACTAAACATGGGGCAAACAAGAAGAAACCCCCACAGAAGTAGATAGGAGAGGCTAGGACACATTCTTGCCATAAACCCAACACCTGGCATGGTATCTCACAACTAGAAAGGAACTCAAAATCCAGAGCTTCACCCTGAAGAGTGAAGGGTTTGAATTCTACATTGGGCATCCCAGTTTTTGAGACATACACTTGAAGGATGAACCCCTAAAATATCTAACTTTGAAAACCACGGGAACTAGCATCCTAAGACTCATGACTATAACAATCTGAGAAATTGTTTCTAAAAGGGCTCATGCTTAGACCCACCCAAATTTTGCTCAGGTTGGAAGTTAAGGAGGCTCACCTACATATATTAAAGCATTGGCCATTGAACAGGCATCTAACTTAACTTACACATCTAGGAGACTGTTGGAACACTCTCCAGGGACAGAGACTTGTGTATTCCACGTTTTCTTTTTGCTATGCTCTACAGAACCAGTTGTCTCCCATATTCTGGTGTTCCAATTTTTGCAGGTGCCGACTAGGGGTACCTCTTGATCACCTGGCTCTTAAGCACAGGGAGCTTATGTTCCTGGGGCAGGATCTTGAGGCAGACTATAATCCTTTCCAGAGACCTCATAGAGCAGGCTCTGTCTTCATACTCACCTTCTGCCATGCTCTAGAGCACTAATATCTCCTGGAGGGGGGTTCACATGTACCTAGTGCCCTGGGTTTTGTCTTCTGTCCTAGTTTTTGTGGTAGCTCCCCAGGGAACACCCCTTAATCACTTGGGGTGACTAGGTGGTGGCTAGCATTCCTTGGTCCTACAAGACCGTGGCAATTGAAGAGTCAGTTCACACCATGCCATGAACCATCCCTCCCCCGCTTTCAGGCACTGTGCAGTGGACTGAGGTACACTGTCAGTCTTTTTGTGAAGAAAGTCTCTTTGCATGTCCTAGAGTTGTGGCCTGAGGGGCAGGCTTGAGATTTGGCACACATTTAGTAGTCTACAAAGCTGCTCTCTAAGAACATAGGCTGTGAATGCTATCATAGTGCCTTGTTCCAGCTTGCCAACGTCACCAAGAAAATAACTTATGCACTCCTCTGAAGCCCCAGTTTCTGCAATTGCTGACAAGGGATACCCCTGGGTATGTTAGCAAGCCGGGCATGTTGTTGTCGTCCCATGAGACTATATATATTTTTATACTTTTAAAAGTTGATGCCTGAAGATCTAATTTTAAGTCAGTCTGAATTTGGTGCCAAGATACTTCCCTCTGGGACACTGACAGGTCTTGGTGCATTATTAATTACTGAGAACTCTTAAAATTATAATAGGTTACTTGGACAAACACAGAGCTTTGAGAGACAAACATGTGCTGAGGCAGAATTGAATGACAATATTCATCTCCTTCAGGAGGCCACTTCTTCAAGACTGGGAGTAGGGGTTGTCTGATGTACTGTATAGAAGTCAATACAAAGTCAAGCAAAATGAACAGAAGATTATGTTCCAAATGGAAGAATAAGATAAAAACCTCAGAAAGAAAAATTAAAAAAAAAAACTTAATGAAATGAAGATATACATAATTTATCTGATAAAGAGTTTAAGTAATGGTCATAAATATGCTTGCCAAACTGGAAGAAAATGGATAAACACAGTGAGAACTTAAAACAAAGACACAGATGGGAAATATAAGAAAGTATCACATAGAAGTCACAGAGCTGAAGAATACCATAACTTAACTGAAAATACACTATAATACACTTATGTTCAATCAACATCTGATTAGATGAAGCAGAACAAAGTACTAATCAACTTGAAGCTGAGGCAGAGGAGCTCATGGCAGCAAAGAGAAAGAGAAAAGTGAAAATAACTTGAGGAATTTATGGGACATCATCAAATGGACTAATATTCAGAAATAGACTATAGTACTTCCTGAAGGAGAAGAGAGAGGGGCAGAAATCTTATTTGAAGAAACAATGTCTGAAATCTTTGCTAACCTGGAGAAGAAAACAGACCTCCAGATACAGAAAGCCCAGAGAATTCCAAATAAGGAACCCAAAGAGACTCACACCAAGACATATTATAATGAAAATGTCAAAAGCTAAAGAAAAGGAGAGAATATTAAAAGCAGCAAGGGAAAAAACCAACTTGTTTAGGACAAGGAAACCCCCATAAGACTATCAGGAGATTTTTCAGCAGAAACATTGCAGGTCAGAAGTGCTAATAGAAAACAACAACAATCAACAACATCAACAAAACAAAAAACAAAAAACTCCAAACAAGAGAACTCTACCCCACAAAAGTTATCTTTCAGAAGAGGAAAACAATTTCCCAGAAAAGCAAGAGCTGAAGGAGTTCATCATCACCAAACTGGTTTTTCAAGAAATGTTAAAGGGACATCTTTAAGCTAAAAAAAAAAAAAAAAAAAAGGTACAAAATTGTAACAGAACACATATAAAAGACTAAATCTCACTGTAAGGGTAAATACCTGGTTAAGATAATGAATTAATCACTTGTAAATCTGTTATGAAGATCAAAAGAAGTAGTACAAATAACTATAACAATTAGCTAAGGGATATAGTAGATAAAAAGATGTAAAATGTGAATTCAAAAACATAAAAGGTAGGGTGGGGGTAGTGATAAAGTTAAACTTTACAATGAGATTAAAGCTGATAACTTAAAATATACTATTATAGATATAAAATGTTCTGTGTAAGCCTCATGGTAACCACAAAGCAAAAACTTATACTAAATGCACAAAAGGTAATGAGAAAGGTGTGTAATCATGCCACTAAAGAAAGCCATCAAACTAGAAAGGAAGAGAGCAAGAGAAGAAAGAAACAGAGAGGAACTATAAAAATAGCCAGAAAACAGTTTTTAAAATGATAATAGGTACACATCTATCAATAATTATTTTAAATGCAAATGGATTAAATTCTCTAATCAAAAGACCCAAAAGTGGCTGAATAGATAAGAAAGCAAGACCCAGGGGCACCTGGGTGGCTCAGCCATTAAGTGGCTGCTTTCAGCTCAGGTCATGATCCCAGGGTCCTGGGATCCAGCCAGTATCAGGCTCCTTGCTCAGTGAGAAGCCTGCTTCTCCCTCTCCTACTCCCCCTGCTTGTGTTTCCTCTCTGGCTGTTCACTGTGACTCTCTGTCAAATAAATGAATGAAATCTGAAAGAAAGGAAGAAAGAAAGGAAGGAAGGAAGGAAGGAAGGAAGGAAGGAAGGAAGGAAGGAAGGAAGGAGGAAAGGAAGGAGGAAAGGAAGGAAGGAAGGAAGGAAGGAAGGAAGGAAGGAAGGAAGGAAGGAAGGAAGGAAGGAAGGAAAGAAAGAAAGAAAGAAGAAAGAAAGAAAGAAAGAAAGAAAGAAAGAAAGAAAGACTCATATATATGCATACAATAGACTCACTTTAGATGAAGGAACACACACAGACTGAAAATGAAGGGATGGATAAAAATATTCCATGCAAATGGACACCAAAGAAAGGTAGAGTAACTATACTTACACAAAATAGACTTTAAAAAAAGGCTGTAATAAGAGACAGGTGCATCACATAATGATAAAGGGATTTCTCCAACAAGAAGATCTAACATTCAACATAGGAGCACCTAAAAATACAAAGCAAATATAAACAGACCTAAAGAGAGAAATAGACAGCAATATTATAATAGTAGGGAATATTAATACTCCACTTAGATCAATGGGATAGGTCATTCAAACAGAAAATCAATAAAGAACAACAACCTTAACACATTAGGCCAGTAGACTAACAGATATGTTGACAACTCATTTCCCTTCTTATCAGGAAAGAAAGGAAAAAACCCAAAAACCCAAAAGGTTTGGGGACAGATATTTGGGTGTCCCTGAAAGAAGAGTAAAAATGGAAACTCATTTGCCAGACCAACGGGACTAAAGGAAGAAAACAATTCCAAGCAAAAAGTACATGAAAGGAATTTAAAAATTAAAAAAAAAAAAATTATACAGCAGCAAAAATTAATTTTAATATTTTCTGGGTTTAGAATGTTTATTTTATGAAACTTGATACTTTTCGGTGCTTATAATTTATGTTACTTTTATTCTTGATAATTTAACACTAGATTTGAGGGACTGGAGTGACAGGATGTTGACTCATACTTCTCAGTATATTTAACAGGGTCAACCAGAGGGGTGTTTTTTAAAATTTTAAAAATTATTGTATTTGTTTTATTTGGAAGTAGGGTGTAATTAATATGTATTGGGCAATTATGAAAACTTTTGTTTGATATTGTTTATTTTTTCACTCCAGATAAAACTTTGTCAGGGGTGCCTAGGTGTCTCAGTTGGTTAAGCGTCTGCCTTCAGCTCAGGTCATGATTTCAGGCTCATGCTGGGCTCTCTGCTCAGTGGGGAGTCTGCTTCTCACCCCCTCCTCCTAGGCATTCTGTCTCTCAAATAAATAAATTTAGAAAAATCTTAAAAAAAAATTAATCGTCAGAATGTATCCTTTTTTCTTGCTCTGCTTCAACTAGGACTCAGCTGCTATTTCATAGGTAATACATAGTAGAATTAAAATAATTACAAAATGAATTTTTTCTTTCTATTCTATCTCTCAGTTATGAGTATACCTACATGACTTTAAGTCAAAATTATCAATTTCCTCATATCTAGTAAAATGAAGATACATTTTACATTGCTGGTGCTCAACACAAGGTTATTGCATTGAAATAGTATTTGATAAACTATGTTCAATAGGTACTTCAAGTGTTGAAAATTTTGTTATAATATTCTTTATGAATAAAATGAAAAAAATTGGCGATTTTATTCAATTCAACATTATTTATTGACTTTTTACTTTGGGACTGCACTAGGTTATTATTGAGGATGTTTAACTCAGCAAGACAGATTTATGCCTTTTGTCCTGAAGAAATTTACTATGTTCAGGAAAATTATTTTGGACAAAGATATCTTGCCACGTTCCTACACTGACAGTCAGCCATTGTATATAAATAAAAATAACTACTGACTTCTTTGAATGATTCCTCCTTTCATTCTGAAACACTTTTACCCAAGCCCACTGTGCCGGCCTCAAATCCTGCCAATTCTACATATTATATCTTTCATGTCATATTCTGAAGGAAACCCTTCTGTTTTCTGGTAACTGGGTTAATGTCTCATGGTATATATTTTCTTTTCTTTTTTTATGGTATACATTTTCAAAGCATTCCTTACTCACAATGATCTCCATAATTTCTTCTTTGTGTTTGTTTAATATTTGTCTTGCCTCCTTGAGTGTATGCTATCAGAAGGCAGGAGCCATTTTCATTTACCTCCCTATCTCCAGTGTCTACTGAATGTCTGACTCAATGATAATTGATTGACTAAATGGAGAATTGGTTAAGGCACATAGCTAATACTATTTTTGTGAACTCTTTGAGAATATAGAAATTTAAAGTTTAAAGTACCCTTTTCCTGGCGTGCCTGGGTGGCTCAGTGGGTTAAACTCTCTGCCTTCAGCGAAGGTCATGATCTCAGGGTCCTGGGATGGAGCTCCACATCGGGCTCTCTGCTCAGCAGGGAGCCTGCTTCCCGCCCCCCTCAGCCTGCCTCTTTGCCTACTTGTGATCTTTCTCCTCTCTGTCAAATAAATAAAATCTTTTAAAAAATAATAAGTAAATAAATAAATAAGTACCCTTTTGCTATATTCACCAACTACTAACAATTTTGCCACATTTGTATTCTTTCTCTCTCCCCATTTTTTCTTTTCATATGTAATTTAAGCATATATATTCCATGAATAAGAACATCATTCTACCAAATCACAACACAATGATCTTCACAAGGAGTTTAACACTGATAAAACACTGTTGTCTTTCCTAGATCAATATTCAGATTTCCCCCAGTTCCTATAATCCTCCCTTTTTGTTTAACCCATGATCCAGTTAAGTATCATAGATGCTTTTAAATTGGCAATCTGTACTTATTATAATTATTATTATTTAACATAATGATAATTTTACTTTGTTTTTGAAACAGTGGTTGCTTAAAGCTTATTTTTACTTTTAAAAATGTGACTTACTTAAAACTTTTGAACTATTGCAGACTCTCTAGTGCAGAAATAACCCAATGAATGAGTGGCCCGAGGGCAGAATTTACATATGTCTTTATTTATTCTATAAGAGTAGGAATATTTTATATTTAGGCTTTTAAAAAGTCATTACTATTAGTACAGCACATTGATATTAAAATACAGTTTCAACAAACAGGACTCTTCATGCTGAACATTTACATAGTTCTGAAGAACAGATTAGAAAATTTTCCAGTCTTTAATTTTCTCCTTGAATTACCTTCTTCATGAATCTACATTTACCCACAGGCCCTTAAAGAAAATGGAAAAAACCTGCCGGAAAAACATACAATATGAAAGTATCACTTTTTGATTTTTTATTTTCAATACCATGGAACTTTCTAAGAGAAATCAATGTAGAGGAAAGATATAACAGGGACTGTCCAAAGAACTTATGCTATTTTAACTCAGTACCATCTTTTTAAAAGCTACAAGAATAAACATTGTTGTACTGAAGAAGTGTCTGTAAGAAGTGAGAATAGACATTTCAATCTGGGCCCATTTCACATGAACAGTTGGATATTATTGAACAGGCTTTGCGCTTTACTAGTAAGTCCTGCAGCTAATCTTATTAAGAACCAGTGGAAATGAAAGTTATATAGAAATCAGAAGTTAGCTACACAGTGGAAGATTCAAAGTTTTCTTTTTTGTTAAATACTTTTTCTGTGTTTATGTAGGTTATCTCATTGAATTAATTATATTTCCAACATTTTAAAATGTAATCAAATGGGTTACACACTACTGTTCCTCATATGAACATATTCAAAGATTTAGTTTTGTCAAACATGGGCCAATTTACCTTGAACATGCTTTAGATAGTATTAAAGAACTTTGATGATCCTTTGAAGAACACAGACCATTGCCCTAAAATGAATTATCTTTACTCTTAAATAACTGATAGAGGAGGAATGAAAACTGACTCTACAAATTCTTTTGTAGGGTCACGAAAACGTTGTGTTGTGTTCTATGAGTCTGCCACTGGTCATCCTTGTGACTGGGACCTATTAATCATTTAACTTTTCAAAGCCTTGGTTATGTTAGGAAGAGACTAGCGTAATTTGGAAAACCTAAAGTTATGTCAAATCACTATTTTGTGCATGACACTTCAAAGTTTCCCCATTTCACACAGAAGAAAATTAAATGCTCTTAAAACAGCTCTCAGGGCCCTTTGTGATCCATCCTTATTTACTTGTCAAAACTCATCTCTTTTGGGGTACTTGGGTATCTCTGTCAGTTAAGCATCCAGCTTTTTTTTTTTTTTTACAGATTTTATTTATTTATTTGAGACAGAGAAAGAGAGAGTGAGAGAGAGAACATGAGTTGAGGGGAGGGGCAGTGGAAGAGAAGCGACTCCCCTCCGAGCAGGGCACCTGATGTGAGATCTAATCCCATGATCCTGAGGTCATGACCTGAGCCTAAGGCAGATGCTTAACCAACTGAGCCACCCAGGTGCCCCTCAGCACCCAACGCTTGATCTCAGGGTCGTGAGTTCAAGCCAGGTGTTGGGCTCCACACCTAGTGGTTTTAACTACTTAAAGTAAATTAAAGGAAGAACCTCATCTCCACCTACTATTCCCACCTAGGTACTGACACCTCTGTTTTTACACTCTGTTTCTGTACTTCTCCTAAGCTTTTCCTTAAGTCCTACATTTTCTCCGAAGTCTACTTATACAGGCATCCATAACTTACAGTTACTGCTATCTGTTCTCTTTTTTCCTCAAATCATGTGTTATGTCCATGATACAAAACCTAGAGTAAAGTAAGACAAAGGTGATGACTTAAGTAGTTAATTCATGTAATGATTATTTCTACTATTTTATTTTTAATGCATCATACACATACACAGTGAAGAAAGTTGGAAAGTTAGCTATTTTTTATTTGATCATTGAACAGATTTGAGAAAGGAATATCAATTGATAAAAAGGTATAATGGCAAATTGAATATGGTACAGAAAAGGTACATACAGGATATATAAAACTATGTAAAAATACATTGTCAATAAATTCAATTAGAATAGAGTTTAACATTAGAAAGGTAGTTGGGTTTATGTAATGTGTTTACAAAATGCATATGCATATCAGCAAAATGCTACTTAAATTGACATAGAGCAAAAATTTTTTCTGTAAATTGGACGTGGTGTCTTTAAATACAAAGTCTCACTCAGCATTTGGATAAACTCTTCTCCTTAATTTAAAGTAGCTTTTCATATGTGAAGGTTGTAATAATTCCTTTGGCAAACTTATTTAGGATATAAATGGGTATAGATAAATTATTTAAATGACAGCTATAAAAATGAAGCTGAGATATCAGAAAATGAATTTTGTTGGTATTGCAGATTAGCCCTTGGGGATGGTAGAAAATAAAGAAATAAAAAGAGTAGTATAATGGTAGACATTATTATTTAAAATATTAAAATTGAAATTAGAAGCATGGTTTAACCTAAGTTGGAAATATGAGTTATTTTTCCCTAAAATATGCTATATAGTGACCTAGAAACAAAGATCTATACAAAATTATTAAAGTTTTGGGAGGTTAAAATCTACTTTCTTTCTTTTTTTTTTTTTAAATTTTATTTATTTGGCAGAGAGAGAGAGAGATCACAAGCAGGCAGAGAGGCAGGCAGAGAGAGGAGGAAGCAGGCTCTCTGCTGAGCAGAGAGCCCGATGCGGGGCTCGATCCCAGACCTGGAGATCATGACCCGAGCTGAAGGCAGAGGCTTTAACCCACTGAGCCACCCAGGCGCCCCTAAAATCTACTTTCTGATATTATCTTTTGGTGGAAAAAAAGTATGATAAATTTATAAAACCACAAGTACTACTGAGTCCAATGGAGAAGGTAAAGGGTTAATAGATGAAACTAAACTTAGCAGCCAAACTCAGAAATTCTTGGAAAAATTGAATAGCTTTTAAATATAGTTTAGCACTCATAAAAAGAAATGTAACTTCATTCATTTCTTAATCTTTGCAATATTTGTGAATAATAGGTCTATAAATGTCAATTAAAAGAAGCATTTGGGGGACTGTGGTTGTGTGTGTGTGTGTGTGTATGTATAGAAATTTGAGTTGGAGGAAGAGATTTCAACAGTGAGGTAGGACAAAGATTTTGTAAAAGACTGTTTTGAATTGCAAGTATACCTGAAGTTGAACCTACAAGAAAAGTGTAGGCTAAAAATATTTAAGTAGCTCAGGGAGCATTATAATTTATTAAATGGCTAAAGAAAAAAGTACTTTCCAGAATATTTTAAATTTATTTTAGTATTTAAATTCGTGTTTTTATTGTGAGTGCTCCCTACTTTATTTAGTATGAAAATTTGCATGGATGTGTTCCATTTTGTGACCCTCAAATCAACATATAAATTATTTAGTTTTGAATAAAAATGTTGGCATTTTTATTATACGTAATGTTTCTATGTCACTTTACACACACTGTTTCCCAGAGATGTTTCTTTGAGTGCCTTGCATATTTAGAATTTTTTTAAGATTTTATTTATTTATTTGAGAGAGAGAGAGAGAGAGCAAGGGGGAGAGGCAGAAGCAGAATCGCTGATGCATGAGGAACCTGATATGGGGTTCCCTCCGAGGGCCCTGGGATTATGACCTGAGCCCAAAGCAACCACTGAACCGTCGGAGCCACCCAGAACCTCCATAGTTTTTTTTTTTTTTTTTAATACAATCTTCTTGTTAACTTTTTATCAAACTACCAAAATGTCCTGACCCCAATCACTGAATAGCAAAGACCAGCTTCCAATTCTTAACAAGAAGTCATAAAAAGTTCAGTTAAAGCAGATGTTAAATACAAGAAAACTATCTACATTTCTCTATTTTCATGTTTTGCTTTTCAGGATCCTTTTTGACTTCCTTAAACTGACATTCATGGTTAGGATCAACCTATTCATTTCCAATAAAAGTGCCCCAAGCACATCTTTTTCCCAGATGCTTAGGTTCCAATGTTTAGAGAGTAATATTTACCCTATATTGAATCTTTATTTCTGTTCCTATTTTCTTCCTCAAAATAGATTTCTTTGAAGATAATTCATGAAAAATTAGATCTCCTAATGGTAAATTTAGAATATTTTCTCATGGTTTTAAACAGGCAAGTATATCACAATATGTAGTTCAATAGTACTCTAAATTATGCCACTTATGGAACAGTAAGAAGCCAGTCCAACTTTAATGTACATCTAATCTCTCCAGGTAAAGTGTACATCCTTTCAATTTGAGATTACTATGATACCTACAGATTCATCCTATGGTCTTCTATTTCAACTCACTTCAACTCACTTCTGTGAACAGCTGTTCACATAAGAAAACACAAGCATGCCATCAAAAAAATGAAATCTTGACATTTGCAGCTATGTGGATGGAACTAGAGGGTATCATACTAAGTGAAATAAGTCAATCAGAGAAAGACAATTATATGATCTCACTGATATGAGGAATTTGAGAGGCGGGGTGGGGAGTCGTGGGGGGAAGGGAGGGAAAATGAAACAAGATGGGACTTGGGAGGAAGACAAACCTTAAGAGACTCTTAATCTCAAGAAACAAACTGAAGGTTACTGCGGGGAGAGGGGAGGAAAGGGATAAGGTGGCTGGTTACGGACAATGGGGAGGAAATGTGCTATGATGAGTGCTGTATTGTGTAAAACTGATGATTCACAGATCTGTATCCCTGAAACAAATAATACAGTATATGTTAATTAAAAAAATGCTGGATGCAAAATTAAAAAAAAGAAAGCACCATGCATCCACAAACATATATAGAATTGCTTATAATCATAGGAACAACTAAATGCACAAGGAGAAAATACACCTTCCTTTTTTCACTATTTTGTTCCACAGACTCAGAGGTGCAACTACTATTCAAGTATGAAATTAACAATGTGATCAAACTATAATTGAGCTTCGTCCTCTAAATTTCCACTGATCATTTAAAAAGAAAAGGGAATGTTTACTTTTGTGGAAGTAATGACCTTATTTAGAATTTTTTCAAAAAAATAATTAAAAAATTAAAAAAAAAGATCTATCCCCAGAGATAAGGAAATACTCTTGCAAAGCTGCAAAAAAAAAGTATTTAGATCTGGTATTAGTTAAAGTTTGAGGAATCTTAGGATGCCCCTGTGTATACTTATGTTCATCATGTTACTACTAAGATTTCAAAATTACATCTTCTCCAAATATTTATTCTCTTATTTTTATAGGCTTTAATATTATTTATTTGACTCATAATTTATAATTATACTGGAGTAATCACCTCTAGTTCTATATATATATATTCTATCTATATGCGTGTATGTGTGTATTAATGAAGAAAAGTTTACATTTGTAAGAGATGTGAAAAAACAACTCAAATTTCCATTACTAAGGGATAAAATTAAAATTTTAGTGTATTTATTGATATTTTATTGATATTATTTTTCCATAAAATATAATTTTTTTCTATAAGCATATATAGTCATTACATTAGATAATTTTGTTTCTCACATAAAGAATAATTTTAATTATATAACAATTTATATAACTTAGATGTGATTTTGAATATTGTACAAAACTTCATGATTTTTTTCACCATTGGTTATTATTATGAATTACTATGCACATAAAGCTTTATGTAAATCCTCATAATTTTTACTGGTTAAGTTATTAAAAGAGGATGAACTCACAGAATTCAAGTTTTAGCTCCTTTAATACTGTGTACAATTATAGCTCCATCAGCAGCACATGGCAATACCTATTTCTCCATAAATAGTATTTCATGTAGGAATTCTGTGGTTTTATATTTGTTATAATATGTTGCCAAAATTAGTAAAAAGATAAACTATCACATTTCAGCTTAAATGCTAAGCCTTAAACTAGTTTTATGTGAAACTGGTCAGGGAAGAAAATTGGTTGAGTAAAGTTGTTTGTACCTTTTTCTCAACCTTCTTTTCTTATTATCAATCCTCCCCTGCCCCTGCAAAGATGTGTGTGTATGCACACACACACTCATATATGAAAGACATCTACTCCATTCTGTTAAATATTTCACTTGAAATTGATATCACTGGAGGTTAATAAACCTAGGTCTGATAGTTGCAAAACTCCCTGATAATTGGACTAGGAAGAGTGAGTTGCTTATTATTTAAAATATAATTTTAAGCCTTTTTCCATTTGTGAATTGCTATCTAATTTATCTAATTGTTTATCCTTTACCATATTTGGATTCTAGCTTTTAATGCTAGCTTTATATTTTCAAAATGAATACACAAAGAAATGAAGTACCCACAGCAACACCAAAAACAACAAAAATGAGCTAACTCAGAATTCTTCAGAGGTAAGTATGTGAGTATGCCTACTATCATTAGTTCTATCACGTGTATGTGTTTTTAGATGTGGGTTAAAATTCCCACAGGTCCAAAAGCTGTCCTTCATTATGCTTGTGAACAGCTAACAATGCAATAGAACAAAAATAATAATATTAAAATTAGAAAAGGAACTTCAATATCTGCCAGTCTTGCCTTTTTTATTTTAAGATGAAGAGAAAAAGATATTAAGAAGTGAATTATACTGACCTTTTCAACCCAGAAAGAAATTGGCCTTTAAAGCTAATTCTTCTGATTTAGGCCTAAATACCCTTATTGTATGCCACATGGAATATAATATCTAACTTATGGGAAAAAAAAGCATGCATAATATTAAATTCTAAGTGAATATGAATCCTTAAGGGAGCAACAGATTAATCTGAAGCCATTTTAAAAATTTTGTTTCAAAGAAGCAAAATTAAAGAATTTCAAAAATATTTTCATTTGAGTCTTTTCAAGGACCTTCATTTGGCTTGAAAAATATACTCATGTTTCTAAAATCATATCACATATTGAGATTTTGCTGCCATAAAAATAGTACTTCATCGCCTAAAGAATTGTATTAGTTACTAAAGGTTCAATTGATCAAATGCTAATACATAATACATTTTAATACTCTGAGGAAAACTATTTAATTCTATATATTTTCAGCTGAGTCTATCTTAACATTTCTCTTCTGATTCCTAATGAGTAGGACATTTGTTATTAGGAAAAAAGAAACCTAGGAAAGATTTGTGAGAATGGAAATGTCATACTCAGAATTATTCTGTACTGTCTGTTTCTGTGAGGTTCTGTTTTTATTGTGAGCATTCTAAATAACTTTCTTTTTCACATTCCTCTGCCTGATAACAGGTAGGCTAAAGCTAAATGGGATTAAGAAAGTTGAATCCTGGGTATAAGTCCTGCCTTTACCCATAATCAAATGAGTCTCTTTGGAAGTCACCAAATCAAAACTTGAATCTTATCTAAATGTAGGATACAGTCTTGGTCACCTGACTGTTACATAGTAAGCAGATTAGTAGTGTTAAATGATTAATATTTTAATCCATGTTTATTTTTTGAAGAACAAGTCCTTCAACCCATTTGGCCAGAGGCATTTATCTTCCTGGAAAGTGTGGCAGACTAGAATTTATTACAGAAGGAATTAAAATAAAAGTGTAACATGAGTTTTGACATATATAATTGATGCAACAAGACTATCTATATATATGAAAATTATGCAATACTGAAAGAATTAAAAATTTCCATATTAATTTAGCACTCTTATCTTCTCCAAACTGGAAAACTCTTGCCCAGAGATGATACCCTTTACACCCATGACATTCAGGCCTTGAGGCTATGCTACTGTGTAGAGTAGAATGTTTTAGAATGGAAAATAAAAAACAAAACAAAACAAAGCACCAACAACACATATTTTTTCCTTCCCTTGAGAAATGATAGAAAGATAAAAGGGAGAAGAGTGAAACAGTCAGAAATAGTTATCCATTTTTTTCTCTCAAGGATCTGGTTTTATACGCAGCAGATATACATATATTACATATTGGAGGTACAAGAAGGGCAGGGGTTCTTAATATCTCTCTTTTTTTAAAGCTCTAGAACAATTGACTCTTGGGTCATTCCTGAATGAAGCTGAAATGTAGTAAAAAGGGCTATTAAAATTCTCTGGGCCTGAGGTTAATTTCCCCATGTTACCCTTGGTTTTCATGAGTCATGGATGCTGAATTGCCAGACAGTTACCTTTTATGGGGCCCGTTTTGTTAGAGAATATGACCTTGCAAAGCTAGGGGACAAAATGCCCGACATGAATGCATAGAGCACTGAGATGATACTCCCAGCTTTGAGTCAGTAGAGACTAACCTGGGGCAAAATCATCCAGAGAGCGCGATTGGGCTGTCTGAAGCATGAGTCATGTCTACCACAGTGAAGATGGAAGGTGCATGAAGGGAATCAATATTGGCTGAGTCATAGATCATGATATAAATCTCTGCCACTTTCCTCCAATTAAGAAGGAAAAGAATAGGAAAGAGGAGCCAGAAACTGTCTTTTTAAAATTCACACGAGGTTTATTATCAAGAAATGGGGCACCGTTTTTCTGAATCTAGGTTGTAGGTCTTTTCCAGTATACTTTTGGTATTTACAACAACCTGTGTACTCTGGTCAGATTAGATTATCTCCAAATGTTTGTTCAACTTTAAATTTCTTTTTTTTTTTTAAGATTTTATTTATTTATATGACAGAGAGAGAGAGATCACAAGTAGGCAGAGAGGCAGGCACAGAGAGAGGGAAGCAGGCTCCCTGCTGAGCAGAGAACCCAGGGCTTGATCCCAAGACCCTGAGATCATGACCTGAGTTGAAGGCAGAGGCTTTAACCCACTGAGCCACCCAGGTGCCCCTCAACTTTAAATTTCTATAAAACATTTTATTCAAATTTGTTAAGGGTGATGTAAAATGTTGGGCATAACTCTTCTTCTTATCACTTTACAGATTATTTAGGAAAAAACAAAATATCATGACAAAAATACCATGCAAAGTTAAATAAACATCGATAAACACAATACACAAGAAAATTTAAGACATTAATTAAAGTATAGTTATTTAATATGAAACATAAAAAGGGGTATTAATATTTTGATACAGGGATAATTTATTAGCATTTTAAGTTACTATACAAGGCATTTTGGGAGACTAGCTTTAAGATACACTTTGATATATTTGTTCATTTATGTAACCAAAACCTGTATACTAGAAAATTTATTACGCAGTAAGGCTACAGAAGTAAATAAAATAAAAAGAAAGTCTGGTCCTCATGAACCTTATAGTCTGAGTTTAAGAGAGAATAAATATAATAAAAAACCAAATACAAAATAGAATAGATTAGTGAGTTTGGGGAGTATTTTTCATCGAAAAATGTCACAGCAAAATAGTTATAAATGAATCTGAAAGTTTAGGAGACTAGTAATGAATAGTAATACAAAAGAGTTTTTTTAAGTCTTTTTTATTATTTATTTTTTAATTAATATTATTGTATTATTTGTTTCGGGGTACAGGTCTGTGATTGATTAGTCTTACACAATTCATAGCACTCCCCATAGCACATACCCTCCCCAATGTTCATCACTCAGTCACCCCATCCTTCCCACTCCCTCCCCTCAGCAACCCTCAGGTTTGTTTCCTGAGATTAAGAGTCTTTTATGAAAAGTGGTGGGAAATTCAACTGCAAATGTTGGTAGTCACCAGACTTTGCAATGTGTTGATTACTGTGCACTGCAGTTTGGATTTTGTATAGTGGATAGTGTAGAACCACTGAAAAGTTCCAATCGTGGAATGACATATATAAAGCTTCTCTTTAAGAAGAAAAATCTAGCAAGACCAACATAGAAGGAGTAGAAGCCTGCAGAAATTACTGGAGCCACGTGAACCCGATGAGATTCATAGCAGCGCAAGGCTTAGGTAAGATCTTTGGCTGCTTAGCATTATTGAGAGGCCCCTGAAAAAGTTGCAGGAGAAGAACTTGACCTCACTGGCCCCAAGGAGTGCTTGCAGTTTGGGCAAGAGGGTGAAATAAGGAAAATAAAGAACTAGTCGGTTACCTATTTATTGATTTATTTCATTCAGTCATTCATTTATGAATTTACTAACAAAATCCTTTCTGAGTGCCTATAATGTACCAGGGATATAGTTCATGATAAGGAGCCATGGTTAATAAGACATGATGCTTCTTACCAGAGGCATGAAATTCATACAGTGTCCATTCAGTGGTCTAAAGAAAAGGGCAAACATATGTATAGAAGCAGAAGAGGAGGCACCTGACTGGCTTAGTTGGTAGAGCATGCAACTCTTGATCTCAGGGTCATGAGTTCAAGCCTGACCTTGAGCGTGGAGCCTATTTGGGGAAAAAAAGAAAAAAAAAAGAAAAAGAGGCAGAGAAAAAAAAAAAGAGAGAGAAAGAAAAAAAGAGGTAGAGAGAAGACATGATTCACTGTGCCTCTGGGAGGGAAAGAAGGGCAAGAACCTTATTCCCTAGGGATTCATGATTAATGAGTCTTTAAAAAATAGTAAAAAAGTAGCAAAGGCGGGGGTGGGGTGGGGTGGGGGAATTAAAAGAACCCCTGGGGAAAAGGGATCCAAGGGATTAAGCGAGGGCATTACAGGTAAAGGGAACTACAAGGTCAAAGGCTTTTATCTTAGATGTGAGAGGATAATGCTTTTCTCTAGGACAGTTATTGAGGAAACAAAATAGAGCTTTTCTAAGGAAGTATTGGCAACACATAATGACTACTCTCTAACAAATGCAAACATTGAGGTAAGGATTTCAAAATGTCTAAGCAAAGGCCTTCAACCTACACTTGTTGGAAGACAGGTTCATGGAAGAGGGATCAGTCTTGGAGATTTAAATGTGGGAGTCAGATGGGCAGGGAACAAATAGAAGGAAGAAGTTTCTCTATGTTTAGAATTAAGTATTTTCAAAGTATTTCATTACTTCCACTGTCAAAAGGACTAAAATAAAATTACGTGAAACTCTTAACTAGACTTGACAATAAAATAAATTAACTGTATCTCATTTTTTATTATGTTTTGTCTTAATTTTTCTAAGTCAGAGGAAATGCTGTAGCCTGTTCTGCTGAAATTATATTACTGTGGTTTAGATTATAAATTTATCCCCTTTAAATTCAGTACTTCAGAATATCCCATGAACTGAGTATCCAAGGGAAGAGTTTTCCTAGACATTTTTTGGTTAAAAGATATATTTTGAAATTTATTATTTTCCTTCACAGTAATTCTGTTCACATTGAATGAAATATGAATCATAAAATAAGGGATATCATACTAAAGGACATCCCTTTCAGATATTTATACTAGAAGGAAACAGGAAGTTTATGGTTTAAATTCCTCATATTATCATAAAGTTATCCAGAGAGCATTCTGTGTGTTCAAGTTATTGAAAGATGGACTTAGATTTTTTCAGGTGACAATGAGTTGCACTACAGGGAGGGACAGAATGGATTTAAAACATACTGTGCAGGGCACATGGGTGGCTCAGTTGTTAAGCATCTGCCTTTGGCTCTGGTCATGATCTCAGGGTCCTGGAATCAAGACTCGCATCTGGCTCCCTGCTCCTTGGGGAACCTGCTTCTCCCTCTCCCACACCTTCTCCTGTGTTTCCTCTCTCACTGTCTCATTCTGTGAAATTAAAAAAAAATCTTTAAAAAAATATGGTGGTATTTAATGGTATAGAACTCTATGTGAAATTATTTGCTCAACATTACTCAAGTGATTTGGACCCAGGTTTTTTAACTATCTGAACTCTGTCTTTTATCTCTTAAATCTTTTATATTCATCAAAGCTATTAATGCAAGTTTTCATTAAGGAATGCTTAGCAAACAGATATGTATAATGGCTCCCAAATAAACAAAATAATATTCTTTCTTATCCAGGAATTATATGTAGTTTGAAATAAGGCACAATAATTAGTTTTATCATTGCATTTGTTTTTATATCAGAATCTGTTTTGGGTACAGGAGTCAAAGCACTTCAGTGGGGAAGAGGGGGAAGAAAAATAAAAAAAAGAAAGATCAATCCAAATCTAGATCATACTTTTATATCAGTATGTTGAATGACTGTAGTTATTCTTTTAGAATTTGACACCTTGAAGCAGGTACTTATTGAAACTGACCTGTTCAGAGATGTCCTTGGGCAGACTTAAACCTCCTGAGGTTAATGTAATAGGAATAGATCTGCCTTGGGACAGCTTAAAGTGTCACCTCCAGCTGTTCTTTTTTATTGGTCAACTGCTAGCCTGAGAGCAGAATAAATTGTAGAACAGATGCTTAGAATCTTTTACTTATTCTAGTATAATGAGCAATGTAAGATTGAAGCATGCTAGGTCAGTTGGTAACTGTGGGAGTGGTCTTGGAATATTATTTGCAAAATGTGTTTGTAGAATATTGCTTTCCATTCATTCACTCAACATATATTTATATGAACTCTTCCAGGACCTAGGATTACATTGGTGAAGCATGCCATCATCTTAGGGGTAAATATAAAAGCAAAAACAAACAAACAAAAAAACCCAAAAAAAACCATAGAAACAAAAAATTAGTAGTAAGTGACCTGAAAGGTGTAAAATAGGGTGATGGTGACAGGGAGTGTCTGAGGTCTGCGTTAGCTGGGTTATTAATTAAGGACTTATTGATATTTGAGTTGAGAACAGAATGATGAGAAAAAAGCAGCTATATGAAGATTTGGAAGAGAAGTGTGGGAGGTTTCTAGGAAGTAGATAGGTAAAGTGTAGCAGCCCAGGACAAAAATGTGTTCGGTCATTTTTAGAGACAAAAAGACAGCCACCTGAGTCATAGGTTAGAGAGTTGAAGTGTAGTTAGTAGAAGGCTTTCCAAAACCTGATGGATAATTTCGGTTTTATTAATGTTCTAAGAGAACCACTGAGCTGTTTTTGTTTTTGTTTTTTAATTTGAACAGTGAAATATGATTTATATGGTTTAGAGGAAGTTGAGTTGTGTGAGGGCAAGAGTGAAGTACAAAGGCTTTTGTAATAAGTAGTTCAGGTGAAAGTTGATGATAGCATGGATATGGCTGTAACATTTAGATGAGAGTAAAGCATCTGATTCAGAAAAGATTTTATACACTGAGCCACAGGACTTAAACATTGGATAGGGAATGTAAAAAATAAAGCAGAGTGACTCCTAGATTCTTTTTTTTTTTTTTAAGATTTTATTTATTTGACAGAGAGAGAGAGAGAGAGAGAGAGAGACAGCAAGAGAGGGAACAAAAGCAGGGGGAGTCAGAGAGGGAGAAGCAGACTCCCTGCTGAGCAGAGAGCCGGATGTGGGGCTCCATCCCAGGACCCTGGGATCATGACCTGAGCTGAAGGCAGATGCTTAAGGACTGAGCCACCTAGGCGCCCTGACTCCTAGATTCTTGACCCAAATAACTAGGCGGTGCCAATCTGAAGGTAAAATATGGTTGGGGGAAGGGAAAGAATGAACAAAGGAGAAGTTGAGATCCTTGTTAGACATCTCTGTGGGTATAAATTAACTATTATCTATACTACTCTGCAAACTCGGGGGAGAGTCCAAATTTGATCATCTGAAAGTCATCAAAGAGCAAAAGACACTCCAATATTTAGATGTGTGCCAGTGGAGTAAGAGACAGTACGGAAACAAATGAAATAGAGAAGGAGTAAGAAGAACTTGGGTTATTGCGATGTCTCAGAGAACTCCAGAACACAGTGTTGGAAGAAAGATGGGAGTGGTCAGTTACTGATATGCAGCTGATAATTTGAGTAAGAAGAGAAAATCTGTCCTTTGCTTTGGCAAGATATAGTTTTTGGCGATTCAGTAGCCTTAATAACTCAACCACCACACTATTTTGGACTGAGAAGTTTCACTTTAACTCTTTCATTGCTGTTAGTAATGCAGAAAAAGTAATGTAATCTATAGAATTACTGAGCAACAACAAAATGCTCCTTGAAGTGGCATAAACAGGACGGTCCAAAAGCCTGGTTGTTTCTGCGTTCCTCCATCCACAATCACAGATAGCAGTTTATTTCCTCTCAGTGGACCTTATTGCAATGGGCAAAACCAGCCCTCTCACAAGTATAACTAATTGAGGAGCCTCTTCATCAGCAGCAGACATCATATTCAATTTGGTGCATATGAGTAAGCTTTTGAAAACTGAAATTCGAGATAGCAACTGGCTGCTCTGAATTCAGCTTGCAATCTAAAGAAGGGAGACAAAAAATAAAGAAGGGAGACAGTGTATTTTCAGAGCCTTTGACTTTTTTCTATACTCATGTTCTGTTATACTATCTGATGTTAACTGTAAAGTACAAAAGAATAAACATACTTTCTTACTAGGGTAAGGTAACATAAAGGTAAGAGAGTAGACCCAAATAAGCCCATTCTGAACATCATTCAGTATACCATCCGATGTAGAATAAACCCCATTAAAGCAAGTACAGGTATTTTTCATCTGAAAAGACATGGTGCCTATCTAATCCTGCATTAAGTTATGACTAAAGGGATTAATCTCTCTTGGTACATGCTGTTCAAACATTCTTATAGTTAATTACCTCTTTAAGGAATCCTGGAGACCTCTATACACATGCAACATAAATAGATGCGTTGGTATTTTGTTTAAAATGTTTAATTTAGTTGGTTTGCTTCTCAGTTACTGAATTTGGCTTCCTCCTATAGGCTTTTTAATTTCCTTAAGGATGCAACAGTGAACTTATCACTTAGCTCCTATAGCTAAAAAGTGAATTTGTGAAGCAGATGGAGATGTTAGCACTTGTGCTTTATTTGTAGGCGAGGGTCAGGCTGACAGAGGAAACAAAAGATAGGTGACCAGAAATCCCTGCTGAAATTTTGACTTTTGGTATGATCCTTAGTAAGTCATCTAACCTCACTAGGAGTCACTGTCTGAAGTGGTGAAGTCAACAGGGAAAGGTGTTGGTTTTCTGTCTCTCAGAGGCAGGGTGTGAAATAATAATTGTGGTTTTGAATAGAAATAGGAAGAGTCTATTTCTTTACAGGTGGAAAAAGATGTCTGTGAGTTTGGAATATCACTCTAGCCTATGGAAATCAAACTCTTCATTTTCTTCTCAAAACAGTTTTAGTTCTCTCCTACAGCAATAATGTAAAAGGCATAAGTTTCCTACAAAAATATTTTAAAAATCAGCTTTGGTTTGAATGCTAGAATAAAAAAAAAAAAAGACTTCAGACTCAATGGTTTTCTAACATTTTTTTGCACAGTGCCCTTTCTAAAATAGAATTTCTACCTTAATATTTAATTAAGATAAAATAAGAATTGTTTTATTTGCTTTGTGAATGTGGGGAAAAGCCCTACTGACTTGACCTCTCTTTTCATCTCTGCCAATAGCCACAGATACGTTTTTGGATAAGAATATGAGCATACTCAGAGCCTTGATAAAGAAAGTATGTTTTGAATTATAAAGTTAATAAATATGTAAGCTGTTTACCATTCTTGCACCCAAACACTTCTATCCACAGTCCATCTTAAGCAGGATTGATTTTTAGACTAATTTGCAAGGATTACATTTGCTTGTTGGTTGCCCATTCTCTGATTTATATTCCTTATCTTTTAAAAAAAAACATTCTAAAATATTTAGTGGTTGGACACCTGGATAGCTCAAAAGGTTAAGCATCTGCCTTTTGCTCAGTCATGATACGGGGTCCTGGGATCCAGGCTAGTGTCAGACTTCCTGCTCAGCTGTGGGGTGGAGGGGGGTGGAGTATCTTGGGGGGGTGGAGTGTCTTCTTCTCTCTCTGCCTTTCCCCCCAATTGTGCTCTCTTTCTCATAAATGAATAAATAAAATCTTTTTTAAAAAATAAAAATATTCAATGGTTACTTTATGTTTCTTAATCTTTCTGTTCACCATTAGTGGTGTTTTTTTTTTCCTTCCAGAGGGAATCTCTCATGATCTAGACGTGTAATTCTAGCCGCTTATCTGACTTATGTGATTTTTGACCCATATCTTCATGGTCTTTCAAGTGGTGGATTCATTCAATTCTCCAGTAATGTTTTGGTTATTTACAAAGAATAGAGTGATGATTCCAATATAAATAAAATATTTCTTCTCTCAAGGAAACTCTAGCTTAAGGAAGCAAGCAAAGTCAGTAAGAAATTTTAATATAGTTATGTTTGAAGTATTTTGTTACTTAAAGTCAAATATAGTAGATCACAAAACAATCTGTTGAGATTCATTGTTTACTGATGATCACAATATGTTTCAGTGGAATATGAATCAGGTTACATTTTGAAATATCAAGACCTTTGCAATGTAAAGTGGTAATGAAATAATTAATCATCTATATAAAGTTTTAGTGCATAAGCCTATTAAGTCAGGTTGTCAAGACTGTGATATAAAACAAATAAGTACAATTAAGATGACTCATTTCTATTACTTCCTTCTTCACTTAAAAGAAAATCCTCCTATGAAATGTCATAACTCTTCAGAGATGCAACACATACAAATCCCTTTGTTTCTGCTTTCGGCCCAGCCCTAAGATTGAAATAGAATTCTTGGAAGGAAAAAAGTATTATTTTTTTCTCAATACTTGTTCTTTAACAAGTGCTTCACAAAGAAGTGAGTAAGTGGGGCATTTTAATCATTATGTCTATGAAAGAGAGAGAGGAGGTACAGATGATATTTAGTACCTTGAAAATCTTATATTTTATTGTTGACTAATCACTGTGTTTTTTGATGTAGCCGTCAGTGTTTTGAATAACAATGCTTATAGTAAGTGGTCATTGTACAAGTTAAGGAAAGAAAAATGAATCTGATTGTTATAAAGGCAAACAATAAAAATCTTCCACAGTGTAAAAACCTAACAAATCTTGAAAATAACAGCTGTCATTACGAAATAAAATATTATTTCTGGTAAATCTCACAGTGTGAAGATTTTTGATCACACATAATCCTTTCAGTAACAACTGAATGTACCAATCATGACCATATTTATCTTCTACTGAAAAATAGAGCAGTAAAAATATGGGCATGGGCAGATAAAAAAGAATTTAGCGTGTCTAGGAAGAGCAAACTGTGGCCTAGTAATCTTCATATTTTAGAGTTGAAAGCAATCATCTTGTCAACATTCCCTTTATATAATTCATATCACACAGTCTGTAGAATATCTGTAATAATATATATATGGAATAATCAAGGGAAAAAAGTAGCTCAGAGACCCTTACTATAGAATATAGTTTGAAGAGATTTATATTTTTGTATTTAGTGAGTTTTATAGTTTAGGTTATAAGGAATGTATTACATTTATTATATAAAGTTAAAATTAAAGGAATACTACCATTTCCATGAAACAAATTATATAAGGTAATATATAAGTAACTATCTTTATACTTCGTATTTTTAAACTTTTATACTTTATATTACTACATATTTATTCTTACTTTGGTGTACTCTGGGCTTTCATTCTGAAGATTAATGTTTATGACTTTATAGTTTGTTGCATTTTATGAATTGGTTCATATTCTAAATCATAGTAAAGATGCCTGGTTTCTGAGCCTTGAAGGCTTGTTCCAGTTTATAGAACAAAGCTGTTTTCATGCCTCTAGAGCACTGTATTACTTTGCATTTTTATGCAATGTTTAGAATTTTACCTAAAACTTTCAGAGGATGATTTCAAAGTGTTTCACCACATGGTTATTATTCACCATGTAACATAACTAGCCAAATATAGATTTGGATTTGGGTTTCCACTACTAAACATATTAAAAATAATATGTTGTGCTGTTTAGAAGAGCAAAAAATACATATATATATATAAAATAAAAAATATATATATAATGAAAACAAGTTTTTTCACATGAGAAAATTAATATTTTTGTGTATTTCCACCAACTTTTTAAAAATTTTTAAAAAAGATTTTATTTATGTATTTATTTGAGAGAGAGCATAGGTGGGGGGAGGGATGGGGTGTGTTCAGACTCCCTGCTGAGCAGCCAGATCCAGGGACCCTGAGATCATGACTTGAGTCAAAGGCAGGGGAGCCTGGGTGCCTCAGTGGGTTAGAGCCATTGCCTTCAGCTCAGGTCATGATCTCAGGGTCCTGGGATCAAGCCCCGCATCAGGCTCTCTGCTCTGCAGGGAGCCTGCTTCCCCCCCTCTCTCTGCCTGCCTCTGCCCACTTGTGATCTCTCTCTCTCTGTCAAATAAATAAATAAAATCTTTAAAAAAAAAAAAAAAGCATTGAGTCAAAGGCAGATGCTTAACTGACTGAGCCACCCAGGTGTCCACTTTATTGAAATTTTTAATTCATTATTTTGAAATACTGTGTAAATAATTATTTTCTGCTTGCTTCACTTAACATTATTGAATGTCCTCATTACATTATGATGAGAAAAATCTCAATACATGGAGAAAAATGGTAAAAATATCACCTGCCATTAGGCATTTAATATGCCTTTGATTTTTAAATTGTTTTACAAATTATGTTAAAAAATATATTCTATGGGGTACCTGGATGGTTCAGTTGGTCAAGTACCTGACTCTTGATCTTGGCTCAAGTCTTAATCTCAAAATCTTGATTTTGAGCACTTCATTGGACTCCACACCCAGCCCCGTACTTAAAACAAATAACATATTTTATGAATAAACCCTTTTTATACCAATAGAAAGTATTTTCAGAATTCATAGTTGTCTTAATCTTGGTTCTCTAGGGAAAAAAAAAATAACCTGCTGCATAATTTATGTGCTAATGCTTTAATTGAAAGGTAAATCCTGGGCAGCAAATGAGGGAAATTGGAAACGATGCTGAGGAAAAGTGTCGGTAAATTCAGGGTGTTATGTTACTTCACATGAAAATATAGCTAGTGTCTTCAGCATATGGAATATTCTGAATAGAACACGTGGAACCAGTTGGCCTTGAAATAGTCCATCAGATGGAGAAAGAGAGAAATTTTTCTGCCAGTTCTTTCTTTCTTCTGTCTCTCATTGGCTAATGTTTGTCACAAGAAGTGTTAATTTCCTACATATTTCTAGGATGTATCAACTACTCCTTCAGAGAGAATCCTAGGAATCTAGGTCACATGCCCTCTGGTGTACTGTTTTATTTGAATCTAGAAATGGTGCAGGTCAGCTCATTTTTGAGACTTGAATAGGAGCTGAGCTTGGGCAGTGCTTACCTTGCATTGTGGCGGGCAGCATAGAAGCCATACAAAGGACCTAGCACTCACCCTAAACAGTCAGTGTAACCAAATGTGCTATGAAATGAAGTGGGAACCAGGATTACCAACAGCCTCTATGGGAAATGATGCTTAGCAAATCTAAGGGGGGACAAACCTTGGTCCTGATACACCAATATATCTGATAAAAGGAATGAAAATTTATGTAGTTCTTAACACAAACTGACCTACTACTTTTAAAAAATGTGTACTCTTCTGCACATATATAAGCAATAAATAAATGTATTCAATATTTTCATTAATCCATTTTTTCTAAATCAAAAACTTTCTTAAAGAGCATTGTTTAATTAAATTTGCATTTTTATTACTAGAACAGTTTAAAATTATTCATGTTTATCTGAACTTTCAACTGATTGATATCTATATAAGTATTTCCCCAAATTATTTAAATATGTTTTTCTTATCAATCTAAAATATATAAATTTAAAACCAAAGGGAGGAAAAAACACTCCTACACACTCAGATCTGTTTGAGTCAACTTTCTTCTCTCTTTGAACCAAGTTTCACTAGAGCTTTATATAAATATTGAATGCAATAACAACAAGCATTTTTACAGGTTAAATACCTAGGGCTATACTTTTTAACATTTACAATAACAATATGCAAAGAATTCATTACCACCAATGCACTCAGAAAGAAACATGAACAAATTGAAAGAACAACCATATCCTTGGATTGAAGGATTTAGTACAATAAAGATCACAACATGATTTAATCTGTAAATATAACATGATTTAAAATCCTGAGATTTTTTTTTAAAGATTTAATTTATTTATTTGACAGAAGGAGATAGTGAAAGAGGGAACACAAGCAGGGGGAGTGGGAGAGACAGAAGCAGGCTTCCTGCTGATCAGGGAGTCCAATGTGGAATTTGATCTCAGGACCCCGGGGATCAGGACATGAGCGGAAGGCAAACACTCAATGACTTAGCAACCCAGGTGCCCCCAAATCCTGAGATTTTTAAGTTAATAAGATTTAGAAAAAACAGAAATGACCAGAAACTGCTCTGTTGCATTGCAAACATCCACCAAATCTTAGTGGATTCCAGCAATAATCATTTATTTTATACTCATGGATGATTGATTGGTTATGATTTGGTTGCTATTGGCTGGCCTTAACAGCTAGCCAAGGATGAGATCCAGGTTATCTTCTTTCTAGTCCTGAGATGAAAAATCCATGGCTAGTTAAGGTATATTTTCACATCAGAAGCTCAGGGGGTCTCAATACCTTGAGTTAGAACTTGCTCTCTTTTTTACTCCCATGTAAATTGTATTGATTTAACTTAAACCATGCAAGGAAGCTTAGTGATAGGATAATTTCACTCTACTCACAGTGTATGATGGCAGAGAGGGAAAAAAACAAACAAACTTCTGAATAAATGGTATATTCTGCTACACATGCCTTCTTCATGATGTGTGTTCCATTTATCCTTTAAGTTTTTTTTTTTTTTAAGCCTTTAAGTCTTAATCACCTCATATATTTTTCTCTATTTCTCTATTTCTAACAGGGCTATTTCTTGCCCCCATAATATTGCATATACTTGCTAGTCTGTACCAACTCCATTTTTTCTACCCCTGGTAGTAGTTTTTCGAGTTTGTACTTAAAATCACTTTCTTAGTACCACCTTTACTAATGGCCAGTATTATTATAGGATCTTGTTGTCTTATTTATTATTCCCCTTTCTCTATTATATATTTTTATTCCACCCACCATGATTTGTTATTTTACTTTTATTTATGTTGTTTGCTTTAGATAATGAAGGAGATTTTATGTGAGGGATTTTGACAAAATACAATACTTAAAATTGTAAATACAAAGAAAATAAAAGAAAACAAAAGATAAAAATTCTGTAATAGCAAGTATTTACTAGAGGATAACCAGATATCAGAAAAAACCCTATAATTCAAGATGGCAAGAATAGAAAAGGAAAAAATTAAAAATGAAGAGATTCCTTAACTAGAAATGAATCCCAAATGGGTATGGTTTGGAGAATATTAAATGTGATATGTTTGCGGAAGGTTAATGCTACTGGATCATAATGCAAATCAAAAGATCTAATAATCAGACAGAATTGGAGGAAACTGGAGCAGGAAGAACACTTTTGCTTGTGCAAGTTCTGCCACTGTTTATATCCAGTTAACTCTAAGGATTTTCTTTTTCCTTTTTCTTTTGCTGCAAGTATTTGTTTTACAAAATATTGCTTCTCATCTTGCTCAGTTAAGAACCCAGTCAAACTTACTCTGTGTAGAACAATGTAGGCTTTGATGCCAGGGAGTCAGTCTGTCCAGGAATGCAGAGGAAGTATAGCCCTTAGATGTGATAAACATCAAAAACACTTGTTCCTACCACTTTTACATTTCATTTTGTTCCTTGATTATGAGCATGAGGGGTCACAATTGGGGAGAGAGTAGAGGATGATGTTGGAGTTTATTTAATCCTTGGGAAAATATGTCTTCTTGAGTAAAATTTGCGTTAGAATTCTAGTTTCTAAAGAGTGGTGAATATCACGTAAATTCTCCCAGTGACTAGAGTGAGTCCCATCAGTTTCCTTTTACAAAGTTATCCAGGACAATAAGGACACACGCCTATCTTGGGGATGAACACAAATTGCCTTCCTAATTTGAGAGGCGGGGGGGAGTGGAGGGAAGGGAGGGAAAAAAATGAAACAAGATGGGGCTGGGGAGGGAGACAAACCATAAAAGACTCTTAATCTTAGGAAACAAACTGAGGGTTGCTTGGGGGTTCAAGGGGGAGGGATAGAGTGCTGGGTTATGGACATTGGGGAGGGTATGTGTCATGGTGAGTTCTGTGAATTATTTAAGACTGATGATTCACAGACCTGTACCCCTGAAGCAAATAATACTTTATATGTTATTAACATTTTATTAATATTATATGTTAATAAAAATATGGCTTTCCCAAGTGCATCACATATAATGCAAGGCATTTGTATGTAATGCAAATTATAAGTATCTCCATGGATCTGGATACAACTATTAATTTTGGTGACATTATAATGTTCATCCATATGGAATCTAAAAAGAACCATACCTTTTCTCCCTTTTTCCTCTAGTATAAGAGCATCTAAATTTACAAATATATTTTATATCCTTCTTTAAAATATTTCATTGGTCACTTGTCTCCTTAAAAATAAATGGTAATGATATACGAAGTCTTTCATGATCTAGAGAGCCCTACCTGCCTATCTTGTCTTGCTATGCCCTATGGTCATAAACATTTACAATTCCTATGTTCTTTCACAAAAATGAACTAAAGTAGTTGTAGGCCCCCTTAACACTACACATCCCATGGCTCCCACACTTCCATCAGAATGAATATACAGGTGCTTCTATTGAAAAAAACACAGTGCCTTCCTCCTCCTCCACGAAGCACTATAGTCTCAGCAATTTGACAGGCTGCAGAGCTACCAGTGGTGTGCCAGTACACCGGCTCGCCCAGAGGGGCAAAAACCCTCTAATTTGTAGCTTTTGCTCATTTCTGTACTGTAAATACTCCCAACATCGTTGATTTCAGGCTACTAACATGACAATGTTGCATACAGAATTGGTAAGATGTGCACAGTTAGCTTTTACAAGCCAGTATAAGCTAGATCTAACACACCACAAAAACAAATCCAATCATGCCCTTTATTTATATTTATGGTAATTATTATAAAAAGTATGAGACATGTTAGTCATTTCTTAACCCCAGATTCTGATTTCCACTGATCTTTCCCAGTCTCTGAGTCTTCAAGGGCTTTAATATTCTAATTTCTGACCCCTTCTCCCAAACTTGCCAGCTCCCTAAATCTCTATACTTTGTTTTTTGAAAAATCACAGTCATTATCAGCAAAATTTCTATATCCTCAACCTCATATATGGATGATCATTTCACCTTTTGCTCTTGCCAAAACCTCGTGAGTAAACAAATGTTTCCCTTGCAGACCTCTGCATTGCATCACATTTTCCCTATGAGATAAAAGGGCGATAAAAGTCCTTTCTCTTCATAGACATTTCAAATTTTTTATCATTTCTTCTTTTTTTAAATCACCCTGACATTTCTAGAGCATGACAGCTTCTCTTCCCTTTATCCTAGCCAATTGTTCCCATGGCCTTTCCACTGATAAAAATTTCTGTAATAGAATTTGTTCTATTTCTTCACTGTCCTCTATGGACATTACTCACATATGGGCATCAGGAATTTCAAATTGGATGTGTTTGGGAAATTTAAATTTTAGTTTTATTTAGTTTTAGTTAATTTTCATTTCCATAGCCACTTGTGGGTAGTGGCTACATATTAAACAACACAGCCTGATGTAGAACACACCATCGGTAATTTATATCATTTTCAGGAATTGTACCTCCTCTATCACAATTTCTTGTATCTCATTCTCTGACAACAGCTTCATTCTTTTCAGTTTATTCTCTGTCACAGTGTTAACATTTCACAATACCAACATGTTTATCCAAAGGTTTTCGCTGCCTTTTATCTACCTCATGTTCTTTTCTCTTCTGTCTCAGCCTAGACTTGATGGTCTAGTATTAAGATAACTCCATTGCATGTATCCTAGAATCCTTTGCCCTAATCTTCATCAGTTGCCTGATAATATTAATCATATCTAATTTTCCATAATTTTTTACATGCTGCAGCATAGCTAAATACAGTTGTCAAAATACATATGGACATGCTGACTGGTCTCACTTTAAATCCATTAAAATTGGTCTCAAGAGTTCTGTCAGTGCTCTACAGTCCATTCTATGCTATTTTCCTGGATAGTTATTTAAGTACTTCTTTTCCTACTTCAACTTTGTAGTACCTGTTCCCTCATTCTTCTTTTAGGTCTTGGCTTTGCCTCCCATTTTACTGAGTAGATGGAAACAATCAAAAGAGAACTTTCATTTCTGTCGATCTAATTGTTTTTCTCTATATATGTTACCTTTCTTATTTTGCTGCATATGAGCTCTCTCCATCTCTTCAATCCCCCCAAGTGTCTACCACACCTCCAACCCTCTCCTAAAATAATATAATAACATGATCACACTCAATCTTTTCCATGTCAAGAAATCACATTTGTTGTCTTTGGCTTTTTTTCACATCAGATATTCAATTCAACATTAAATCCTTAAATCTAACTTCAAAATATTTCCAGCAAAATATAGAATCTGGCCTCTTATTATTATTGCTCCTGCTAATGCCCTTTATCATGCCTCCATAACCTGGATGATTGCAGTAGCCTCCAATTTAGTCATTCAACTTCCACCTGAGTCCAATATAAAGTCTATTCTCACAGAATTGCAGGAATGATCCTGGTTAAAATATTTTAGATCGATAATGATCGGTTGGTAGGTATATAGATATTCAGATAAGATGACTTCTCTGCTTAACACATCCCCTTTTCCCTCACACATAATCTTTCCCATCCCTACGGCTGTATATATACTGCCTTATGCTCCACACCCTCTCTGAATTTAAGAACTGTTAATCAATTTACTTCAGCTATAAGATTGTTTTGTTTAGTTTTGCTGTTTCTCCAAAATACCAAGCAGGCCTTCCTCATACTGCTCTCATATTGGCTTTGTCTTTGCTTGAGAAGCAGTTAGGTTGCTGGGTGGACTGGGGAGACCTCTGGGCCCTGAGACCTCTGCCCAATCCATTCCCCAGAGACATTGCCAGAAGGTTTCAGTCTCCCAAAAAGAAAAGTATTCAAGGACAGACAGACAGTGTTTGAGTGATGTAAGTAATACTAAAGTGAGAAAGAGTACACTCTCCAGTACTCTCTCCTGGGGTGAGAGCAGGCAAGCTTGGAGAACTGTGCCCAGAGTTTTGGTCTTTATCTTTCATTGACAGTTGTTAACTAAAAGTTGGAATATTTATTACGTGGGGGGCAGGGGATTTCTTTGCACCTTTTCTTCCTTACTTGGTCAAAGTCTCCAGCCTTCTGTGTCTTGGGTCTGTCTGATCTGATCTGGCTTCTTGTGACCTTGTGTGTGGCATGCTGCCAGTGCAGTTGCTAACTTCCCTGACAGTGGGCCTTGATTCCCCCTTTGCTGGTCTCCTGTTAAAGACTAACCGACTGCCTATTCTACCATTGACATGACTAGTTCGTTCTTTGTTTCTATTGCTTTTCAAAGTTTACCTTATTTTCAAAAATTACCTTACCTATTGTTACCTTTTTAATATTTACCTTTCTGATCACCTGATAAAATATCAACATTCACTGTACCTAATTAACCTTTCTGTCCCTCTTACTTCACTTTACACATCTCAGTGGAACTTAACGTCTATGTCAGTCCATATATTCTCTTCGTTGCTTGTTTATTTTCAGCTTTTAGGTGGTATTTATATTCTTAATCATTGATGTGAGACTAGCAACTAGAATTGGCTTTGGAATCTTGAAGATGTTAAATAAATATTTATTGAATAAGTGAATAAATGAATGAATAAGAGCCAAAGCTTCTCCAGCAATTACAATCTCCATCAGGTGTTAATTTCTATGCTTCGAAAGCAGCTGCTGATGTATTTATCATGCTCATCATGATTTATTAGTTTCTTTTTAATGTTCTATCTTCACCCACTTCTGCCTCAGAGACTCTAAATATGTCATTTATTCACCATCAGAAGTCATTCTTTTAACAAGTCTGTGTGTTTTTATATGCTATTGTTACTTTTGGAATTCATAAGATTCTTCTCAACTCCCTGATGATTGCAGACTCAAGCTTCAATACTTTCTCAATTATCCTTTCTCTAGGTGGCCTTTCCTCTCCTTTGCTTGTTAGTTAGTAATCCCTCCCCCTGTGCTACATTGTTATTACAATGATTTTGTAATATAGCAATTGATTTTATTATGGGTTAAATTTTGTCCTCCTCCCACCCCTAATTCATAGGCTGAAATCCTAACCTCCATTATGTTAGAAAGCCCATTATGTTAGACCTTATTTGGAAGTAGAGTCATTGCAGATGTAATTGATAAGTTGAGATAAGATAGATAAATCCTGCCAACACTGTAATCATGGACTTCTAACTTCCAGAATGTGAAATCATATATTTATGTTGTTTAAGCTATCAACTTGGTAGTGTATATTGTTTTACCAGCCCCAGCAAACTAACAAGTTTGTTTGCCCTTACAAATTTGAGATTCCTCTTTTGTATCCCATTTTGTATAATTACTTTCACTAACTCCACTCAATCCTCAAATCAGACACAGTGTCAATGGAATGAATAAATATGTAAAAGAATGAGTAAACAAATGATAAATATGGAAAAAAAATCCTAGTTAATTCCTGTGATGAGTTTGTAAGGTATGTGTGAGATGTGTTGGAGATGTTGCTTCCAAAAATGTCTTTAGAAGGGCAAAATGAGGGGCGCCTGGGTGGCTCAGTCTTTAGGTGTCTGCCTTCAGCTCAGGTCGTGATCCCAGGGTCCTGGGATCAAGTCCCGCATCAGGGTCTCTGCTGGGCAGGAAGCCTTCTTCTCCTGCTACCATCCCCTCTGCTTGTGTTCCCTCTCTCGCTGTGTTTCTCTCTGTCAAATAAATAAAATCTTTTTTTTTTTTTTTTTTTTTTTTTTTAAAGGACAAAATGAGAGGTGCCTGGGTGGCTCACTCTGTTAAGCATCCAACTCTTGATCTTGGTTCAGATCATGATCTCAGCTGAGATAATGATCTCAGGATAGTGAGATTGAGCCCTGGCCAGACTCTGTATTGGATGTAGAGCCTGCTTATGATTCTTTCTCCCTCTTCCTCTGCCCCTCCCCTTGACTGTCTCTCTCTCAAAAAAGGAGGGGGGGGCAAAATGAAGTGGTAATTGTTCTACTGAATATGTAGACAGACATTTACATTTCTGTGGACTTTTTCAATCTTACATATTCTCATGTCTCTTGATTCTATGTGCATGAATCCATTTTCTTTTTCATAGTGGCTTTAGCATAAACTTTTTGCACAAAAATCTTCTTTAGAATAATTTCTTCCTGAGTCATTACCTCCAAACCAATTCCTTAGCTCCAATTTCCTATGTAAACTGTGACAAATGCCCTGACACTTCTAT
>CM053604.1:21755785-21795853 GCA_028646535.1 Procyon lotor
ACAGTTTTAATTTTTTTCTTTAAATCAACACTTAAGTACATGTACACATTGAAAGATAGTTCTGAAATGTAGCTAGAAAATAAACACAGTTCTAAAATATTGAACAAGATTCTATAAACCAATATAAAACTGCAATAACACATAAAAGGAAAATAGTATTGGGACAAATTATCCAATGTACAGGCAACAATTATTTTTAAAAGGCAGTGCTAGCCTATTGTTTGCCTACATATAATGTTAAGAAATGCAAATAGTGTCTATATAAAGAAGCAACTCTCTATGCTATGCTAAGTTAAATATAACTTGTTTTCTAAAACAAAAACAAAAACAAAACACAAAGTTAACATACAAAATAGGTTTCCGAGAAAAGAAAAAAAAAAACCCTTCCATACGAATAAGATATACATGTCACAGAGGATGGTCTATTTATAGCAATTGTAGTGCAAGACTTACATGGCTACCAGAGTGAACACTTATTTACTTGGCACCCATTTCCTAATGGAACAGGCTCACCAACTTGTAACCAGGCAACATGCCATCCTAACAGATGGTTCTGAGTATTTGCAGCCAAGACACCATGAATGAACATCAGATGTGTTTGCTGAGGGCAGGAGTCCCAATCAAAAATACCCAAACAGCTGTCTTTTCTAAGGTTATGAACCCAGGGTTGAAGGTACATGCCACTCTTACTTCTTATCTTGTGAGATTAAGTTTTCTCAAACCTCTAAGTTGTCTTCTTCTGTTCATAAGAAATAACTTTTAAGAAATATTCTTTGTACACTGGACAATGGGTGTATGTATCCAATTATATTCAAAGTGGTGTTTTACTTGTAAGTATGTTAATGTCAGTTAACATATTGAATGTATGCCCAAAGGAAATAGCATATACACATTCAAAACTTATATTGATTGATACATATTGCTATCATTGTCATTATTATTTATGGTCTCAAATTAATCTCTTCTTGTCTAGATCCATTTACTATCAGTTTTTAGGAAATGCAACACAGTCTGAGAATGGTAATTATGATCTTATTCCTTAGAATTATAAAACCCTGGTCAGTACGTATGACACATAAATAAAAAAAGATTCCTCAGAGAAGTAGAAAAAGAACTTAAGAAAGCTAACAGGAAGAAGAGTTATAGTTAATACATGAAAATATGCTCAAGTTCATTTTAATTAAAAGTGCAAAATTGAAGCTACTTGATGAATTAATCTTTATTGATCAGATTGATTAAAGAATATAAATATTAGTTATCCAGAATTAAAGAATAGTTTTCATCACTTCCTGTCAGACCATAAACATTATATAGCCTTTTTGGTTGTTGATCCTGTCACACATACACACACACACACACACACACACACACACACACACACACACATGCACACACATGCACATACACAGATGATAGAATGAGAGAGTGAGAAAGAGAAGATACACAGTTGGATGCTCTCCAGTTATTTGGCAGTGATTATCTGAAGAGAAATGGGAAGGTTAAAGGGAAATTCTTAGGTGTTTGTATATCTGTTCTGCTTTTGTAAGATGTATACATTGATATTATAATTCAAAACTTGTCTTTTCAGTAGAATTAAACAAAAATTCCAGGAACTTCACAAAATTATTAAAATACATTAATGTTCTAAGCACATTATAAATTTTAGCTAAGTTTTAATTCAGTGCTCCTCAAAGTTCATCTTGTAAAATAATAATTATGGAGCCCAATAAAATAAAGATTCCATAGCTACACTTGCAGGATTTCTAATCAGTGTATCTAGGGAATAAACCATGAACATACATATTAATGAATACTCCAGATGATTCTGATGCTAGTGTTCTCTAACGAACATACTTTAACAAGTGCTGTATTGATGAATAAGAAAAAAGGAGTCTAGAGTTTTATTTTTATTATAATTCACTACATAGTCATCACTTTTTATAAGAAATTTAACTGTGCACAGTAACTATTTTCCCTTAATCAGAGAGTTTTCTAAGTTATGATATAGAGAGTCTGGGAACATTTTCAGTGTATTCATAGCATTCCTGTTACACTTAACATTAAGCAGTAGTCACGATCACTTAACTATTTTTCTGCAGATTTGCCTCTGTCTTTCTCATAAAATGTGAGCTTTGCAAAAGCATGTATTATATCTCACATATTCACTGATGTGTGCCAAATGTCTTATAAAGGTTTAGCACATAAGTGACAAATATACTTGCTAGATACATGCAGATGTTTAAAAGTATGAATAAATAAATGAATGAATTCCTATTAATCTCATATTGTTTTACTTTTGTATATGCCTTTTGTTCCCTTAACTAGTCTCAGAATTTTGAAATCATCTGTTTCTTTGTAAACTACAATAAATGCAAATGCAGAAAAGATTGCTTTAGAGATTAAAAAGAATAACAAATTACCAAATATTCTGTTGGAGCTTTAGTTTATTTAGTGTCACTGAAAAGATAATCTGTCAGCGAATGGAAAGAGAGAAAAGAGTGGTTGAAAAGGTAAAAGTTTGAATTACACTTCCAGGGTTTGGATTCTGGTCTCAACACTTCTTAGTTTGGTGGTCTTAAGAAAGTCTCTTACATTTTCTGTCTCCATTTTTTTATTTGTAAAACACGAATGATTATAATGTAGTTATATCTGTAGACTCCTGTAAATGTTAAATGAATTATTTGTAACCATGCTAGACATATAGTAACCACTAAATAAATGATAGCCAAATAAATTCTGGTTGATATTAATGAAGGGTTTTCTATACTTATTATTGTAATATGTTTCAGAAAGTACAACAATTTCATCAGTTGGGAGTCTATTGAGTAATCAATAAACCATTGTACACCAGTAGACTGTCTTATGACCAGTGGAATCCATGCTTTTAGCCAATTAAGCTATTAGCCCAGTTGTTGACTTTTTTGAGATCCACTGATGCCTTATCTTCTTATTCTTCTAGTAAATAATTTTGAGCATTTGTGCCTTAGGCAAATCCCTACCAGATTTGGAAGGGAAAATATGGAAATAAATAAATGCATAATAACAAGATTTTATACACGATGTAGAAGCTGATATTAATGAATATCAGAAGATGGTATGTTATCTATGTAGAAATCCATTACCCAAATTGCAAATTTATTTTCAAAGGTCTATATATTAATATTTATATATGTAGCAGCTGTTGTTTATAATCATCTTTCTTTTTCTATATCTATAGTCAATATAGATATATAGATACTTTTTCTGTATCTATAGTCAATATAAGCTTATGGCAATAACCAAGAATGTCATGTTTTTGTTAATACCAAAAAATAAATAAAAGAAAATTGCTTTATTTAAGACTATAACACTGATTCAAAATCAAATTCTGGCCCAGTGCTCACTATTATAGTAGAGGTAGGAAGGATTATTTGAAGACTTGAGAAGGTATATTGCATCTAATAAAGGACAAAAACAAGCTCATTTTTCTCATGATTCCCAGATTAACTCTTGAAGTTCATATGCAGTCTCATGCCGTCAGCATGGAGTCTCCCAGAAGGAACTCCTATATCTCCTTAACTCACTTTCTTAGATGCTAAGGCCCACTGTTTTCACTTAGACCAGAAAAGGGTTAGGAGCCACGTGTTTATTGCAGAGAAGGAGGAGAAAGGAAATAGATGAGAGACAACATTTTTTTTAAAGATTTTATTTATTTATTTGAGAGAGAGAGAGAGAGAGAGAGAGAGATCACAAGTAGGCAGATAGATAGGCAGAGAGAGAGGGGGAGCAGGCTCCCCGCTGAGCAGAGAGCCCTATGTGGGGCTCGATTCCAGGACCCTGAGATCATGACCTGAGCCAAAGGCAGGGGTTTTAACCCACTGAGCCATCCAGGCGCCCGAGACAACAACATTCTTTGACACATAACCATTGCTCACGCAGTCAGAAATTACCATAGCTTCATTTCCATAATATTTTTAGGTAGTAATTGAGTTCCTATAATTCCATAGTGCTAAGACAAAGTAAAGAAGGAAAAAAGAATCAAGATAAAGATACTAAGGGGATTGACTTAAATAAATGCTGATGAGAGCAGCAGAAATTTATATTTCTGATGCCAGTTTCAATTGTGCCAGTGAGAAAACCAAGCTAGAAAAGAAACTTCTTTAAGTTTTAGATTTTTGCCTTTATTTCTTGTAGACTTTTATAAGTTAATGATTTTTCAAAGTTCAGATGTCATAATTTGGGAAGCACCTTTTGAAAGTGTGGCTATTCAAATGGAAATAAAAATATGGAAGTTTACAAATTAGGCTTGTAACTTACCACATGAAATAATTGTTTTGTCCATCTTTTTTCCAGGATATCCCCTTAGAAATACTTGAAGTTGCATCTGTGTGAAGACAAGAGAAGAAATAAAGTGATCTCAAAGCGAGTAAGTATAAAGAAAGTATTATATATGTTGTGATTTTGTGATTAACAGTTGCTAAAAATTAGATTTTTTTTAAGATTTTATTTATTTATTTGACAGAGAGAGAGAGATATCACAAGTAGGCAGAGAGGCAGGCAGAGAGAGAGGGAAGCAGGCACCCTGTTGAGCAGAAAGCTTGATGAGGGGCTCAATCCCAAGACCCTGAGATCATGATCTGAGCCGAAGGCAGAGGCTTTAACCCACTCAGCCATCCAAGTGCCCTTAAAAACTAGATTATTAGTTAATTACTTCACAATCTTTGTTCTTAATATAAATCATATTCTATTATTCTGCTCATTCTAGTTCTTGATTCAGATCATATTGTTGTATTTAATACAAATTATGTTTTTTTTTTTTCATTCTGGTTCAGTTACTCTGATTAGTTTTCTGTATTTCCAGGTTTTGTTTAGTTTTAATATCAGATAATTTCAAGCCAAACAGTCAGTTCTCAGTTTGAAATCATTAGGATAAATTTTAAGTCCTTCTCAGTGATTCTGTCTTTAATTGCTTAAAGACTAACCCATACATACTTTTTTTTGATGGAACTCAAAAGTATTTTTATATAAATTCTAGTTTATCTTAATTACCAAATATGTGCAGTAATAACATTTTCTGAAGTGTGATTCTTAAGTGGAAAGCTCTTGGATATAATCCTTACCTTAGTATTAGGAAAAGTTTTCTAGAACATGGTGTCTCTGAATATTGTCAGAAGACTACTTTGATTCTTTCTGTAAGAGGATTCATCTCTCTGTTATAAACAATTCTGGCCCACCTTGGGCTTTGCTCTCTATTAGGATCATGTTGGCTCTATTGGCAGTTATGATAAACTATCGTTCATCTATGTAGGTTCTTGCTCAATAAAAATTGTGACAATTTAAGGCAAAAACTGAACAAAGAATTGCTATTAAAAACCTTGTGAATGAAAATAAAGTCTTCATTAACCATCAGTTAACCTAGGTAGTACTTGGCAACTTCAAATGTGTTTTTTTCTCCACTATTAGAATCAGAAGGTTGTCATCATGAGACATATATTTTTTTATCTCAACTAAGTATTTTTTAAATTTTATTTTATTATTTATTTGACAGACAGAGAGAGATCACAAGTAGGCAGAGAAGCAAGTAAAGAGAGAGGGAGAAGCAGGCTCCCTGCTGAGCAGAGAGCCTGATGCGGGGCTTGATCCCAGGACCTGGAATCATGACCTGAGCTGAAGGCAGAGGCTTTAACCCACTGAGCCACCCAGGCACCCCTCAACTAAGTATTTTTAATAGCATTTTTCATTTATTGACTCTATAGTATGTACCAGGTTCTGTTCTTATATAAATGTATTTATACATATGTGTGTTAGCATATATTGTGTTTAGTCCATTCCATGTATTTGATGCTGTTATTATCTGTACTCTATGAATTAGGATTCTGAAAGCAGTGTGAGACCTCACAGCAAGAAAGTACTAAAAATAAGTTTCAAATCTGTATGTTATTCTACAAACCAATATGCAGCACAGAAAATCCTTATATATTAAAGGACTTCTATCTATAAAACATTTTAATGATTCTTCATATACAACATGACTAATAAAAGCTGATGGCTTTTTTTGACATTACTTTCTAAGAAGGATAAAGGCAGAACTCTCTAGTTAACTAATCACATGACAGTTTATAAAACTATAGCAACAGAATAATAGATTGGTTGAACACTATAATTGGGTGGGAGGAAGGAGAGATTTGCACATTTAAAATGTAATTTAGGGAAGCAGAATTTATGGTATTACATGAGGAGTAATATTTAAATATTAAATATTTTAAGACCTCGAATTTATATTTAATGCAGATGGAGAAATGACTATCAAGATTAATTTCACTAACAATATGGTAGCTCCTTATTTCATTATTAAGGTAGTAATAATACTACACTTGACTCTTTTATTCTCTCAACAAATATTTATTGAATTCCTACTATTATATTAGCAACTATTCAAAATATTGTTGTTTCAATTGGAGGAGAATAGAAAATAATCCTATACCTATGGATTTTCATTTTATCTTGGGAGCATACAGAGAATGGACAGTTAAATATTAAAAAAGAGGGGGTGAATTTTCAGTGGGGATGTTATAGTATTAGCTACTTTTATTGAGTTCTTATTAAATGATAAACATTTTTCTATATTAATTGCATGCCTTTGATTTTCACAGCCACACTATCATGAAGGAAATGTTATCATTCATATTTTTCAGGTTAGGAAACTCAGGCACATATATATTAAATAGTTGGTAAGGTTCAGCCAGACGATTTGTTTCTTTTTTTTTAATTGATGGACTTAATTGTTTTAGTTTTAGATTTATAGAAAATTGAGCAGATAATACAGAGAGTTACTGTATACCACTTTCTCATTCACTCACAATTTTTTCCATATTTCTAATTCTTGCATTAGTATGATGAATTTGTTACAATTGATGAAACAGTATTGATATATTATTATTAACTAATTACTATATTATTACTAAAGTCCATAGTTGACCTTAGGACTCATTGTTTGTGTTGTACAGTTTTATGAGTTTTAATAAATGAATATATAATATTATATTTACCCTATTACAGTATCACAGAATAATTTCACTGTCCTACTACATTATTTATCCATTTCCCTTTCTTTTTGGCAATTGCTGATCATTTTACTGTTTCTATAGTTTTGGCTTTTCCAGAATGTTACGTAATTGGAATTTTACAGTGATTTTTTTTAGACTGTTATAATAAAAATGCCATAAACTGGGTGTCTTAAAAAACAAACATTTATTTCTCACATTTCTTGTGGCTGAGAAGTCTAAGATCAAGGCACTAGAAGATTCAGTGTCTGATGAGAGCCGCCCTCTTAGTTTGTAGGTGAATATCTTCCCTATGTCCTCACATGGCAGAAGGGGACAGAGAAGTTTCTTTTCATAAGGAAACTAACCCAATTCAGGAGAGCTCCACACCCATGACATAATCACCTCCCAATGGGCCTACCTACAAAGAACACAACAATGAGGATTAGGTTTTTATATATGAAATTTGTGAGGACACATTCATTCTATAGCATATAGCATGTAGCCTTTGTAGACTCTTTCACTAAACAATATGCATTCAAGGTTTAATGCACATCTTTTAACAGCTTAATAGCACCTTTCTTTTTATTACTGAGTAATACTCGATTGTATGGATGTACCACAGTTTGTTTATTTACCTTTTTTTTTTTTTTTAAGATTTTATTTATTTGACAGTGAGAAACATAGCGAGAGAGGGAACACAAGCAGAGGGAATGGTAGCGGGAGAAGCAGGCTCCCTGCTGAGCAGAGAGCCTGATGTGGAGCTAGATCCCAGGACTCTGGGATCATGACCTGGGCTGAAGGCAGACGCCCAATGACTGAGCCACCCAGGCGCCCCATTATTTACCTTTTCTTAAAGAGAGAGCACATGCAGGCACTTGTGTGAGCAGGGGAGGAGCAATGGGAGAGGGAGAGAGACTCCTCAAACAGAATCCCCTCTGAGCACAGAGCCAAACTGGGGCTTGATCCCATCATGCTGAGTTCATGACCTGAGTTAAAATGAAGCGTCAGATGCTTAACCCACTGGGCTACCCAGGTGCCCCTGTTTACTTACCTTCTGAAGGACATCTTGGTTGCCTCCAGTTTTTGTCAATTATGAATAGGCTGCTATAAACATTTGTGTGCAGGTTTTTTCCAACTACCAATGAGTATAGGTGCTGGATTGTATACCAAGACTGTTTAGTTATCTAAGAAACTGCCAAATTGTTTTCCAAAGTGGCCATACCATTTTGTACTCCCAACAGCAGTAAGTGAGAGTTTCTGTTGCTCTACCTCCTAGCCAGTATTTGGTGTTGTCATTTTTTTTTTTAAAGATTTTATTTATTTATTTTGACACAGAGAGAGAGAGAGAGAGATCACAAGCAGGCAGAGAGGGAGGCAGAGAAAGCAGGGGACACAGGCTCTCTGCTGAACAAAGAGCCCGATGTGGGGCTCGATCCCAGGACACTGGGATCATGACCTGAGCTGAAGACAGAGGCTTTAACCCACTGAGCCACCTAGGTTCCCCATTTTTTTTTAGGTTCTAGTTTTTCTAAGAGTTATAGAATGGTTTGCAGTCTCCTGACGACATACGATAATGAACACCTTTCCATATGTTTATCTGTCTTTTGTATATCCTCTTGGTGAAGGATCTGTTCAGCTCTTTTGCCCACTTTTTAATTGGGTTATTTTCCAATTTGTTTCTTGTGGCCAAAATCTTAACCATTAAGTTTTATTGCCTTGTAGAGTACTGTGTAGACAATGAAACAAGGAAGGGGCTAGAAGTAATTTGGAGGATGAGACTCTGCTTTATATTTTACATAGGAATGTCATAGAAAGCCATTCTGAGGAGATAACATTAGAATTGAAATCTTAATGATAAAATCCAGACATGAAAAAAAAAATCCAAACATGAAAATATTGGGGAGTAGAGAGAAGTTTTTCATTAATCACTTTGAAGTACCCTTTCCTAAGTTGTGAAATAAAGATATCTTGGTTAAGATACACTCTCTTTTTGCTTATGTCAATTAGATAGAATCAATGAATAATTATCTTTAAATTGAGCATTTAGTTATGTGGCTTAGTTGTACATTTTTCTTCTAAACTAGCATTTGAACTTCGAATATCTGATATCATCATAGATGTTAGTGGAATTTACACAATTTATATTTTTGCATCTTCTTATTTTCAAATGAGTATTTTTATGATTAAATTTCACAAGAAAGCTAAATACTATTAAAACACACACACACACACACACACACACACAGACCTTTTGCCAATTAATGCTTAATTTGCAAAAGAATCACATCATGCCCCACATCAAGGGGCCTGGGTGGCTCAGTGGATTAAGCATCTGTTTTTGGCTCAGGTCATGATCCCAGGGTCCCTGCTCAGCAGGGTAGTCTGCTTCTCCCTCTCACTCTGCTTGTAGCAGAGTGCTCTCTCTTGATCACTCTCTCTCTCAAATAAATAAATAAAATCTTTTAAAAAAATCACATCATTGTATTATTTAGCATTTTATTTTATTTTATTAAAGATTTATTTATTTGAGAGAGAAAGAGAGCAAAAGTGTGGGGGGTAGGAAAAGGGAGAGAGAATCTTAAGCAGATTGCATGCTGAGCGTGGAAACCAACGCAGGGCTCAATCTCATGACCCTGAGATCATGACCTGAGCCAAAACCACAAGTGGGACGCTCAACTGACTAAAATACCCAGGTGCTCCTTGTTTTAAAAAGATTTTGTTTATTTGAGAGAGAGTGCACACAGGATTGTGGGAAGATGCAGAGGGGGAGTGTGTGGGAAAGGGAGAATCTCAAGTGGACTCCACACTGAGCACAGAGGAGGTGCTGGGCTAGATCTGATAACCTTGAATCTTGACCTGGGCCAAAACCAAGAATCAGATGCTCAACTGACTGAGCCACCCAAGTGCCCTGAGACTTTAAGATCTTATCTAAGGTGCCTCAGATCTTAGTCCAGTAATTGTGCTTTTTTTCGCTTTCTATGTCACCAAAACTTTAGGATGGTTATTCTTTCCTGGAATTTATTGATAATCATCACCAGGACTGAAATGGATAAATATAATCAGTTTGCTAGATAACAAGAAATTGACTTTTAAACAAACTCTAAGTAACTGCATGCCACCATTGACCAAATATTAAAATGGACCGTGGAATTAGACTAACCTAAAGGAAACTCAAAACTATGATGCCAACATATAGCAAAATTCCGTAGTGTTTCCTGGGACTTAACCAAAAAGTTAGAAATCATTGCTTTAAATAGCAATAAAATTTTTAATTAATTTAAATAATGAATTCATCAGCATGTGCAATTCCTCAAAAATGTATATGCATGCATTATGACATATAAAACAAGTATAACAGACCATGTTTCCCTTAGGAATTTTCATATAAAAGTTAACATATTTTAATATCAAGAATTATTTAATATTACCATCAAGAAGTGAAATATTTAGGACTGAGGTGCCTTTTCTCATTCAAATTACTATACAGCGTCTCACAACAGCAGTGTGACTAACTTTCCACATAAACACACAATGAGTCTGGATGGTATTGATAGGTACTTAAACTATCTGCCAAAGATCTAAGAATGGTAAGAATTTACCACTCAGACTCCCAAAAGTAATTTCCAAGATTCATATCAAGTGCATGATTGTTATAAAGTAATTTCTCCAACACTTTACATTTTTGAAATGATATAGATAAATTCAGTCTTTAAAACTCCACTTGAGCCTATTTAATTTCCTATGATTTGGTTACATTGGCAAAAGGATTTTGTTTGGGTTTGGGGGTTATGCTTGAATAAGACTCAAGTTAATCATTTAGGTACTTAAATGTTCTTAACTCAAGGATTTCCCCTGACAGTCATTTTAAGAACCACTTTATATTATTCAATTCATCTATTCCTCAAAAAACGAACACAAGGAAATTTCATTCTGCACAGATTTTTCTGTCTTGTCACCAAAATGCAATCTTCAGGGCCATTTTCATTTACAAAGGCCTGTATGCTACATGGATTTAAGCACCTATATTTCTCAGCTAAAGGTCAGAGGGTGTTAATTACAGCTCCATAATTGTTCTCAACTTCATTAACAGACACCGTATTATACTGATGGAAAGCTCTGCTTACTCAGGCTTTGCCAAAATTACTCAGGTAGGTTATCAGGATGAAAGAACAGGGAGTTGAGAAGTATGCATGAGGGAGAACATGCCCCAGAGTTATCTATCTTTCTTTCTTTTTTTTTTTTTAAAGATTTTATTTATTTGACAGTGAGAAACACAGCAAGAAGGGGAACACAAGCAGAGGGAATTGTAGCAGGAGAAGCAGGCTTCCTGCTGAGCAGAGAGCCCGATGCTGGGCTGGATCCCAGGACCCTGAGATCGTGACCTGAGCCGAAGGCAGATGCTTAACAACTGAGCCACCCAGATGCCCCGTTATCTATCTTTCTGACTCTAAAACCTATGTTGCACTGACAAATCTTTGTTAAGAGAAAGTTCAGACTTACTATTAGATTTTATTTTTAAACATTAGAGTTTGATGGTTTCAATTATTAAAGATAAATGAAAGCATGACCTGTTGCAAGAGGATTTTCAGCAAGGATGTTCCCTTTCTTCAAACACAGTTTCAAACTTCCTATCCAATATTTGAAATGTCTAATGCTATTCAGACTTACGTCGATGACACTTTTATGATATTAATCCCTCAAAAACATATTTGTGAGATATAGCAGAGTACCTATATTATAAAATAAGCTTTGCATTTTTTATTTGTAATTACATATATCAATTACCTAATCCATGTTGACTTAACACTGTTAAGCCACTCTAAAAATATTATGAAACAAAAAGAAAGCACTGAAGTTTCAAGTACCTCATATCTGATATACATAGACACACACACACACACACACACACACACACACACACTTGAGATTTATCAAAGGAAGATTCTGGTTTAAAAATGTATATAGATGAGTGTGTATGCACTTGGTGAAATTACCATATAAATTAATATTCACTCAATTCAAGCTAAAAAAGAAGTCTCTTCATTGTTATACTACAAACACCAGTAAGCTAAATCCTAAAAGGCTATAAAAAATATTAAAACACAATTCTTTAAGTTGATTACTTGTTGAGCATATATATACATATTTTGTAAAAGCAGGCAGAATATGATACATTATTTGGGTGATATAAATTTTATGGAGCTGCAGATAAATGAGTAGTTAATTTTTGCCGGGGAGTCATAAGCTTTTAGGTAACTCTTCTTTAAAGGGATAATATTTGAGTCAAATCTTAAAAAAATGACTAAAAATATCTCACTAATAGCATTTGGCAATAACAGTTCTTTCTTCATTAAAAGAACCACATGGGAAGATACTTGAAAGTAGGCATATGTAATTAGATGTATGTGAATATTCATTCCAAACCATCAGGGCCATGGTGATTCTTAATATACAGGTAATAGGGAAAAATACAGCCAAGAGTAAGACAGAACGGAGCTGACATTTCAATAGCAATAGGAGAACAGGAATATAGGAATTCAAGTGTAAGTTTCTTATCATGAGGATTACTAGGAAAATGAAATATTTCAAGCTGGTGAGTGACATGATCCCATTTTAGTTTCCAAATAATTACTGAGGCTGTAGTTAAGAGTGTATGGGAGGGAAGTGAAGGTAAGACTGAAAATTCCCTTTGCATGTTTTTGCTGAATTCAGCTGAAAAACAAAAGTAATTTGACCTAAGGTATGGCAGTGGGAATTAACAAATATAGACTTTTGATAATTAGAAAATTAAAAAGGTCCGACTTAGAAATTGATTAAATATGTTATCAAAATACAGGAAAGGTATCATTCCAAATTATCACATTTATTTAACTTATTATTTTTTATTTCTTGCATGGAGTTTCTTCTCCCCTTCCCTCCATAACATCATTGTTTCTGTATTTCTAAATTAGAAATCTCATTATATATGTATATATAATAAATATACACATCATATACATTATAATATATATATCCACACATACATATATATAATAAACTAAGAATTAAAGAAGAAAAAAGACTAGACAGTAAGACTGGATTCTTGGTACTTTAACCCTGGGAATACATTTTTAAAACTCTGTTCCGACCCTATTAAAATCATGTGCCATATTAACATTAGTGAGAGATCAGTAAATGATGATGTAAAGTAAAATTGTTAATTACTTTACTTCCCAAAGATGTTTTGTCACCAGTTAATGTAAATAGCCACATGCCAGAAATTGTATTATGGGTTTGCCGTTAGCTTGTAATGTGGTGTTAATTCATCATCAATACATTCATCAACCTGTTCTTACCAGTAAACAGTGTAAAAGACATTCAGTGTCTGAAATTACTACTTTTTTTATAAGTCCCACGGACATTGCCTATGAAATTCATAGGAAAATATTCTTTGTCACAGAGTTGAATGTGGAAGGATAAGTTTGATATGGTGTCAATGTATCAGAATAACACATTTCATGCTGTGTGATAAAAATTTCAGCACTGACAACCTCAGAGAAAAATAATATTTTAACAGGTTTACAAGAAAGCAAAACATGCTTCATTATCGCTTTGAATATTTCATGAGATCAAAAGATACATGTTTTTTTCCAAGGAAAAATCTGTTTTGTTACTGAGAAAAACTTGTTTGGGTTTAAAAAGGTCAACATTTTTTAGATAAATGTTATATTTTCATTTAAAAAATAAGAATTTATAAGTTCTTCCAATGTTAAACCCATATCTAATAGTTGCAATAAAAATGTATTTGTAGATATTCCATTTTGAATCAATACTTTTTTTCTTTTTCCCAGATACTTTTATTTTATTTTTTCAGTGTTATAAGATTAATTTTTCATGTACCACACCCAGTGCTCCATGCAATAAGTGACCTCCTCAATACCCACCACCAGGCTCGGCCAACCCCTCACCCTCTCCCCTTCAAAACCCTTAGTTTGTTGCTCAGAGTCCACAATCTCTCATGGTTCATCGCCCTCTCTGTTTCAAAACTTTGAATGAAAAAAATTGGACATTTTTAAAATATAGACAAGAAAAACTGATGTTATGATACAAAGTCAATTTTTGCATCTCATGTGATGTAATGCATTGAAGCCATTAGATAATGATATATCTCCCATCCAAGACCTCCCCCTCACTTAACTGTATGATTTAAGACAAACTATTTCACTTTTCTAGGCCATAGGCTCATGCTGCCATAGCCAAACACCACAAAATACTGTTTCCCAGAACAATAATCTATTTTCTCACAATTCTAAAGGCTGGATAGCCAAGATCAAAGTGTCACTGGGGTTGGTTTCTTCTGAGGCTTCTCTTCTTGGCTTGAAGATGATTATCTTGTGTCCTTACGTTGTGGAATTTCCTCTGTATGTGCATGTGCCTGGTCTCATTTTCATCCTTTTCTTATAAGGACACTAGCCAGATTGGATTAGGACCCAACCTAGGGGCCTCATTTTAACTTAATTACCTTTCTAATGGTCCCCTCTCCAAATGCAGTTACATTCTGAGGTACAAGGAATTAGGACTTCAACATATAAATTTTGATGGGGAAATAAGTCAGTCCACAACAGCCCTAGTTTCTTCAGAATAAAAAGAAGCAGAAATATTATCTTAAAAATTACATTAATATAAGCAGTAAGCAGAACTACATTTAACTGATCCATCTAACTTGGCAATTAACAAAATTAGATTAAACTTTAACATAACTGCAAATATAACTTTCAGAAAGATTGTTGAAAAATGATTTGAATTTTCTCTGAAAAACAGAGAAAAACGATTCTCTGTTTTCATTTGTAATGTTTATAAACATTACTTAATTTACTACAAATATGTCGAAAATCATTCATGGCAGCATAATATTATATTGAAATAAATTTTCAACATCAAACGAGACACAAATCAATAAGACCAATACTCTAGGTCTTACGAGGACACGTCTCCATTTGTCTTTCAGTTATTTGACATGTGGTCAATTCCTCAGCACATCCGTAAATGTATCTCTGTAAATCCCCATTTTGTTAACAATGTGTGTATTACTTTGGAGAAGGAGTATGGCTATCTTGATGCCTGAAAAAATGAAGTATTAGTAGCAGATATATATTTTTTTAGATAACCTCCCATAACACAGGTAGAGAAACAGACTTCCTTGGTATGTTGCAGATAATCAACCTCAAGCTGTTTGCCAATATAATCTAAAATGGTGATTTAATAGAAGTCCTCATGACCAATATTGTTATTACTCTTTGAAGTCATTAAAAGGCTGGTCAATGCATAAACAATAACAAAAACAATGAAGCTATACCAATGTAAAAAATGTTGGTAATTCCCTTATTTGAAGACAATACTTGTTTTGTTTTTGTTTTTGTTTTGTTTTAATTTAGACTTCTGGGGAAAGTAAAGAAGGAATGCATTATAATTTTTTAAAAATTGAATAAATGAAATATTATTACTATAGACAATAAAAATATAAAATATCTTTTTGGCAATATGTAAGATATTTCTAACATTACCTGCATGATAGTTCAGATGTGAATAGATGGATGGATGGATAGATAGATAGATAGATAGATAGATAGATAGATAGATAGACAGACAGACATAGGGATAAATATTCTTACTATATATCTATATACATATATGCATTTTCTTGAGAAACACAAAATATCCTAAGCAAATGTAAAGATAATTCTGTTTTTTTCTGAATGTTGGATATTATAAAGATATAAAGATATCAGTTTCTTCCCAAATAATTATATGTGATCAAAACAATGACAATCAAATGTGATTGTTTTTAAAAGTTGTAATGAAAAGTTAGTATGTAAGAAAAACTAAGATACTTTGGAGGAAAAAATCCATTCAGGGGACTTGCCCTAACAGAAATTAAGGTCCTAGTAAGCTTCCAACGACTAACCAATTATGGTCTTGTTTCCAGGATAGAGAGCATGATTTATATCCCAAAATGGAAGTCCAGAATATGAATAATTTAATATATGATGAAGAAAACAAACAAAAAACCAAATAAATAATTTAAGGGAATGGAATATTTAATAGGTATTCAATTAAAATTAAAAATTAAACTTAAAATTCATATCTCATGCTGTATAACAAAAATAAATTCCATTTTGAAATATAAAAGCAGTAAGTATAAAAAACTACTCATTGTATTCTGGATGGAAAAAGACTTTAATAGCCAAAATGGAAAAGAAGAGATAATATAGGAAAACAAAGATGACCTCATTTCTTCATTCCCACATTCCTATTCCTTAATGAGTCATATTGATTTGATCACCAAAACAGATTACTTATCTATCAATTTCTCGCCACAACCCTAAAGCTCATAGCTAGACTATTATAACAATCTTCTGTTCATTATTCTGTTCATCCAAAAGCTTACTCCATTAATCCCTCAGCTGTAAGGTGATACACTAAAACATTAATATTTTCTAAAAATTATTGAATGTTTATTATGGGCTATGTACTATTCTTTTTCATTGGCTATAATAATCTTCATACTAATCCTAAAAAGTACTTTACTACCATGTACATGCACTATTATGGCCTTGATTTTAGATGAAGAAACTAAAATTCATTAAATTTTAAACATGCATTAACTTAACAAGTTCACATGGCTAGAGAGTGGCAAAAACAAGACTGACACCCAAGCAGTTACAGGCAGAGCCTACACTATAATGTCTACACTGCCATCTTGTAAAACAGCCTTGGAATTTAGAAGTGAAGAGAATAACTTTCAGCCTCTTTCCACAGGAAATAAAATCTCCATCCCAGCTCATTTACATGACTCCCATCACTCTTTCACAAGGATTGAGTCATACTTCTTGCACTGAATTCCTTGTACTTGGGCTTATTCTCACTTAAACCTTTTACTTTCGCTCTGGCTCTACCTGGCTCTTCCCAATGTCTGTCAAATATTAACTCCTACATATTGCCCACCTTCAGCTCACACACAATTCATGAGCTATTACAATATCCTGTTTATTCTTTATAACTTTCAGACATTTCCTTTTTCTATTTATTAACTTATTTGTTGTGTTCCCACATTAGAATGTAACCTCTATGAGATCAGTTGCCTTTTCTCTTTCTGAACAGTGATCTATCAACAATGATCTATCAATCAATACAATGATTGATAGAACAACCAATCTATCAACCATTGGTTAACCATTAACCAATATGGTTAACTATCAACAATAGTTAACCAATTTGCAGCACAAAATTTCTTAATACATAGTAAAATAACTGGGGTAATAATTAAGGCCAGATTAAATAAAGATGCAAAACTTCTGTAGGTTAAAACAATGCCATTACAACTCTAATTTCCACTTAATCCTTTTGTAAACCTAAAAGAATTAAGAAGTAAAGTTTATTAATTAAATTAAAAATTGAAATTATAGAACAAAAAATGAAAAAAGCATTTTCAACATTATGCTACAGTTAAAATTTATAAATGTGAAAATTTAATTTATTTTAATATATAAAACACCAAGACCCCAACTTTTAAAATGTGCAAAGATTGAGATTCATGTATTTGGAATAGTAAATGTTCATGAGTATGTAAAATGATTCGAACTGCAAATTTTTTCCCTTTGGGAATTTATATTATCCTGAGTGAGATGGACAAGAAACAGTTAAATAAGTAAATCCATGTCAACACATAAACAAATACATCTATAGTAAGAACTGATAGGAAGAAAATTAAAATAAGGTGAGGATACAGAATGTTTAGTCACTCTTCATTGAAACTATTGATGTTATCTATTAAGCATTTATATGAAAGCATACATGTAAGCTTTTTACAAAAATATTTCATTAAAATTACACAACTTATGAGGAAATTTTTGGTATCCTAAGCTTTTTAAAAAATACATAGGAAGAGGCATCTGGATGGCTTACTCTGTTGAGCATCCAACTCTTGGTTTTGGCTCAGGTCATGATCTCGGGGTCATGAGATCTAGCCCCACTCAATGGGAGTCTGCTTGAGATTCTCTCCCTCTTCTCTCACTTTGTCCCTCCCCTCATCCTCCCAACCCTGCTCATGTGCGCTCTTTTAAATAAATAAATAAATCTTTTTAAAAAATATGTATAGGAAGAACTACAAATAAAGAGGTTACAATGCTTGCTCAAGGCACACATTCTGTCAAAACAGAGTCTGGATTCCAAGATTTTCAAGCCCACACTTTTAATACGTAGATACTCTCTCAATAAATATTTTGTACCAATAATTGCTGAATGACTGAATAAGTGACTGAATATTTTCTATTGAGCCAAATTCATCAGTCTGTATGCAAAATTACTGAATTGTGTTCAAATATCTTTTATTCATAAGTACAGGAAAATCCTATCAATGGCCTAATTTTGACTTACTCCTCAAAGTACAGAACTTAATTTTTGTCTGTCAGAATGAACATCTGGCAGATGAGATATTTATTTTCACTTATTTCATTGCCCTTTCACTTATTTTAAATGCCCTTTGCATTTTTAAACCCTTATAAGTTTAATGTCCTCACTATAAAATTTACACAGAAAGTATCAAGTTAAGCATTTTAATGGAATATTCATTTATAATTCATAGTTAAATAGAAAAGAATCACCTGGACTACTCAGTTCCTTCAGCATTTTATTGATTTGTTCATTAGTTTATTCTGTCAGTCTTATATTAGGAAAATAATAGTGGAATTGAGGTTTATGGTGAGAAAAATGGTCAGTTCTATTTTAGATTCTCTTGCCTTACAAATTGAAAAGTTCCACATTATAATCAAAAGGAACAGAAGAAAAGAAAGATAGCAAGTATGCAAATACTGTTACTTGGAAGAATAGAAGAAAATTTTTTCCCCTTTTCTTGAACACTTAGCTTTTTCTCCCTTGTCCTTTTCCTCCATTAGATCTAGCAATATCCATTTTTAGAAACAAAGTTCTTGAAAAACTTGGATTGCATCTCTTTGTGTTGGTTTCCTAAATAGATAAGTTATATATTTCATTGGATTACTAAATACATCATTGAAATTATAAGCTAGAATTATTTCATCTAAAGTAAAAAATGAACAAGTAAGTATGAGTTATTTATCTACATTACATTCTTATTTTTAGATCTCAAAAATTATGGATGAGGTAAATCTCAACATTTCAGAGAAATTTTCCCACCATCAAAATTTCAAATGTGTATGAGTATATATATATGTATATATATATACATAGACATTTATACACACACACACACATGCACACACACACACACACATAAATGTCTATGTATATATATATACACATACACATTTGAAATTTTGATGGTAGGAAAATATATATATATTCATATATAAAAAATATATATTCATATATATGAATTATATTCTCACCCACATTGGCATAGAAAGTTTTATTTTGTCACATCATAATTATATTTATAATCAAAATGCTTATTGTTAATGCATCAGATGTACCTGGAATAAAAAAAAATCCACATTATTTCCATTCTCATGTGTGGCCAACTGATAAGAAGCTGTTGATAATACAAAAGAGTAATGTGATGGTTTTATGTACTTAGGGGTTGTGAAGCTGAATTCATTAAAGAGATCAAAGATACCTATTTTCAGTTATTTTTCTGTGTTAACAAATAAATGCTGTTCCGATTTGTTGTTTATCTGCTAAATATTCAGTGTGTTAAAATGGAACCTAATGGCAATTACTGATGTTTGTATCTTAAAAAAAAAAGAAGAAGAAAAAGATACGGCATTAAAAATAATGAATTCAAGTTTTCAATAAATGCTTGTATTTTCTGTTTTTCTTGTAAGAAATGTGTATTAATATTGAGCTATAAATACAAATGAAAAATTAGCACGACTTTTTTTTCCCTTAAGTTCAAGCATTGTCATCTATTATCCCAGATAACTTCTTCATCCTGCCTATGACCCAGTTTGAGGGGGATTCATGAATATTTATTTGAGTGTAATGAGGGTCAAGTTGAAGAAAGGTAATGAACCAGTACTTCTTTGTCCTCAGTCTTTTCTGTAGGAGTAGATCATTTCTTAATGTGGTGCTTTACATAATATGTGGAAAGCAAGGGTGTCTTCTGCCTCCCACTCGCCACCCTTCGGAGGTGCCAAAGGCACTGTGCTGCCCTAACAAAATCATTTCTGTGTGAAAGTGTTTTCCCTTGCACCTGAACAAACATGAACAGAAAGAATCATAAATGTGCATGCTGAAAAGATTTTTCTTATTCATAAAGTGATGTTTAGGATCACTTAGGCCCTATCTCACACTTAACCATGAGATCACAGAACATTCTTCTTGGAGAACCTTGTGTGGACAAGTGTTTTTCATTTCTATGAGCTTGCTTTTATAATTGTTGCAACATAATTGTTGCCCTTAATGGAAAAGTGCATGCTACCAGGGAAAGGAGCTAATTCTGTCCAGATTCTTCTAGGACTTGATTCAAATGTCCCCAGAAATCCTATTCAGGCATTTCAGTCTGAACTAGTCATTCTATACAGGAGGTCACACATCGAGTGCTTTAGCCAGAAGTTTCAAAATCTAGTCTGTAGCAGCATGTAGGCACCCAAATGGTCCAGTATACCAATGAATCAATTAAGCTCCTTATCACTACTTCAAAGAGTAATTAACAGAAATTCATTTTTAGAATGGAAGCACAACAACTATTGAAATAAATTTTCTGACTTACTACTTAATGGGAAGTGTTAATATTCAGATGTGATAAAAAATAAATTGATCCTCATTTATATTACTTAATTTAATTTAAAAATAAGATCAGCTTTAAATAGATACCGCTTTCATTATGACTCCAAATTGATGATTTTCTTTATGGAGAATGTTGTCTTCTTAACTTGAAATTCTGTGACCTTATAGAAAATCCAAAAATTTTTTTCCTGTGTTTTATGGATTGCTTCTCAATACACAGATAGTTTTTCTAATACTGTAAAGTTCCACTGCAGATTGCTATCTAAATAAAAATGAAAACAGTGAATTATATATCATTTAAAAGACATATTAAAAAATAAAATAAAATAAAAGACAGATATTTTGGAAAGGCATAGATAAATACTTGTTTAGTTTTTTTTCAATCTTTAACAATTTCTTTAGTTTTAATGAACATGATTTTCCGTGTGACTTTTTTTTTTAAGATTTTATTTATTTATTTGACAGAGCAGGGAGAATGGAAGAGGTGGAGGCAGGCTTCCAGTTGAGCATGGAGCCTGATGCAGGACTCGATCCCAGGACTCCAAGATCATGACCTAAGCTGAAGGCAGTCGCTTAACCAACTGAGCCACCCAGGTGCCCTCCATGAGACTTTTAAGAAACAGAATATATATGGCATAGTTAAAATGACAGCAACCCTAGTATTAACAGGTGGTTTATGGAACCACAATAATTTCTTCTAAATTTTGTTCTTATTCATTCTAGAATACTTTGAAGGTTTAGATTTTTGTTGTCATAGTTAGAGACCTTAATGCAATAATTTATTTAACAAAGTAAATCTGATAGAGCAGTGTTCCTTGCCATTACTTACCCAAATAGGTTTGTTGCCTGCAGTTTTTATTTTTTTTATTTTTATTTTTTGCGGTTTTTATTTAAACCTATACTTCCTTCATGTGTGATTTTGTTATAAACTTTCAAGACCTTTGAAATGTATTATGAAAAAATAAGCACATGGGGACAGAAGAAGGTCAACATTCCTTTAATATGTACCTTGCCATAGAAAGATAAAATCCAATTACTTTAAGTGGTGGAAATATCAATGCACTTTAAGTTCATTGAGTCAGACCCCATTTTGTTTGTTTCGGAAAGAATATGTACATGACTTGCATGCAGATGTCATACTACATTTTTGCATGCATTTGGGTATTTTATTGATAGGTTCTACCAAAGTATCTGAATTTTACATGCAAAAAGCACATGTTATGAATTTAAAAGAGCAGTATGTAGGCATAAAGATTCCTTATATTTAGGCAAACATCCGTCTGGCATCTCATGACGCTTTCCTAAAATGGCAATTGGAAAGAAAACCATTTCACTTTGTACAAGTGAGTCTTCCAATGCCTTATATAAAAAACAGATAAACCAACTTGTCTGGCACATTGAGGTGTTCCTTATTATGTAGACGGGGACACTTTCCAGAATATTTGGACAGAGAACAGATAAGGCTGACAATAAATAAAAGGGACATAGAATAAAAAACCAAACTGAAATCTTTTGAGTCTAGATTTTATTTCTTGTAACAAATTGTCATTTAAAAATTAAAAACTCCTTGCCATTTACTGTATTTTATCTGTCCAAGAGCTAGAACTTTTAATTTTTAACATTGACAATATTTGCAGTGTAGGGGCAGATAAGAATTTTCTCAGTGAACTTGCCTTTAATATTTTGACATAAAATGATCATTCATTTTGGTTTGATAACCATTATTATTCTCATATTCATTACCTCTGATTTTAAAATTGCTATTTTGTGTGTTTGTCATCTCTACAACTAAATTATATTCTTTGGAGATAACAGTTATATATTGTTTTATTACCCTAAATTAATAATAACCACACTGTTGCTCATATCAAATTCTAAGCATTCCATTAATGTTTTGTGGCTAGATGAATGAATAGTATTTATGAACAGAAGATTTAAATATTATAAAAATTTTTAAACTTATTTGAATTCACTTTGTTAACATATAGTGTATTGTTAGTTTCAGATGAACAGGTCAGATACTCATCAGTTGCGCATAACACCTCGTGCTCATTACATCATGTATCTTCCTTAATGCCCATCACCCAGTTACCCCAGGTCTATAAATAGAATGTTTAGTCAACAAATACAATTATGATCCCATAATTAAGTCCTGACCAGTTATAAAGTGAATTGATATAGATTAAATATAGGATTAAAAAAAAGATAGAACAAGAAGGAAAGAGATGAATACAGCAATCAGGCAAGAGGGTTGCAACAGGCTGCAGGGAACAGCATTGGCAGTGGTAATGGTCAGAAGTGGTAATAGAGGGGCACCTGGCTGGCTCAGTGGGTTAAAGTCTCTGCTTTCAGCTCAGGTCATGATCTCAGGGTCCTGGGATCAGCCGGGAGCCTGCTTCCTCCTCTCTCTCTGCCTGGCTTTCTACCTACTTGTGATCTCTCTCTGTCAAATAAATAAACAAAATCTTAAAAAAAAAAGAAGAAGTGGTTATAGGTGTGGGTGTCTGGGTGGCATAGTTGGTTTAGGATATCAAACTCTTGGTTTAAGTTCAGGTCGTGACCTCAGGATCCTGGGATGGAGCCCGGCTCAGTGGGGAGTCTGCTTGAGATTGTCTCCCTCTGCCCCTCTCCCTGTTCATGTTCTCTTTTTCTAAAATAAATAAGTTTCTAAGAAGGAGAAGAAGAAGAAGAAGAAGAAGGAGGAGAAGGAGGAGAAGGAGGAGAAGGAGGAGAAGGAGGAGAAGGAGGAGAAGAAGGAGAAGAAGGGGAAGAAGAAGAAGAAGGAGAAGAAGAAGTGGTACCACATATAGTGAAAGATTCATGACAGGCAAAAGTGGCAGGCAGCAGTAGAGAGGAAAAACTATACTGATTTTTTTTTTTTTTTAAGTGACAAGAAAGAGTAACACCTTGGGTGTTTCCTCATCCAAGGAAAATTAGGTACAAATACAAATACATAATACAAGTACAAATATATTCAATACATCTTAATAACCAAGGCCTCAAGGCCCTCATAGTACAGATGAAAACATGGCAAAGCAAATTAATAAGATAAGGGAATCAAAAAGAGGAAAAAGAGGATAACCGCTAAAGAATAAAGAATGATACAGGCATTTGAAGCTTACAAATACAGAATTTTGACCATTTAAAGATCACATTCTCTATATCTGAATATTGGGTTAAGAATAGTGGATTACTGAGACAGCTTTATATTAACATCCTTCCTTCCTTTGATTTGTTTCTTCTTTCTTTAGATCTTTCTTTTTTTTTTCCTTTCCTTCTTTTTTAACCAGTGATGCAGAGGAGGAAATATGCAATTTCTAACTTACTTTAGATAAAAGCAGCTTTCTTCTTTTCCATTTTCTTTCCTCTTCTCATCTCCACCTCCCCCAACTGGATGTCTTATTAGAAGATATTCATAGATTTTTAAATTATACACTTTAGAGATGAATGTGGAAGTGTGTTGGCAATTGTGACTGTTAATAAACATTTTGTAAACCCTCCTTTCCTGAGGCATAATAACTATGTGCCATTAAAACTGAAGAATGTATTCTCAAGGGCAAACTGCAAGTAATTAATTTAATTTTTCTTAATTGGAAAATTAAATTAAATGTAACTACTGATCCCAAAGGTAAAGAAAGTTGAAGCAGCCTAATGTAGTTATCAAAATATTGGAGTATCCAACACATACTATTACTATTAGAGTACCCAACACTTTACTATAAAGAAGATACTTTTTTTTCCTTGGTCTTCATAATTTACAGTTGTAAAATTATATTCTTTTTTTTAAGGTTTTATTTATTTATTTGACAGAGAGAGAGAGTAGGCAGAGAGGCAGGCAGAGAGAGAGGAGGAAGCAGGCTCCCCGCTGAGCAGAGAGCCCGGTGTGGGGCTCCATCCCAGGACCCTGAGATCATGACTTGAGCCCAAGGCAGAAGCTTTAACCCACTGAGCCACACAGGTGACCCGTAAAACTATACTTTAAATTATTTTCTAATATTCTTATTCTATGTAGTACACAGAATAACCACCCCCACCTCTCCAAATTCCTTGCCCTCATCTCTGATAACTGAATATGACCTTCCTTGGCAAAGTAGATTAAAGTTTCAGATGAAATTAGATTGTTAATCAGCAGACCTTAAAATAAGCAGATTATCCAGGTGTGTTCAGTGTAATCAAAGAATTTTTAATAGTGGAGGAGAGCAGCAGAAAAAGACAGAAATGAGAAAGAATTGACAGATTACTGGCTTTGAAGATGAAGGGGGCCACAAGACAAGGAATACGGGCAGCCTCTAAAAGGTGGAAAAGGCAAGGCTATAGATTCTCCCTTAGGGCCTCTAAATGAATATAGCCTTGCCAGTACCTTGATTTTAGCCAGTGAGACCCATTTTGAACTTCTAACCTCCACAATTGAAGGGTAATAAATTGTGTTGTTTTATGTCATTGCGAATTTTTTTTTTAAAGATTTTATTTATTTATTTGAGAGAGACAGAGAGAGCACAAGCAGGGGAAGCAGCAGGCAGGGGGAGAGGGAGAAGCAGGCTCCCCGCTGAGCAAGGAGCCCGATGTGGGGATGTGGGACTCGATCCCTGGACTCTGGGATCATGACCCGAGCTGAAGGCAGCTGCTTAACCAACTGAGCCACCCAGGCGTCCCACATTGCGAATTTTTGTAGCAATTTATTACAAAACTGTAGGACTCTAATACATTCTGTATGATTATTACAGACCTTATACATTATCAAGTTAAATGATATTTTGATTTTTGAGGTAACCAACTAGGACTATAAAATAAATATGTCTGAAGGATCTCAGGTTGAAATAATTATTTGCTCTGATTACTATTATTGAATTTAAGTGATATGAAACATATTATTTTAATTACATTTTGGGTTTTCCTGACTATTAGGTTGTCATGCAAATTCAGAGACTCAGTCTCAAATTACTAATTGATTTCAACATGAGTTATTCATCCATGTTAGCAAGTAAGCAATGTCTTTCATATGAGCTAGGAAAAAGTAAAAATTCATCCTTTTCTGGCATATATTACCATTTATTAGCAAAATCTTTTTTAAAAGTCAAATGTTTGTCAAAGGAATATACAATAAAGAATCAAGACTGGTTATTTCAAAATATAATCAAGTTTTACTATTAGCTCATTAGATCTCTTTTAATGAGAATCAAGATGGATTCAGTTTATAATGCTAGGAAAAAAGTCATCTGCCATCTATCATCTCTTATTTTCCTTTGTATTGTATCAAAACTTCATATGTGATTTATCATTAAAACATGATTTTTTTCCTGGATTGTATGTGTAAAGTCATATTATTGACCATTATGTTTTTACTGTTTTTTGGAATTTTTCCCCCTCATTTTTCCTCAATCATTGCAATAATCTGAAGTTTTCCACCTGCCTCAAGTTGGTCTGTGCCTGTATGTGTGCTATTCTTCCTGCCTGAAACGCTCTTTTCATCTTTTTTTTTTTTTTTTTGGATAGCAAAGTTATTTGTATTCATTAAAACACAGCTCAAAGGTACTTCTCTCTGTGAAGTCTTCACTACTTTCCCATGCCACTAAGATTGCCACTTACAATGCAAACTTAAAAATACTTTAATAGTATTTTTTTTAATTGGCATTATCATCATTGCTTTACATGTGTCCCTCTGCCTCAGGAGGTGAATTGTTGAAGAGCAAGGACAAAGCACAGCGCCTAAGACACTTTATCAATATTTATTGAACAAATTAAGTACCTGATTAAATTCTAGACATATGTCTTTCAATCTAAGATTCTGTCTGTGTTCTGGTGAGGTGAGGTATTGACAGTGGAATGGATCCAAGTCACTCAGTGTCATTGACCATTCCAAACCAGTTAGCAGATAAAACAAAACTGGAAAATGTTTGGTGACACATTAATGTATTTATTAAAGAATCTCATTTTAAGTACCTAGTTTTAACTTCTACGTGCTGGGTAACCACTTAATATGGTGCACTAGAAGAAGCATAAGGACCATATCACTCTGAATGCAGTCCATTCTTTATAGAGGGCTTACATTCCTTTATTTGTATACTTATTTTTTAAAATATTTTATTTATTATTTGACAGAGAGAGACACAGTGAGAGAGGAAAAACAAGCAGGGGAGAGTGGGAGAGGGAGAAGCAGGCTTCTCCCTGAGCAGAGAGCCTGATGCAGGGCTCGATCCCAGGACTCTGGGATCATGACTCAAGCCAAAGGCAGATGTTTGTTTAATGATTGAGTCATCCAGCCGCCCCTATTATGATCTATTTTGGTTTTAGAGCTAGTAACCCCTAATCCTTTTTATATTTATTTATAACTTAAAGTTATTTTCTTTGTTTCTTTGTCTTAAATAAATGCAAATTAATCATGATACTTAGAGATGCAATACAACCTGGTCTCCTGAGCCAGTTTGACTTAAATCCCTGTTCTTACACTGTGTTGGTAACTGAGCAAGTCAGTAGACTGGTAATTCATTTTCCTGACAATCGATGGTAGACTTTTCAGACTAGCCAGGTTGTAAATGTTTAGAGGGGTCCAAAGGAAAAATGTGTATGCTAGTTGAAGCCATGTTGAAGGAATAATTACCAACACTGATATTTCTCGCATTCATGTGTTGACTTGTTTTTTATGTGTTTAGTATGGTCTAAACACTGACTAGAGTTGTAATTTATACACCCAAGCTCCACAAATTTTAATAATAATAACAATAAGATTATAGCTTTTTGTTTTTCAAAATCTCCTCATATCAGTGATTATAATTGATTTACAGAACAATCCTAGATACTTATATTCCATAAATAGTAGTAATACTCATCTTTGATTGAGTACTTATTGTATTAAGGATACAGTGCTAAGACCTTTATGAGTCTTGCTTTATTTAATCCTTACACTTTTAGAGATTTAGTTTAATTTCCATTTCAAAGTTGTGAAAACTGGTACTTAATGATATTAAATAACCTACTCTCGTTAGTAGCAGAAACAAGTATAATTTCTCCATGGTTGAACTATAGGGTCAATAATTACCAACTGAAATAATTCTTCACCTGTAAAATAAGGTTAACTGAGGCTGAAAGAGTTGTACAATTGTAAGATGTTCTATAACTCAAATAAAATAAACCTATAAAGGGTATTGATGAGCTTTACTGTTGAATGTAATACATAAGGAAGGCAGTAGAGTTTTGATAAAACTGTATTCCAGAATGCCTGAAATCTGTACTGAACCAGTCATAGTTCATTTCTTTTTGGCTCTTGAGTGAGATATGTCATTGACAAATGGGAATCTTGAGTACTGTTTTATTGCCATCTAGTAAGATTAGTCCCTGCCAATATCCCATGGTAGGGTTGTTTGGTAAAACTGGTTTGAGAGTCTGAGACTTGAACGTCATATCCAAGCAGGGTCATTTTTTAAAACAGCCACTGAGACCTAGAAAATAAACAACCTGAAGTACATGTAACACAAAATAAAGTCCTCAAATATGCCAACTTGTTCCATCACTCTGCTCATACAGTCCATGGATAGAAGAAGAGAAGTCTGCACAGATCAAAATTTCTGTACCCTGGGATGAAACTTATTAAATATAGCCTAATCAGTGTCATGGCATCAAACTAATAAGTGTTCCTGCCTCTTGGAGTAAAAGTAAAGCTTGGAGTAAAGCTTGGCATTTGTAAAAGAATGGATGCTAGGTGGTGGCGGTGGTGGTGGTGGTGGAGGTGGTGGTTTGTTTTTTTGATTCCAAATACTATGCTCAGTCAGGAGGAGGTACTACTTGGAGCTAGATGCAAACCCAAATAATAATATTCTTTTCTTTCAACACCAACTTATGTTTAATAGAGTAGAGAGAAATATACACAGTGTAGAGACAACAATACATAATACTTCCAGTGATATAAGTTTCATAAAATTATAATATTTTAAAGTTGGATGACAATTATTCAGTACTTACATAACACCTTAGAAATATTAATCAGCTTTCTGTTCCATCTTCCTGGAAGCAAATAGTTTACAATTTTTTTCATTTGGAGAACTGCTACTCATTAAATTTGACTGAACACTTCCTAATTCTAAAACAATTACACATTTTGTTACATGTATTCCTTATAACCTGATAGAAAAAGAATTATTATAATCCTATAGATTAAAAATCAGCCATAGAAATGCTAAGTTATGTTTCTGAAGTTATAGTGCTAGCAACTGAAATATTAATTTCAAAGTCCATCTTTTGTACACTGCATTTCATTGCTCTACAAAGTTTTAATGATATTGGAAATCTTACCTGCATCATATTTCATCTGGCACATACTTTGGTCTTCAGTTATTTCTACCTCAGCACAGAAGAAATGACCCAAATGTCTACCTGATCATAACACTGAAATAAAAGGAGACACATTTGTTATACTATTTGCCATGACTCTCTAAAGAAATAAGTTTTGAGGCTACCTGGGTTGCTCAGTCAGTTAGGTGTCTGCCTTTAGCACAGGTGGTGATCCCAGCATCCTGAGGTTGAGTCCCGTTGGGCTCCCTGGTCAACAGGGAGTCTGATTCTCCCTCTCCCTCTGCCCGCCCCCTGCCCATGTGCTTGTGCAGGCATGCTTTCTTTCTCTCAAATAAATGAAATCTTTAAAAAAAAAAGTCTGAACCCAAAAGCAATGATTTTTTTCTAATTACTTTTTATAATATATATAATGTAAGTATGTAAATATATAAATGTTGCTTTTATATATCAAATCTATATATGATCTATAAAAAATCTATAAATTTGATTATATAATGCATATATATGCCATGTTGTCTCCCTTATAATTAACAAATGTATATATGCAATTAGGAAAAATATATATATTCAAACATTTTGTAAAACTAACAGAAAGTTCATTAGAAAGAAGGCAAATTCTTTAATTGTTCTCATTGTTTATATAAAGTTTTAGTTTATACTTTTCCTTAGTTGTTTACATTCACACTTCTGAGCTCAAATATAATGTGCCAAAAATATATGTAAGATTTGTTTCTTTTGCCTTCAGAAACTAAATTATTTTCCTTCCTCCCTCCTTTCCAGCCTCTCTCTCCCTCTCTTTGTCTTCTATTTTGAAAATGTAGGCCAACAGTTTTCTGGTTTTTTAAAGTTATTTACCAGCTACCCATACAAAGAAAGACATTTTTAATCAGGTCAGCTATCAGCATTATGAGCTGTTTAAATAAGATCTTATTCCAAGTTGATGCAAAGGAAAGAGCCTACGACCCAGATCATAATGAAGCCAATATGGTCAATAGAGGAAGTGCCCTCCATTTTTACTCTTCGTTCCTGCTTTTATGATATATAACTTGAAGTTTTTCCAAATGAAAATACAGTGAGAGACTAGAAGTATCTAGTCCAGTTCATTTTTATTTTATTTCACTATCTTAAAGGAAGAAAATACTCTACTGTGCTTTCTGTTAATGTGTGTAGGCTATTTTGGCAACTTTGAAGTCACAAAAGGACATCCTTTCCTTTTGTTTGTCCTAAAATCAGCTCAAGTGTTTGAAGCCCCAGCACTCTTCCTTCTCTTCAGCGGCCAGTCCACCACTTGCACAATTACCTCCTACTTCTCCTAGGCAGGAACCTTCTCATGCAAACTTGAATTCCCTTAAAAGCTATCGTCAGGACTCCAGGAGGTCCCTATTCATTAAGTGAGAAGGGCACTGCTGCCTTGAGTCCCAATAGAAGGTGCAACCCCACTTTTTTGAGGATTTTCATGAAACCAGCACAGTCCTTTAAAATGTTCATCTGTGATATTAGCCTTAATTCTTTAATTCAAAAAGTAGCACCCACCATCTCTTAACTATTTGAACCTAGAATGCTAGGTTGGCCTAGGAAATAATGTCAAAAACTAAGAAAGAAAAAATTCCCTGAGAGCTTTAAAAAGGCAAACAAATATTCTGTTATGTTTGCACTACAGGCTCATTTCTGAACACTTTCTCAATTGTCTGAAATAGTACAAAAGTGATAAACATTTGCTAAATCTTTTTTCCTGTTCCATAATCCTATAAATAATTATGTTATTAAATATGTGAGGCCCCTCAGAATGTGTTTTGTTTTTAAATTGTTTAGCTATGCCTCCACCCTGACCTATAAACACAAGCCACCCAGTTTTATTATGAAAAGAGTGGCCACCTTCTATTTCTAATGCTAATGCAAATTAGCTTATTGAAAAATACTTCTTTTCCTACAAATGTTATTCTGTTAAATAACCTTATATAAATATCAAACACAGTAACAGGTTAGAATTATGTGTATATATTTACTGCCAGGAACAATGGTTTCCTAAGTGGATTTAAAAAATAGATCTTTATGTATAAATCTAAGGAGACTGATCGCAAAGCATAAGATAAAAACTTACATAGTAATATCTTGAAAAATGTACTTCCAAACAAATTTGGACTATAATAGGAAGGACATAGCTGATGAAGGACAATTCTTGACATTATGTTTGGGAGAAGCAGAATAAAGGGTGGGACGTACGAAAGCATCTCCTTATATCAATGTTCAATAATAATTTTATTATAGCAATCAGGGTCTGGCCTTTAATAGGTCTTTAATAGAATCAATTGACTAGAAGGCAGCTTCAGAGGTCAGCTGGTCCCCGCTGACATTTTCCTGAGGGTCAGATTTAAACATATTATAGAGTAAGTAAGGACAAAATGGTGCTTATGTCAAATTATATCCACAATGAAATTGCAAAGTCTATGTGTACTCTCCTATCTTTTCTAAGTCATCTTTGATGTAACAAAGAAGGTGAAAATTTATTTTTGTCTCCCTCTTTTTCACTTCCTTTCCTGTTAGCAATATCCTGACACTTTTTTTTTAATGATGGTTGATATGTAACATTTGAATGACACTTTAGAAAATAAAGATTTTTTTTTTAAAGATTTCATTTATTTATTTATTTGACAGAGAGGAGAGAGATCACAAGTAGGAACAGAGGCAAGCAGAGAGAGAGGGGGGAAGCAGGCTCCCTGCTGAGCAGAGAGCCTGATGAGGGGCTCGATCCTGAGATCATGACCTGAGCCAAAGGCAGAGGCTTTAACCCACTGAGCCACCCAGGCGCCCCTAGAAAATAAAGATTTTTTGTTGTTTATCTATGTGTTAAGTGTCCCATTTGGAGCACATATAATTTGTTTTTAAGCTAAATATTTCAGGGCACCTGGGTGGTTCAATTGTTAAGTGTCTGCCTTCGGCTCAGGTCATGATACCAGGGTCCTGGGATCTAGCCCTGCATGGGGCTCCGTGCTCAGCAGGAAGCCTGCCTCTACTTCTTCTACTCCCCCTGCTTGTGTTCTCTCTCTCGCTATCTCTGTCTTTATCAAATAAATAAATAAAGTCTTATAAAAATTTAATTAATTAAATATTTCAGTTCTATCAACTTGGTTGATCCTAAGGAATATATAAAGTATAGCTGTTCTCCAATATGTTATTGTGTTACTAATCAATAAGGACATACATGACCTTTCCCACCCGTATACCATTCTTGAAATTATTAGTTGTTCTGTAATAACTTTATTTTAAATGTATTATATACTTTAATGCTTGACATGTGTCTGCTTTTAATTTTTTTTACTGTGAATGAATAGTAATATATGCAAGTTAGAAATTTTTATTCATAACATTTATATATACTTACTTTATTGGATTGATTGGTTTATATTGATGACCTTCCACAACAATCAAATGCCTGAAGAAAAAATTTTCAGAAAGTATAAAAGCTATATATAGTATATACTACATTTCTCAAATTTTTTTCAAGAAAAAAAAAACACGAAACAGCCCAGAAATAGTTAAGATACCCCATCATGGAATGCCTTAACTCTTCAGCAAGACTGAAACCACCATGGAGCTGATGAGGGATATTTGAAGTGCCAGTCAAGGGGTAGTTCCTCAATCCTCCCACGTGTTAAAATCCCGATGTCAGGAACATGTTAGAAAGTGGTTCATTCACTTGAGGTGACAGGTACAGATTGTGACAGGCCTCAAATGGGGATGAGACTCTAGAGTGAAATGAAGGATGCAGAACTAATAGAGGAAAATGTCACTTGCCAATCTCCCTACTCACAACTTATTTCACTCTGGACTACAGTTCACAGTACCATATGGTAAAGAAAACAGCCATATGTGAGATTTTATCTTACATCTTATATTTAAATTCTTAAGATATGATGCTTATATTCAGTAATTAGAGGATTAAGTAAGAACATTTTAAATGTTTCAATTAATTATAGTTTTTTTTTCCCACTGAGTGAAAGTCAATTTTAGTTACTCATGATGAAATTAAACAGGGAAAATATAAGAAAAGAAATTGTATTTTAAATTTGAGCACTGTTTTGACTATTTGAATGTAACCCTACTTTGGCAGTGATAGAGTCATCTCTCTGTCTACTAATTTTATATTTCAGTAAGACAATATATACTTAACTATAGAGGTTTTTACTTCTTTCAAAGCACTTAAACATACACTATCTTATATGATTATAGTTGAGGGATCATAAGTTGAAGACTAAGGTATTTGGAATCTGTATCTTCTGTGTTCCTAGTGCACGGTTCTCTCACTCTAAAATAAGAAATTTCTAAGGCTTTAAAGCACTGTTTCCACAGAGATAAAATTTTGGTGAAATAATAATCAGTAAACATGGGGCACCTGGGTAGCTTAGTCAGTTGAGTGTCTGACTTGATTTCAGCTCATCTCACTCTAAAGAAAAAATAATAATAACCAGTAAACAAAACTAAGTGACACTTCAACAAATGTCTCAATAATAAAAACTCAACTTTGCCTTGTAACAGATATAGGAGTTCAGATTTTAGCCATTATGTTAAAGGTTTGTTAGTATTGGCTGTTTGTGTGCTATTGGGGAAAGCACTTATAATCTAGAGATTAAACACACCCACAAACACACACACTCATTCATTATTAGCAAGAAATTTAAAATACTGAGAGAACTAATTTTATATTCTACAAATGGAGAACAAATCTTTCAGATTACCAAAGAAAATTTGTCAAATGATAATAACAATAAATAAAAATAGTGATTAGAGAACACAGAGAAATTTTTAGTGGTCTCTAAAATCATAAACTGTACTTGTAGTATATTTTAAATTCAATATAATATATTTATAAATTAATAGCACAAATAAAATTAGCAATCTTCAAATATAATAATTTTTAAAAGTCTTAAAATGTTACTTGTTCAAGTAAGAAATTAAAACAAGTCAGAATTTGAAACATATATAATCACAATATGGAGATATGCCTCAATGAAAAACTCTGCAACCTAAAATATTCTCATTCAAAAGCCAGATTAATTAGTTAGCATTTTCTCTGAACATAAAAAAATGTTTTAAATTAATAAAACAGGGAGAAGATAATAAAAAATAAAAATAATCAAATTCTTTAATTATGAAAAAAATTACAATCATATTTAAAATGATAAAGGAAAGAGATGCCTGGGTAGCTTAGTCAGTTAAGCGTCTGACTCGATCAAAGATCAGGTCTTGGTAGTTTTGTGAGTTTAGATCCTACATCAGGATCCACACTGGGCGTGGAGCCTATTTATAAATAAATAAATAAACAAACAAACAAACAAATAAATAAATAAATAAAAATATATTAAAAAAGTAATGTATTCTAGATATTATAAAAAGGAAATGGAGACAAGTGATAGAAGAAACATGAGAAACATTTTAAATCATGAAATATATATAATTTGGAAAAACAGGCTAATTTGAAAGTCTTAAAAAGGAGTTGATATTTCCTGGTAAAAATCTATTTATTTATGAATATTGAACTGTAAGCATGAAAAATATCTGAGTTTATAGCAATTGTCAAAAAATATATAATTTCCTTGTTCTGAAAATTTTGGATGTATTGAAAAGGCAGTTATTAAAAATATATTTGGCAGGTATCCCATGAAACTTATTTATATCAATAATAGCACTCAGTGAAGTTTTATATGTTGGGTATTAAAATTAATAATCATCTTTCATGTAATTACTATTTAGAAAATATAATAGAAATGAAGAGTCCAACTTAGATCACAGCCTAAAGCTGTAAAAGTATAAGATGCAGAAATAATTGTATAAAAAATATATAATACCTTTATGAAGAAAATAAACTGACTGAAAATTACATTTTTGCAAAAAAATAAATGGAGAGACTACAAATATTAATGCAGAACAAACTAAATTTTTAGACTATCCAAGACAGGCCCAAAAATAGTTGGACATGTGAAAATGACTGAGTATTTAGGAAAAAATAAGATTACAAAAGGAACTTTTCCTATCCATATAATGAATATTATGCAGTCTTATTTTTTATAATGGTATGATTCTGTTGCAAAAATAACAATTAATAGTACATAAGCAAAATGTGGTCTAATAATTAAAATTCATATTATAAAACATAAATATGTGCATAAAAACATGTCAAATAATGACCAGAGGACTGATTAGTTATTTTTTTTTTAAGATTTTATTTATTTGACAGAGAGAAACACAGCGAGAGAGGGAACACAAGCAAAGGGAATGGTAGTGGGAGAAGCAGGCTTCCTGCAGAGCAGAGAGCCTAATGAGGGGCTCGATCCCAGGCCCCTGGGATCTGACCTGGGCCGAAGGCAGACACTTAACGACTGAGCCACCCAGGCGCCCCTGATTAGTTATTTTTTAATCTAAATTAGATCTTCACTTTATAAAAACAATTAAAAAACAAAATGTTAATGATTTTTTCTTCATATTTTCATATATTTATCTTAGAGTAAGCATGCATGCAAAATGAAATGATATAAAAGTAACTTTTATCCTTTTTTAATCACCTCTTTAAAGTAACTTTTTAATGTAGTCTTCATAATTGTGTACCTCGTAAATTTATTACGTCCCCACAGATTATTTAGCAACATAAGCATAATAGAGTTCCAAGTAAAAATTAGATGTCAACACACTCTTTGTAGTGTTGACAGTTCTACAACAGCTACAAAACATGAGAATCTATAATAATTTTCCTGGATAATAGCATGTTTTGACTTTATATTCACCGATATTCTGTTAATGAGACATGTGGCAAATGCTGATTTCTCTGCTACATTGCATATAGCGTCTGCCATTAAAATATTAATAAAGATAATAACTTTTGACTTGGAAGAGGGATAAGTGTGTGAATTTTCTCATGTTAATGTGCAAAAATATCTCCCTCCCTCCCTCTCTTCTCTTTATTCTTTCCTTATTTTCTTTTTAAAATTCTTTCTCTCTTTTCCTCTTAATCTGTTTCTTTGTTCTTTTATCCTGTCAATGGATTATGAATCTTTCCATTATAGAAGTTTTTATACTAGAATTAGTAGACAGAAGGCAATTTTACATTAATTTCAGTTACTGCCTTGATGTAATTTTTTTTTTCCATGCATTGCTTTAAGTACTTAGTTTAGCAAGCTGAGAACCATGATATGTGTAGAGATAGTGGCTGATGGGGAGAAGGATGGTAGCCAAAGAGGGCATAAGGAAAGCAAACTAATTCTGATACCAATATTCCAGAAGTATGAATTTACTTATTTATCTATACTTCTGGTTTGGGTTCTCCACTTCTCACTGTAATTCCTCTTCCTTCCATTGGGGAAAATGAATGAGACATCTTATTTAATATTATAGAGTATGTTGTCATCCCTAGATAGATTTAAAATATTTTTGCAAATTACTATGTTAGAGATAGGCACTGATTTCTCTAAAGACATGGATAATTTAATGTATCATCTTATGTACCTATGATCATGAAAGCCACTAAAACTAACAAACATGGCTGACATAAAGTTATAGTCAGGGATCGGAATGAGAAGATGTGACAAAAAGAAAGGGATGATAATTATGTGAACACCTCTATACCCAAGGGATTGTGTTAGTCATTGTATAGAAGATGACAATAATCTGGAAAGTATTTTTAAAACAATATTCCATTAAAATGATTTCTATCTCCAAAATGCAAATTAGTGTATATCACTCCACTCTTCAACAATGTCCTCAGCTAAGGGTTAACCAAATGTGAGATAATTAAAAAAAGATCATTAGTGTGATAACATATTTTTAGCCTTCTAAATAAGACAAGATGTAATTTGGTAGAACTAAGTGAGTTGGTAGAATAAATCAATATTTAGAAGAAGTCTTCTATAAATTGTTTAGACTGATTGAGTTGCTGGTGGATTAATTTTACTTTAAGTCAAGAATGAGTGATGGGCAGAAAATTTATTAGACTCAAAAGGCATACATTTTAATTGGATTAGTGAAGTATGCTACAATCAAAAATAAAAATGTACTTTCACAAATACCTTACACATATACACATATATAAATATCCATATGTACAAATAAGAGAAGACTCTATTAATCTCACTTCAATAAGACATGTAATTATGAATCACACACTTTTAAAATGATCTTTGAACCTTAATTTTTTAATGTTCACCAGGTAAGATCAATAGTATTCTTATTATACATGTTTCTTCTTCCTCCCCCAAATAGTATGTTAAAAACATAATAGCAAATTGCCTGATCCAAGATGCCAAGTTGCAGTTAGGAAAGAGAGAAGTAGGAAAGGACAACTAGGGGCAAATCAGTAATAAAATATGCATTTTCCCATTAAAAGTATGCAGTAGATTTCCTTTGATTAAGATAAAAAATACATGACTTTGAGGCAATGGACAGATTTTGAAAGCCATCTTATCTGTAAATACAGTTCCATTAAGAAATGTCTGAAAACAATTATCATATGATCTCTCTGATAGGAATTTCAGAGGCAGGGCAGAGGATCGTGAGGGATAGGAAGGGATAAAACGAAACAAGATGACATCAGGAAGGAGACAAACCATAAGAGACTCATAAATTCATGAAACAAACTGAGGGTTGCTGGGGGATTGGGGGGATAGGGATAGGGTGGCTGGGTTATGGACATTGGGGAGGGTATGTATTATGGTGAGTCCTGTGAAATGTGCAAGCCTGGTGATTCACAGACCTGTACCCTGAAGCAAATAATACATTATATGTTAATTTTAAAAAAAGGGGAAAAAAAAAGAAACGTCTGAAAAATAGACTTAAGGAACAGCAAAGACTAATAGGCACAGATACCTCACCACGTCCAGGTTTTATACATTTTATATATTTATATTTACTGCGTTGCCTGTACTTTTCCAGCCATTGAAATCTTATCACTTTTTTAAATAAATGATTTTATAAGGTGGTCTTTTAGCATCAATTAAAATAGTCTTTAGTAGACTTCTATTAATAAAAGAAAGTTACCTGCCTTACGTAACTAATTTGTTATGATTAAAATATATTCAGAAATTTTATTGATGGAATATTATTAGTTACTTCTGAGAAAAAGGGAGAAAAAGATAGAGAGAGAGACAGAGAGGGAGAGAGAGAGAGAGAGCAGTCCCTAGCCTTGAGAAACTGGGCTGACACTCAGCTAAGTCATGTTAGTGTCTCTTTAGACATGAGCAATCTTGCAGAATACCAACTTCAGACAAGGTTACTCTGAGTTATGATAAAATGAGACAATGCAAGTCCACTTCTTTATTTTTTCTAGGTACACACAAAAACAAACTCACCCACCATCAGCAAAATAGCAAACACACCTCTTGGTCAAAATAAATGACTACTACTTCTTTACCAACTATGGTTCTATTCTACTTCAGGTCTCCCACCTATAGATAAGATTTATTAAGATAATCATAGAGTTGTTCCTACATTTTTAACAGCATCCAATCTAAAGCAAACTTCTACTTCTTTATATCTTCTCCCAAATCACCCATGAAAATATGACTCCTATACTAGGTTCTTGGTAATATTCTCTTTTGGAGACACATCATGGTCCCCCATATACTCATAGGGATGAATTCATGTATTCCTCATGTTCTTCGGCTATAAAACATTGACACTTTAATAGAAGTTACATATTCTGTAGTTAAAGGTTTGCTATTAGGTTAGAAACAGTAATCAGCACTGATGCTTGTAACGGTAAATGAATTCCTTCATTTTTTAATTCACGGAACATCTTTTTATAATTGAGCCCTTACCACCTACCAGGAATTTAAGTAACTGTTTGCGTGTGTGTGTGTGTGTGTGTATGTGTGTGTGTATGTGTGTGTATAATGGTGAACGAAGCAGACTTCCATCTAATTGTGGCTAATAATCTGATAGTGAAGATACACAAAACTCGACTACTTACTTCTCTGGTCATATTATGGGTAGTGTTGTATACCAGTTTCTGCAAGGCCCCCCAACTCTCAAATTCAAGAACAGTTTCAGACCTCTAGCAATTATTATTCTGGATTATTTCATCTAGTTTCCTGACTTGTGCAAGCATCGCATCATATCAGGACATCAGGACTAGTTACACTCACCATTTTTCAGTCTGTCTTTAGCTTCATTTCTTCACTTCTGCCTCCACACAGCTTAAATTCCATTGTCCATCATTTTTCATTTTGTATTTTGTTCTTTTTAATTTCATTGTACTCATTTGTTGGGGATAGGGGAAAAACCTAAATAAAACAGTTCTTCTGCTCTTTTTGGTCATAGCTAAATGTATCTGGAGGAAGAAAATGACAACCATGGATAGCGTTTCTAGTTAAATCAATGACCAACAACATTAAGCAGGCCCTGAATGTTTTTCTTCATCCTATAACATTCCATGTTCCATCATTCTTCCACTTTTCTAGATATTCATCTGTATCTTCTAATCTCCCCTCAAACCTCCAATACAGTTTCCTTCATTTTTACTGACTTCATGTCTTTGCTTTCTAATTCACTGATGGAATTGAATCAGAAGGCAAATTCCAAAAGCTACCATGCCACCTATGAACATCTATGGATCTGTGTGCATATCCTCTGATTTGCTTATTGCTATGGATGGACTGTCTGGATTCCTATCATAGAGGAAACACTCAGCTCCTTGGTTAGTTATCATTCTACTTGCCCCTAAAGTGATTCCTAGCAGTTCCACCTTTCAGACCCTACTTCATCAACTTTTTGCTTTCTACTAGATCAATTCCTTCAGTATTCAAGCACTCTTTCATTTACCCAACCTTAAAAATAGAAACAAACAAAACATTGTCAGATCCTACTCCCTGTACCAGCTACCTCTTCATTTCTCTGCTGTAGAACTCCTTAACACACTGGATGCCTCCAATTTTGCTCACCTCCTTTCTAGTTTGAATATAACATAGTAAGGATTTCTCTCTGACTGCTTTTTTATGTCTTCTCTTTTTAAGGTAATCATTATATTCAT
>CM053604.1:21796353-21827778 GCA_028646535.1 Procyon lotor
GTACATGTCTGTGAATCTTCGGGCTTACACATTTCACAGCACTTAATAGCACATACCCTCCCCATTGTCCACAACCCAGCCACCCTATCCCTACCCCACCACCCCCCCCCCGGCCACCCTTAGTTCATTTCTTGAGTCTAGGAGTCTCTTATGGTTTGTCTCCCTCCCCATCCCTTCCTGTTTCATTTCTCTCCCCCACGCCCCCAAACTCCTGCCTTGCCTATCAAGTTCTTCATGATCTCTCTGATATGAAGATTACAGCATACTTAAAAAATGGTATATTATTTAGTCATTACAAAGAAAAAGAAAACAGATATATCCTTATTTGTGAGACTTACAAAAAGCATTACCTGAAAAAAAGCAAGAGGCAGAGAGTTTATGCAGCTTCCTGCTATTTATATGATACTTTATATTGCCTTAAAACTTAAAATTCAAATTTGAATTTATTATTATTTAATTTTACAAATACTAACTGAATTTCTTTATTTAGGAGAATTCTAGAATCAAGGAATAAAGCAGTGAAAAACATACTAAAAATAGTCCATTATTTTTCAAAAAATATTAACTTTATAGTTGTCAAGAGCATTAAGTCTTTAAAAGCTTTTTTTTTAACATTTTATTTATTTATTTGACAGAGAGAGAGAGAGATCACAAGCAGGCAGAGAGGCAAGCAGAGAGAGGGGGGAAGCAGGGTCCCTGCTTAGCAGAGACCCCGATGCAGGGCTCGATCCCAGGACCCTGAGATCATGACCTGAGCCTAAGGCAGAGGCTTTAACCCCCTGAGCCACCCAGGCAACCCAAGAGCATTAAGTCTTGATTCGATTTCTCTTTTAATTTTAAAGTGACTTGGAAATTGGTCAGGCCCACAGAATTTTAACTCTATATCCCATCCTTATGCTTTTTATCTATGGTATTTTGTTGATTCCTCTGCCTTCATTCTTGTAGCTCCCTTTAATTTGTGGTTCTTGTCAGCCATGATGATATCTTTTAGCAATATTCACATGACACTCTGGGGGCACATTTTAATTCTGTTGCCAAAAATTCTCCAAGGAGAGTCATAGAAAAGTGGAAGTTATTAAAAATACCATTTTTTTCACAAAGCACAATGATTTATTTTAAATATTGATAAGAATAAGAGAGAAGTAGATACAGAGATATCATTTCCCCTAAATTGCTTAATTAACGGTTTTGAATCTGAAGCTGACCTCACAAATACAGCAAATTCAGATAATATATTTCTAGTGAGTTACACTAGAGTAGATGTTGACTATTCAATATAAATTGTCACCTGTTTCATGCAAACAGATTAGAGTATTGCCTTCATAGAAAGAGACTGGTAGTGAGTCTCAAAACAAGTAGAATTAAGTGAGGACAGATGGGAAAGGATAAGCTTTTCAGGAAATTCTTGTGAGTGTGTTTTTTAAGGCAAATTTGCACAAACTTAATTTCAAAAATATATTCTGTAAATCGGGTTTATTTAGTATTTGGATGAAATTGAATTGAAAAACTAGAACATCACTGAAACTAAAATAATACCTATGTTTATAATCATTTATAATGTTTTAGAATCTTGAAGGTTTCCTGTTATCAGGATGTAAGGGATGTTGCATACATATAGTTGCCCCCTCACCTGACTCCTAAAGTTTGAGTTATTACATTTCAACCAGATATTTTCAGTGAGGTGCAAGTTTTCCTCCTCTTTAATATTAAAGTCTTGATATGTCTCCCCTATTTTTCTTACTCCCATAATTGCTATGAACCATATCGGTAAATAATTGCTTACCTACTTTTAAGGCCTTTCCTTAGAACCAGTATGACACTGCAATTACCTGATGATAGAAAAATAATAAAAAGAAGAAATGAACATCTTTTCATGTGTTTGTGGATCAGCCATATATCTTTAAAAAATGTCTATTCATGTCTTCTACCCATTTTTTAATTGGATTAATCATTTTTGGGTGTTGATTAAGGAGTGCATTTGTTGTGATGAGTATGGGGTGTTGTAAGGAAGTCATGAATCATTAAATTATACAGCTGAAATTAGTATTGTGCTGTATTCTAATTAACTGGAATTTAAATAAAAGCTTTCAAAAGAACAAAAAGAAGAAGAAAAAAGAAATGAAATTCTATTTTTCACAGCAATTTTGAAAAGAGATTGTGCTCGTTGAGAATTTAGGGAAACAGACATGGTTTCTGCATAATAGTTGGGTATGTAAATCGATGAAGTATTTTGGAAAATAAATTAGAAATATTTATGAAAATTTAAAATACATATAATCTTGCATAAATAACTCTTAAATAAAAATACATGTACTAAGAAATGAATATATGGATGGCATGGATTAGAGTAGCATGAAATTTTAAGAACTTGAATATCAAGGTAGGAATGGTCAAATAAAATGAAGTTTATTCATATTTCAGTGTGCATTCATCAGTTAAAAATAGTGAGTCAGATGCGTATCTATTGACCTGAAGTTTTAAAAGATCATGGTGTGAAATTTTAGATGATGATAGTGTTGAGGAAGTATGTAGAATGATCCTAATGTTGTGGGTAAAAACGACAACAATATAGTATATCAGTGATTCAAAATCACATTTTTTTTTACATTTTGGTATCATAGGCATTTATCATATGGTTGATGATAAAGTATTACTTTTAAACTTAATTAAATTTTTTCCTGGGATTAAACTAAAAAGTAAATCTCCTATAATCATTATCTCCTTAAATCCAGTGGCATAGGGCATATGGCATTAATAACTAACATTTATTGAATAGTCACATGTATAATTCCATTTGTAAGACATTCTTGCAGAGTCACATATAGAGACAACAACAGATCAGTGTTTGTCACAGGTTTTGGGTAAGGAAAGGGTTAGCTAATAAGGGACATAAGGGGCATTTTGGGGGTTGACAAAACTGTTTTTAGATCTTGATTGTGTTGGTGGTGATCACCCGTATATATTTTTCAAGGCTCGTAAAACACTAAACTAAAAAAGGTGATTTTATTGTGTGTAAATATACCTTAATTTTAAAATGCCAAAGGTCTTAATTAGTAAGTGAAAGGCCAGATACATGTCTGCTTTCTCAATAATGATTATATATTTATTTTAAAAGAAGCATATAATGTGCTTGCATATGACTTGACATTTCTATAAGCACAAAAATGTGTGTATACATCTACATCCAGCTCTTACTATCAATTACCTTTGGGAAGCAGAAGGTGGAGAATGAAGAATTTGTAAAGGAAACTGGTAAAAGTGTGTGTGTGTGTGTGTGTGTGTGTGTGTGCGTATGTGTCAGAGAAAAACCAAGACAGAGACAGAGAGAGGATGGAGGGAAGATGGAGGGAAAGAGAGATATATGGGTTTATTTATTTTTCTCATTGAATGCTTGTTAAACATTTGTAATATTTGATGATACATTTAACTCCCCAGCCGAATTAGTATTTCAGTGATGACTGGGATTTTTGTCTGCTCTGTTCGTTCTGATTTCTATCTTATAGAATGGAGCCTGGTACATAGAATATGCTCAATGGAATGACAAATTAACATAAAATGTTAAGCTTTAGTTCATGTGTTATATGACATACTGTTCATTTGTAGAGACTTTACCTCTAACATGTTTTATGTCTGGTTCTTTCTAGCTAGATAGACCTGATAGCATAATATAAGCTGATTTTGAATATTGTTGGTTAGGAAGAAAAATGTATTTTCTCACAGACATGACTTTCAGCCCTGGCTCACCACTTACTAGATAAGTGTCGCTAGATATACCATCTAAGTACTATTAGTTTCATTTTTTTTCACATAGGTTTATTTGCTAAGAGTAAATATATGGCTGTCACAAAGCTAATTTTATAATTTACATAATCCTCATTTTATCAAAGTATAATTAAATTTTAGTATCGCTTATTTATGTGGAAAATATGGATAATATGTATATAGATTTTAATTTTGTATTTAAATTCAATTTAATTAACATACACTGTATTCTTAGTGTCAGGGGTAGAATTTAGTGATTCGTCAGTTGCATATGACACCCAGGCTCATTACATCACGTGCCCTCCTTAATGCCCATCACCCTGTTACCCCATCCTCCCACCCACACTCCTCCAGCAACCTTCAGTTTGCATATATTTTAGAGATGATTTACACGTAGTTTACATATAATTCCCCATAAAAGCTGAGGAAAATATGTAAAGTTAAAGAATCTATCCATTTTTTAATCCCATGACTTTGTTTCTTTCTAGTTGTCTTTCTTCCTTTATCCCTTCCTTTCGTTCTTTCCTTTCTTGTTCATTCAGCTGAGCTGCAAGTATAGTGCCCGATACCAAACATACTTTATTGAACAAATTAAACAAAATCTTCACCCTTACAGAGTTTAAGATCAAGTAGATTTATTCAGTTATCTATTCAACAAATATTGATTTAATGCCTACTGTATGCTAGACATAACACAAGGTGTTAGAAGTTTGCCTGCAATAAACAAGAATGAATGACAGCACCTGTGCCCTTTCCAGGTGTACATCTCTGTGTGGCAGGGAATAGAGCATGATGAGTAAACAATGAAACACATCTATGTATATTTCCAAACTGTGAACAGTTAAGAGGGAACGTGTAGGAAACTATGAGATATTAAATATCAAGTCATAATTTAATTTTGAGGGAATTCAGATCATTTTAGTACATATAACTACTTTTTTTAGTAATGTGATGATAGTGATTTTTTAATGTATACACTCCTTCAGTGTAAAGAAAGGATTAATTTAATATTCATCCTAAAACTGTCTAGCCTAGGGGCTATATATAATAACTAGGGGCCCATTAACAAATGACCTGGAGATAATAAGAATATTGTATAGCAACAAGTTCTCTTATGCTTTTCATTATTATGACTGTAATATCATTTAAATTTCCCAACAGTTTCAGAGTTATTATAAGACAGATGTTGTGTTCCTTTTTTTTTTTTTTTTTTGTCATCCCTGGTGTTATGTGAGGCTAAGAAAATATACATATGCATTTTCAGAAAGTGACAAAAGCAAATTTCATCAGAAATTATCTTGAGGGGCACCTGGGTGGCTCAGTGGGTTAAAGTCTCTGCCTTTGGCTCAAGTCATGATCTCAGGGTCCTGGGATTGATCCCCACATCCGACTCTCTGCTCAGCGGGGAGCCTACTTCCCCCTCTCTCTCTGCCTGCCTCTCTGCCTACTTGTGATCTCTCTCTCTCTCTCTCTGTCAAATAAATAAATAAAATCTTAAAAAAAGAAATTATCTTGAAAATTACAATCATACCATATTCTAGAACATCAGGTAATACTCTCTTACCAAGCTCACTAAGGATAACTGAAGCTAAATACTTTTTTCTATTTCAGTTAATCAAGCCTTGTTTTTATCTGACCATTGTTAAAGAAAACCAAGATAGCACAGTAGTTAATCAGTAAAAGCAGATTTTATTCAGAAACTGTTGCAGTAGAGAAAAAGAGACCTCAGAATAGAACTGGGCTCGATTCTGAAATCAAGAATGAATGGGGATTTATAACCAAGGAGAAAGTTTGTGGAGAGCAGATCAGTGGATGGAAACTTTGCAAAGAGGGGACACCAAGGGTAGGTCGGGAATCTTGCTAAACTGATCTAGCAGGATTCCAGATGAAGGCAGGCCAGGACTGTCCAACACCACACAGGGTATGGGCAATTTGAGGGTTATTAGAGATCAAGGGTAGGGAATTCTCTCTAAACTGACTTGGCAAGATTCTTGCTGAAACTGGGTGATGATGTAGACTAAGTTAGGAAAGCTGGGTTTTTCTAAGTAGGAGAAATCCAATCCTTCCCTCTCATCTCATTCTGTCTTATGTATCTCCTTTATTCTCACTCCCGCAGAGCACTTCATTTCTGACACTTCTGGTCACCAAATGCATGAAAATTTTCCTCCACAACAAGTGGTTCTATATAACACCAGCTGGGTGTCCTATGATTTAACTTAATTCTGACACTATCTTCCTGGAGGTAGTGTCAGATCCCACAGGTTAAGGGCCCTGCTTAACAGCCGTACAGGACTGCTCTCATTCCATTTCAGATGCCAGTTGCAATAATAGGTCCCCAGGTTGTACAACTAGTTTCTGATTTGGTTACAAATTGGAGGTTCTTCTCCTCAGGTTTGATGAATCTGCTACAACAGATCAGGGAGCTCAAGAGGTTACCAGTTTATCAAAGGATCGGATAATGGATACAGACGAACATCAGATGAAGAGACTCTTAGAGGGCTGAAGGGTCTTAGGACACAGGAACTTCTGTCCCCATGGGGTTGGAATGTATCACCTCCATGTGTCAATATACTTGCCAACCTGGAAGTTCTCTTAAACTTTTACTGTTGGATTTTTATGGAGGCTTGGCCATGTAGGCATGATAGGTCATTAACTCCATTTGCAGCCGTTTCCCTTCTAAAGAGGGTGGGGGAGAGGGCATGATGAAAATTTCAAGCTTCTAATCGTGGTGGTTTATTTTTTCTTGTGACCAGTCCTCATCCAGGAGCCCACCCAAATTTGTCTCATTAGAACAAAAGACACTCTTATCATCCAAGAAATGGCAAGGGTTTCAGGAGCTCTTGAAACTGTCGGGGCTTAGTATCAGGAACTAGGGGCAGAGACCAATATATATATATTTTCTCTCATTTCACACAAGTCCAGCAGTGCCAGCCACTGAAGCCCAAGGCTGAGGCCTAGTTGAGAAGAGTGCTCAGAGAAGTCTGAAGTTTGGTCAGAGAGAGCACTTTTGTCACAAACTCCATTCCTGGTTTTGATGGCAATAGTTAGTCAAATGCCTCCTGAGATAGGGATGGAAAACATCAAATTTATACACAAAAAAGGTGAAATGATCACATTATTCCTTATTTATACCCAGTAATAATTATTCAGAGTAGGGAGGATTTGCTCTGTGGTAAGTTAAGGAGCTGCAGTATTGTCTCTAGATCTCCTTACCATTTCTCAAGAAACATATCGTGGGAAATGTTTTACAGAAAGGTTTTACAGAAAAAAACACAGATCGGCAGTTTTCAGAAATCAGGGCTCCAGAGGAATGTTTGAAAGAACACGTTAACTACAAAATAGAAGACATTTTCACTAGTTCATGATAGAATCTTATTAACTATTTCCTGATTTAATGTTAGACAGAAAAAAAAATGAATTACTAATATCCTGTGTGAACCCAAAAAGCCTTCCTTCTAGGGATTGAAAAAACAAAGTCAGGAATATAAAGTGCCTTTATTTTATCACCACATCCATCCCATGAGGTGACCACATTTGGTGTTCACATTTATACACAGGGGAAATAGATTTCAGTCAATCAGAGTTTCCCGACAACTTTCTTTTCTTATACCTTAAGTGTTGTTATGAATCTGATTACAATGGCCTACATATGTAAATGTTTCTTTTAAAAAAAGAAACCAAAATCAAACTCCTGCAGATTTTTTTTTTCCTATATGGTCACCATTGTCTTGACTAAGATTTTAAAATATTGTAGTTATTTTTCTTCCTGTAAGTCCTATTTTAAATAAAGTTCTTGATATTAAATAATAGTCTCATCTTATTGTACATCCAACAGATTTTCCCTGAGTATTCTCTTCCACTGATTACTTAATTTAAAATTTCTATTTTTAGCAGATCTCAAAAAGAGTCAAGAGGGAAAGATATAAAAATATTGTCAAAGGCATTATTGCAATTAGAAGGTATAGTTGGAAATGATCTGTGCTTCTCTTAAAACTAAAATCAATTCATGAAGAGATTATTTATTTTATTCTAATAATATAGTATATTTCCAAGAAGATGTATAGCCCCACAATATAATTGAATTTCAGATGGTGTAAGTTTCAGATGGTATCAGTTTCTGATAGAGAAAAATTAAGAGTATTTTTATTATGTTTGTTTAGCTATGAGGCATTATTTCTAAACTGTTAATTCAGGTATCTTATTTATAATTCAAAGGAAAAAGTTATAATCTCACAGATGTGAATTATTTATAACATATTGTGTTTGGTAGCCTGGTTGCATATTAAAACAACAGAAAATGTATATTATATAAATTATCCTGATACCTCAGAAGTAAAATTTATAAAATGAAATGGATAATATGACACTATTGTTTTGGAAAAGAGCTTCATAGCACAGGCATCCTGAAGTCTTGTTACGGGATTAATTAGAAATAATGAGCTTTGTGTGGAAACTTTTTTTATTGCATCTCAAAGGGATTGTAAATAATAGAAATCTGAAGAGCTAATAAGAAACGACAAATGTATTATATTATATAGAGAAACATGAAAAGAACGGGCCTTTTTTTTTTCTCCAATTATATGCCAGCACTGAAAGGGAAAAGAAAGTATTGTCACAAATTCTCTTTCAGTTATAATAATATAAAATGCAACATTTTAGCTAGTTAATTGCTGTCATGTCCTAGTGTAAAGAGAAATTGTTTAACATAAAGCAACACAGACTTTCTACAAAATAACAACAAAATTCTTGTTGAAATACCAGGCCACCTCTTATTAACTCACTTTGATAAGTGTGATTCTTAAAGATAGAGAAGTAATTTCACGAATACATCAATGCCAGTGGGTCATGTTTTGAAAGTCCAATTATGAGAGATGACTGTTAAAATAATCAAAGGTGAGGTGAGGGAAAAGAGTGGAGACTGTTTTTATGAAAGTAAATTTTCAACGAAAGATACATGTTCTTTTTGCTTATAGGAAATAAGAGCAATCCCTTTTAACCCACATTCTACGGTAATCAGGCGATAAAACCTGTAGATGCATGGAAATTTCCTCCTCCCCAGACTAATCTCTGCTTTCCAATCATATACCAATTTCCTATCACAAAGATGATTCAGAGAAGGTGAGGGTAAAATACAATTTGAAAGAATAAATCTTTCTTATTTACCCAACATAATAACAGAGAGATCACGGAACAGAGGGGGAAAAAGGCTTGAAATAGCAACTCTTCCAATAAATGCTTGCTAACAAACATCTTTGGGATATTTAGAAGGGAACAAAAAGTTAAATTATCAAAAATAACTTAGGGAAGCTGTTTTAATTAAGCTAAGAAAATTTCTTTAAGACTTCTCAGATTCTTGGGGCACCTGGGTGGCTCAGTGGGTTAAAGCTTCTGCCTTCAGCTCTGGTCATGATCTCAGAGTCCTGGGATTGAGCCCTGCATCTGGCTCTCTGCTCAGCAGGGAGCCTGCTTCTCTCTCAGCGTCTGCCCGTCTCTCTGCCTACTTGTGATCTCTCTCTTCTCTGTCAAATAAATAAATAAAATCTTTAAAAAAAAAGACTTCTCAGATTCTTTGATATGCAAAATTATTATAGCATAGTGGACAATATATTCTAAACTTTTGATATTCTAATTGAAGAGATGAGAAACAAAAGGCCTCTTATATAGACCCAGAAAATGTTCTCTTTTATCATAATTTAATCCATCCTCAAAATTCTTGAAAGCATATTTATTTTTTTAATTTAATTTTATTTTTTCAGTGTTCCAATATTCCTTGTTCATGCACCACACCCAGTGCTCCATGCAATACGTGCCCTCCTCAATACCTACCACCAGGCTCACCCAACCCCCCATCCTCCTCCCCTCCAAAACTCTCAGTTTGTTTCTCAGAGTCCACAGTCTCTCATGTTTCATCTCCCCCTCCGATTTCCCCCCAATTCACCCGTCCTTTCCTTCTCCCAATGTCCTCCATGATTTTCCTTATGCTCCACCTGTGCTCCAAGTGAAACCATATACTTGACTCTCTCTGCTTGACTTAAAGCACATTTAAATGGAATATCTAGCCACATAATCCTAGAATACTCATTAAAATATTTATTCCCTCATTCACTACACACCTATAATGTATGAAGCCCCAAGTAGATTTACTCACCAGGATCATAGCAGTGTGTAAGAAAATGTGCTCTCTGCTTTTAGGAAGCAAACATTCTAGTGAAGAGAAACAAACATTAAACAAGAAAACAATATATAAACAAGATAATCTCAGATTGTGAAAGAAATGAGAAAATGGGTTGCTGAGTAGGAATTAAAGGTAGGTAGGGAGAGGCGTTCTGGTAAAGGTATTGCTTGGGAAAGACCACTCTGAGGAGTGAAGATTGTAAAACATTTTGGTCTGAGGGCTCAGGGTACACGCCAGTGACAATGGAAGCCTGCATCCACTGACATAGGCAAGCATCATGCTTTTGCAATGCCAACATCTAGTCCATTATTCAAGTATTTGACAAAATTCGGCTGCTAAGCGTAGACAAGGAGAAAAACTGTGTATGCTTAATACACATACAACCTGGAGAATATATACTACCAGTTGTTTGTGCTCTGCGAATCCAGTCAGATGAGCTCTGAATTCTAAGTTCCTCCTTACAGAATCTGCTCTTTTTTTAATCAGTTAAGTACATGTTCATTTAAATCTCATGCACATGTAAAACACTGGTGAATTTTCTTTTCTTTTTTTTTTTAAGATTTTATTTATTTATTTATTTGACAGAGAGAGAGATCACGAGTAGGCAGAGAGGCAGGCAGAGAGAAAGGGGGAAGCAGGCTTCCCACTGAGCAGAAAGCCCGATGTGGGGCTCGATCCCAGGACCCCGAGATCATGACCTGAGCCGAAGGCAGAGGCTTTAACCCGCTGAGCCACCAAGGCACCCCAACACTGGTGAATTTTCACTTATATCCCTATGGCCTTAGTTAGAGTCACGCAGCAGAATTGATTTGGTCCACCTCACTTAATGCATGGGAGCCAGGTTTTCTCCATAATGTGGATTCCTGCCTAACTGCATGGAAATACATTGGAGACCTTTATGAAAAATACAGATTGTGCTTTATGATTCCAGAACTAACATCAGATTTTGTGGGGATGGAACATCAAGAATGGGCATGTTAGCAGGCTCCTCTGGTGGTATTTACGTACACCAAATTCGAGAACCTTCATCCAAAGCTCCAAGTGCCTGCCATTCCGTTTATTGCCATAAGTGAACCATGGTTTCAGGTAAAGATTTTTAGGGCATTTGGTTACCTTTCTGCCAAATGTGATTAACTAGAAGTAAACTCTAAAGTACTTACTTCTTCATTTCAGTATTTTACTTTTAGTTTTTAATTATTTATAAACCTTATCAAGATAATAATGCCAAAAAAAAAAAAAAGATAATAATGCCAACTGAAAAATGAGACTGCTTTGGGGTGAATATTCGTGTCCCTCTAAAACTCATATATTGAATCCTAACCCCCAAAGAGGATGGTATTTGTAGATGCTTAAATCATGAAGTGTAGCATTCATAAATGAGATTAGTACCTTATGAAAAAGACTTCACAGAGATTCCTTGCTCCTTCCATCCTGTGAGAAAACAGCGAATTGGTGCCTTGGTGCTGGCTATGAACCAGGAAAAAGGCTCTCACCAGAACCTGCCCATGCTGGGACCTCGCTCCTAGACGTCCCAGCCTACACAATTGTAAGAAATACATTTTTGTTGTATTTGAGCTATCCAGTATGTGGTATTTTTGTTACAGCAGCCCAGATGGACTAGAACGGGCGCACTCCCAGAGACAAAGAACAACATATAAAGAAATGTAACAATTAAAGCATTGCCACTCTTCTAGTAAAATTCTGCCCTTTTCACACTGAGGAGAACTGGAAGACATTGTTTCATACACCAGTCCCACTTGTCTACGTTTGATAGCTGGAGAGAGTGGAAATATCCCAAGTGTGATATGGGTACAGTGTGCATGATCCGAGTGAGAATTTTATTCTGATGCTATTCACTTAGACCAGTGCTATTCCATGTGTACTCCACACACTGCTGCTAGTGTATGAACAGTAACCACTGGGAGGGAAGAAACTTGGGCTGGGAATGGGAGTCATCCAAAATTTCCTCATCAAGAAAGTTATCCACACCCCCACTTCAAAAAAAAGTCGGTGAAGCTAACCAGTGTGGTGTGTTTCCTGCCAGAGTAGACTCAAACTTCCTATCTCCTTAGATAAGACCAAAAATAGTTGTAGACTAGCCTCACCTAAGTAGCACTAATTGTGGACACTCAGATCAGTAGGTAGCCTCTGTCACACTCCTTTGGGTTTGAACACATTCATGTTTATTTACACTGAATTGAAACATCCAGTTTTAGAAAATTTTTACTTCACTTTCAATGGAAGATTTCTGGAAAAAGCCAGAAAATATTTATTTTTTATTAAATGGGTTTAGCTAGAAATTAATTTTTTTGTCAGCTAGCTGATGTGAGTTCATAATCCTTCATTGTTAAATAACTTGTATAAATGCATAAAAGGATTTTCAAAGGAAATAATAACTTTATATTATTAAATATAAAATGGTTTAATTGTTGACTTATAATTAAGAAAACATGAGAGTTAGCTTGTTTTATTTACAGTGATGCTTGTTACTCTCTGCTTATACATTCACAACAGTTTTATGTTCTTTTTAATAATAGAACAAGGAGAATGGTATTTACCTGGTTGCTGTAATAAAACAAAACAAAACAAAAACTCATAGTATTAAACACATGATTTAATTAAAGAGACATTAACCAACACTGATAGAAAAAAATAAATTGAATGGCATCTTCAAATTAGTTTACAAGTTGGCGTTTATTAATGGAATTCTTGAAGTCTTTAAAACAGCATACTAGAACTACTTAAGATAATTACTATAAAATTTGGGTTTAAATCCTGATTCTACCATCTATTTGCTATGTGATCTTCAGCAAGTCATATCTGAGATTACGTATCTTAATTATTTAAAAAAGGGATAAAATCAGTAACTGATAGTGTCCTTGAGTACTATAAGATATAACAAAATTACTAACTTAGGTTTGTTCACATAGTAAGTACTTGATCAGATGTCAATATGCTTGTGTGTGTATTATGTATATAATATATATATATACTCAAATATATAAATACTCAAATTATATATATGTACACATAGACAATTCATTCAATCTGTCTTCACTGAACACAGATTTTACTGAATATTCTAGGAATGATGCTAGCCACTGAAGATATGGTGAAAAGGACATACTTTTGGCCCTCGAGAAGTCTGAGAGGGTTATACTTTATAACTGAGATCCTGTAAAATAATGGAACTGGTTATCTTCACAGTTTTTATAAAAAGTAGAACAATTTACTAAAATGGAAATTGTCACAAGGGGCTAGATCAGTATATTATTATCCTTGAAACATGCCAGTGCCATCTAGAGAGTTACCATTGTAGCAAATATAAACATTGCTATCCAAAGGTAAGTTAATTAATTAACTAATTAGTTTTTAAATATGAAAAAATCTAGGTTTGCAGAACCAAACAGAAAATCAGCCTTGAGTGTGCATTGCAGATTTCTGTTGCCCTGAGACAGTAACCCATGGCCCAGTTTTGTTTTGGAATTTACCACTTTTTAGGTCTAAGTAATAGTTTTTATGCCAAGAATCTGGAATATCCTTGGGAGTCAGTTGTATGGATAAATGAAGCTGCAATTGTGCTGTCTTCAGTGTTCCCAATAGTGATAAAAAAAGATTACCCCCTGTCCAACACATGCATACAAACATATGCACATACATAAAAAAGCAAAAGTAAAACAATATAGAAACACTCTTAAATATCTTATGAGTTTTCTGGCATTCATTTCTACTTAATGTTCATCTTCAATTTGAATATTCTTTTCAAAGCTTAAAAAAAGCCAAGATATCATAAAGAAAAGACCTATTTTACACTTAGAGGTGGTTCCCTTTGTATCTACCTCTTTGTGAATAGAATATACTGTGTTTCTTGTTGATGTTGCTGATTAGTAATTAAAGAAATCTGAACTAACACTTAGAAACCCAAAGGGATGAAAATGAATGGCTGCACATTAGTTTAGGCAATGGTTTGAGGGTGTAATTTATTTATGAACTAATGAATTAATTCATGAGAATCTGGATGTGGTTAGGGGATTAAGCTTTTTTGCTCTGTAATCTTTGCTTGGAAAGTGTATAGTTTAAAGGCGTTAGCCAGCTGGTGATTCAGAAGACCATTAGATGAAAGCCAGGTTGGTTTCCATTTTTTACTCAAAAAATCACCTCAAAGCTGAATGTGAGGACAACATTCTACCTGTCAAAATTGATATGCTTTTGAGGACAAATATATTTCATAGAAAAATATTTTCAGCTTATTCCTGACAACTTTCCTATTTATTTTCAGCTCAAGCTTTTTTTTTTGTTAAGTAATAATGTGAATATGAATCTATGATAACTGGATATACTCCTGAAAAATATCATTTGTGAAAAAGTGATGCAAAATCTCAATTTTTCAGAAACTGATGACTAAGATATACATAAACACTGCAGAATACAGTTGTTTATTTGAGACTGCTGCTGCTCAAGTCCTTCTGTTGAAGATGTTGACAAAATAAACTTTATTCTGAAGATACTGATTAGGATCAGAAATGTTTAAAATTTCAAAGATACTTAGATATTGAACAGTTGCTCTTAAGGTCCTGCATATTTTTAAAAGAGAAAAGGGTAAAACAGTTCAGTGGAGGCTGAGACCTCATGATAAGATAACATGTGGGGTTTTTTTTACATAGTTTAGTTTAGCAGATGACTTGAGTTTCTGCTCCCTTCCCAGTCTTATATCTATAATCATTGCTTGGGAAATGTCTCATTGGCCAGCAATAGCTGGAGAAAGTAGTTCGAAGACTGAGGATGTCATCCCTTGTGCCCTTAAAAGCATTAAATGAGTTCTCTCCATTCTGAAGTCCTAGCATAAAGAAGATGACCTTGGAGCTGACATTGCCAGAATAGGAAAAGTCCCCAAAGCAATAATATACATCAGCCCAAGAAGTCAATCATGTATTACAATTTAAAGTTCTAGCCTTCTATTAAAAAAAAAAAAAAAAGTATTTTAAGTAAACTCTCTGCCACACATGGGTCTCTAAGTCAGAACCCTATGCTCATGCTGTCTCATGCTGTACCAACTGAGCCAACCAGGTGCCCCGTAAGGTTTTAAGCTCTTATTTCTAAAGGCCTCTATTTCAATAGCCAAGAATGAACAAGCAAAATAGTCTCTTTTAACTTCCATAGAACTGTAGCTGTACCTTTTTAGTGACTGCTTTAGAGTTTTGTTAGCATGAATTGTTTGCATATGTGTTTTGTATATCTAATAAGGCAGGGAGTACTTTGAGAGATGGCACTAGTTCTATAGCTTGCCCACGATCCTTTACATGTGAAAATTATTAAATGATAATTTTCTGATCAAAATAAAAAATGGGATAGCACATCAACAGACTAAGAGCAACTGAGCTACATCAGTAAGTGTCATTAAGCTGGTAATAGGACCTGGTGCAGGCAAGTTAAAATAGATTTGTTTTAGTGGAGAGGTTGGGCAAGTGGTTGATAGGGACATTTCAGCTGTAGGGATTTGAGCTGGAGAAAAGCAAAATAAGGGCTCTCATGACCTAGGGAGGCTATTGAGGAAGAGATCCTAGGAAAGAATAGGGGAAAAAGAAAGTACTTCAATCTATACCTTTTCTTGGAGTTGGCTCTGAAAATGGATTTCAAAATGATAAAACTCTGCTAGTCATGTTTATAATTATAATAATAAGATACTAAGTGATACTGTCTTCTCGAATGCACTGAGCACAATTACCTAAGAACATACACTTGAAATAGTTTTCTTTTCACCTACATTAGAACAAATAGGGATATATGATTTTTCCATTATCTTATGGTTTCTTTGAGGATATGGTGTATATGCAGTCTCATGATAGAGAAGCAATATAGCATAGTGATAATAATGTGGACTCTAGATTTAGAATGTCTGGGCTTCATCATTATTAGCTGAACAACAGGACAACACCTAGCATAGAGCTTTCTGATTGAGGTGATATAAGTAGAATAGAGAATGGAGTTGGGGCCAGAGAATGGAGCAGCTTTCCCAAATGGACCAGCATCCCCAAAGGCGCATCAATGAGTAGAAGGGTGGTTGTTTGTCCAAATGTTAAGAAAGGTCAAGGAAGAAATGAATGTTGAGTAGGCAACCAAGAGTGTACAATACATCTGCTTTTGATTTCTCAGTGGGAATAGAATACTAATCATAGCAGCAATTAATCACATACTTACGTAGTAGAAATTCCTTACCTCTTACCATAAGATAAAGCAGAAATTTACAAGTGGGAGAAGCTTAGTTATAGACTGAGTGGTAGAATATTGGATCAAAGAAAAACCATGTTGCATGGAGTGACCAGCAGGTATAAAAGTTAGCATTTAAATGCAATTATTACAGCATTTATTAAGCAATGAACATAGGTATCAAATTATGATAAATCAGAAGAAAGTTAATGAGTTAATACCCAAGTTCAGAATAAAACTAGAAAATGAGGACACATTTGCAAAACAGCAAGACATACAAGTTGAAAGCGCAGGCTTGAGAAAAAACTGCCTGGAATTCAGATACTACTTCTTCCTTTGATTAATTATATCACTTCTCTGCACCTTCATTTTTTTCCTCTGTAAAACAAGAGTAATATTAAATGCATGTGGTTCGTTGTGAAGACTAATTGGGATAATTCAGGTGAAGTGCTTTGTCCAAAATAAATGACCAATTAAATATTTTTTTGTAATTTCATATAAAATTATTTCCTCTTGACCTGGCCTGGGAAATGCTTCTATTTAGGAATGCATATTTGTACCTATTTCTCCTTAATATCAGAGGTATAAAATGATAGATGTAGTTATGACAACTAACGAACTTATGTTGTAATGAACAAAGTGCCATTTATATTCCAGCTGTGAAGCTTCATGAATGCTAATGAAGTCAATGTGACATTATTTGACTGGAACAGAGATTTAATTTTGATATAAATCTATGACTCCAGATAATATTTGGGCATTAAAATAGATACATAAAGTCATGTTCTACCACATTACAGCATTAAGCAAGCCCTGTTGTACTTGTTAATTAAAGTCTTGAAAATGTTAACACCAGACAATTTAAGTGTCAGCAAACTATGAACATGGCTAATTAAAATTTAAGAGGAATATTTGCATGATGGTTTTTGTAGGAAACATGTTTGTATCTCACTTAGGTAGAGGACCGATCACTCAAGTAGAATGACCCAGTGTGGCCTTAACAATTGTTCACAGTTGACTTCTAGTCTGAATGGTTGGTGTCTTTATCACTCTGTTTATGAGGATGTGCTCTGGATTCAAACAGGATGTCTGAAATTCCTGATTAATTTTATAACAAAAATATCACTTATCTATTGACAGACATTTAGGCTACTTATATAATTTGGCTACTGCAAATAATGCTGCTATACACATAAGGGCACATATATCCCTTTGAATTAGTGTTTTTGTATTTTGGGGGTAAATACCCACTAGTGCAATTACTGGATCATAGGGTAGTTCTATTCTTAACTTTTTCAGGAACCTCCATACTAATTCCAGAGTGGTTGCGCCAATTTACATTTCCACCAACAGTCCAGCAGGCTTCCTTTTTCTCTGCATCCTTGCCAACACTTGTTGTTTATTGTGTTTTTGATTTGGGCCATTCTGACAGGTGTGAGAATACATATCTCATTGTAGTTTTGATTTGCATTTTCCTGATGATGAATGATGTCGAACATCTTTTCGTGTGTTTGATGGCCATCTGGAGGTCGTCTTTGGAGAAATGTCTGTTCATGTCTTCTGCCCATTTTGAATTGGATTTTTTGCTTTTTGGGTGTCAAATTATATCAGTTCACTATATATTTTGGAAACTAACCCTTTGTCAGGTATGTAATTTGCAAGTATGTTCTCTTATTTCATAGGTTGCCTTTTAGTTTTATTAATTATTTCATTTGCTGTGCAGAAGCTTACATAGTTTATGTTAGCTTTTATTTTCCTTGCCTCAGGAGATATACTTTTCTCATATATACTGAAATAGAATTAATTGTCAGACTTCTTTTTTTGCACATTACTTACTGTGAAAAGTATATTTAAATATATGAAAGTATCTTAAAATATGCAGAAAGTAAAAAATAATAAGATATTATCTTGATTCATCAACAATAATATAAGCAAAATTCTAACAATATAAATGAAATTTATAATAGCTTTGGGCACTTAATGTGAGTAAAAATAATAATTTATAATAATAAGGAAATTGATAATAATTTTAGACAATGTGTGCCAGACTTCATCCTAAGCATGTAACATATTTAATCCACACATAGGCTTATGATACATATAACCTATCTGCTTCCCATTTATAGTAGAGGACACCAGTGCTCAGAAAGTGTACATTGCTGGAATCATTCAGTTAATCACATAATCCAGTAGGTAGACAGTCATTTGATATTAAATTGAGTATGTCATTCTTGTCTTGGAGTTATGAGCTTGGTTATCTAAATCAAAATAAATATATGACATTTTTTTGTGAAATTCAGTGAAGTATACCTTTTCTAATTTATAGTATACCTAGAAAATGTACAATTATATTTAGAGGATGGTAAGGTCAGTTTTAACCTGAGGTATTTGCTATTTTGAAATTGCCAAGAAGAACAAGTTGAAATAATCCATTTCCAAAATTTCATATAAACACATTGAATTTAATTTCTAAATGAATTTCTATTACAGCTCTTTTCAAATGGCAAAATAGATTTAAGAAACCAAATTTGATCCCATGAAGCGAATATACGGAAGTGGAATTCCATTGAACTCCTTTAGAGAACTATTGCTTACATTATTTAAGCTGCAGAAGGAATTTTATTATGATACCAATATCACTTTCTGTTTTGAGATCTTTTTCATAATGTGTTGCAAAATAAAACATTTTTGCAAAAAAGACAAATAGGTTCAACTTATGTCCACTTTTTATATTACCAATGGTTTGATGATATCCTATGCTTCTGTTTTGAAGGAATAATAGATTTATCCACACTGCTACTGCTATGTTTTTCATTTAAAAAAAAAATTGAGGGGTACCTGAATGGGTCTGTTGGTTAAAGTGTCTGACTCTTGATTTCAGCTCAGATCATGATCTCAGGGTCGTAGAATTGAGCCCAGTATCAGGTTCCCTGCTCAGTGCGCTGTCTGCTTGTCCTTCTCCCTCTGCTCTTCCCCATGCTTACTCTTTCTCAAATAGATAAATAAATTTTTAAAGTTAAAAAAAAGGAATCAGAAATATTTTAAAATCATCTTGCTAAGTTACAGGCTATTCTGAAAATAGCTAGGTCAGGAGACAAATGAAACTCATTTAATAATACGATATATCATTTTACTACAGGGAAAATATAGAAGATAGACATATTTTTAAACTTGGAATGCTACAATTAAGAGAAAATGCTTACATTTGAAGAAAATATAACCTTATCAATTATTAATTTACTTCTCCAGGAAACTGACATTTTTTTTTGTTGTTACTGTTATCCATGCTGGTGATCTGACATTTTTTTAGTTATCCAGGTGATCATGTTACTCATACAGAGTCTTAAATCATGTCCAAATCTCTGTGCAAGGGCATAAAGCTCCCAGACCTTCTCTGAATCTTCTCCTAGCTCTACAACTTATGGTCAGCCTACTCCAGCATTTTGATTCTTATACTCTCTCATAGTGGCCTGTGTGATCATATTGTATCACAGAGAACCTTCACATCTTCATTCAAAGAGAAGTGGGGACTGTTGTCAGTATTCTTTCCCATGGAGAACTTGTTGGGATAGCACTTTGTGATTAAGGAAAGAATCACTTCATAGAAATGTTTGCATTCAGTCTTAATCTATTAAAGGACCATACTAATGGGCATAAATGCTCATCTAAAAACACCTACTATTTCTCTTATCTGAATCAACTCCCTTATCAAAATATTTTTAAAAGAAAAATATCCCAATAGCTATTATAAATTTATTGTGACTTTTATTATCTGAAAGTCTTCCTTCAACCCTCAAGATAAATGAAGGAGATGACTGATGTAACACCTTCAGAAAGTACGTTTTTTATTGTGTCATAGATTTCATCATTTATAGAAACAATGTATGGAAACCAGTAAATGATGAATGTCCATCTTGGCAGGAAATGTCAGAAATGCAAGTCAACCTGACTTAAGAGAAAATAGAAAACTATAGGAAAGATGACTTCAGAACAAAAGTAGCAGTAGTGTTTAAATATCTTAATAACATGTTCCCTTCCAGCCTTTTCTACATAATTGGAAATAAAGCCACTTATCATTACTAGGAGTACATTTGCTATGAGAGTAGCATCTTATGAATCCTAGTGAAGGATGCCAACTGGCCTAGTGTGGATTAGAAATCCATTCTGGAATTAATCAATGATTTAGCTATTCAGTGGGTTAGGATATGTATTTAATTCATCTTCAGCATACCCTAGCCAAATCACTGAATCCAGAGAGCCCGAGTATGGAAGAAGATGACAAATTCCATTATATCAGAGTGATAGATGAGAGCTGGATACATTTTAGAGAATAAACAATGCTAGTGAGAAGAAACAGCCTTCACTATCTAACAATGAAATTAGGTACTTATGAGTAATATGTTTTCCATTAGACTGCAAAACCTGGTTCATGGCTAATATTGATGCCTCTGAAACATTAACATCTACTAGAGGACTTGATACATGTGTGCTTAATAAAATAACAGCATTTATTTTTTTTATTTTTTTTTTAAGATTTTATTTATTTATTTGACATAGAGAGAGATCACAATTAGGCAGAGAGGCAGGCAGAGAGGGGGGGAAGCAGGCTCCCCGCTGAGCAGAGAGCCTGATGTGGGCTTGATCCCAGGACCCTGAGATCGTGACCTGAGCCGAAGGCAGAGAGGCTTTAACCCACTGAGCCACCCAGGCACCCCAAATAACTGCATTTAATAGAGCATTAAGTTTATATAAGCTGTGTGTAGTGATGGCTTAAATTCTATTTGATGTTGGGCACAATAGTTATACTATGCTATTTATTTCTTTGTTCTGGATAATGCAGATTATTTGATTCATATTATATTTAATATTTTCTTCATTGTCAAAAAATATTTTCTTCATTATCAATCATCCCAATGAAATTTGGCCTTCTTTATTTTTCAGAATATGAATCAGTGATAAATTTACATTTCAGTTTAATTCAGTGAAAGTCTAATGTTTTGTTGGTCTCTGAGATTTTTTGTTATAATAATATAAAATAACAACAGTCATTTTTTATACAAGCTTTTTTCTCAGCATATTTGTAAACAGGGACACCTTCCAGGAGGGATTTTTGTCTCCAAAAATATTTTCAGGCACATTAAAAGATGATGCTTCTTAGCAGTGGGGAAACATCACCAACACATATGTGTTATTAACATTTAATAATAATTAAATGTTCACTAGCACAGGATGTATCATGATTAACAACTTTCACCCAGGAATAGTTAGATTTTTGTCTTGTTAGTTTCTTATTCTAATCCCTGAAGAAAGGATTAGCATTACATCTCCAAATAGCTTTGTAATTGGAGCATTCTTTTCTAAAGCCTGAATAGCTTTAAAAGCTACAGATGTTATTTTGCTTCTGTATTCTTGTCATTTTATTGCTTTATCGAGTGATAACTTAGAACAAGTCTGAATGTTATATTTTGAAGAGCTTTGATGTTTGCTCTTTGCTTTTGTCTTTATTTTCTATCATTGACTTTTCATATATAATTCATTACTAAAATTATTTTTCAAGATATGGTGTCAGATGGTTTTATTAGATAATATATTAGACTGTAGGTATTTATTATTCCCCTCCTCACTTTATAGGTGTGGAAACAAGAGGATCGAAGGTATGAATTCTGCCACCCATAGTTGCACGATGAGTACATCAAAGCTGTCACTAACTTGAAAATGATACAAAGCTATCCTGATTATTATTACCCATTTTATACAATATACTGCTCTGGGTACTAAAGATACAGAGATGAGTATTCCCTAAGATATATAGATCAATTTGCCTGAAAAAATAGATAGAATCCAGGCTATGCAAACATCACCAGAAGAAGGTCCTTTACACATCTTGTGTTATCAGTTTAAACTCCAAGACTGTCCTGTAACTATACAAACTTCTTTTATTAAACATTAAAAAAAATGTTTATCTTTCCAATATGATGATTTATCTAAATTTTGAGGAATTATTGTTTGGAGTCTTTTCATTGTCTACTTTGAAAATTTAAATGAAGTGTATTCAGCCAGGCCATTTTAATTTTTACCTGACTTTGAGTCCATTTGTGTATTTTAAAGTTATTTTGTCCCACATGCAAATAATGAGCAGAAAGCCTATGATTAGAATGCACAGGGGAAATCATTTATGATTTCATCTGTCTTTTAATTTATTTATTCATTTATTTATTTTGGGAAATACTTTTTTTTTTAAAGATTTTTCCTATTTATTTGACAGAGAGAGAGATCACAAGTAGGCCTCTGAGAAGAAGGAAGAGAGAGAGGGGGAAGCAGGCTCCCCGCTGAGTGGAGAACCAGATGTGCGGCTCCATCCCAGGACCCTGAGATCATGACCTGAGTCGAAGGCAGAGGCTTAATGCACTGAGCCACCCAGGTGCCCTGGGAAATACTTTTTTTTTTTTTAAGATTTTATTTATTTATTTGTCAGAGAGAGAGCACAAGCAGAGGAAGAAGCAGGCTCCCTGCCGAGCAGGGATCCTGATGTGGGACTCGATCCTACGACCCCGGGATCAGGCGGATGCTCAACTGACTGAGCCACCCAGGCATCCCTGGGAAATACTTCTTAAGAACAATCTGAAAAAAAAAATAAAAAAGGAAAACCAGAACATTTTTCTTTGAGATTGAGATTTTTGGTGGCAATGCTGGTCTAGACATAGTTTGTGAACCATAATTTCTGGACAAGACTAGCCCCCTGCATATTATTATAGAGAGCAAAATTATCCTTCCCCTGGCACATTTGCAAGAGGCCGCTCTTAGAAAGTAAACTGTCTCTGTAGACTATTGAAATGAAGCATACTGATCTCATGCAGCTGGTACTATGGGAGGAAGACAGTCAGATCCTTTCTAATGGTAAAATGAAGTCAGACCAAGCTTGCCTCCTTTCTTTTACAAAATGTAATTATGTAAACTACAAAGCTCCATTATAGACAATGTTTATAATTAGTACTATTTTCCCCTTAATTTTAAATAAAGCATGTTAGTTGTGAATGTCATGCCAACATATTTTCTACAGATGCTATAAACAATGAACAATCAGAAATCCATTTGGGTTGTTTTTGTAGTTATTATTTCAAATTGTGAAAACTCATAATAAAAATCAATGTAATGAACAAACACCATTATATGTTGATAAACATCATACTCTTTCAATTTCCAACAAAGCCAATGAATATTAATCAGATCTTTGGCTCTAAAATGATGACATCAAATGGGATTTCCAATACCTATTAGGTTTCCTGCATAGTTCAGTTCTAAAAAGACCACTGAAATGATTTATTGTACTCGTATCTCAAAAGTTGTTATGATGACATTAGCATATTTATAAACTGAAAAGAGAAATAAAATATTAACTTGGTAGTGATGTGGCTTGATTTTAATACCTGGATTGCCCTCAAGCAAATAACTTAGTCTTTGTGGTCTCATTACATGATGTTCTAAGTTTCCTTCTCCTTTTGAATTTACAAAAGACTATGAGTTACGAAGAGTTGTGATATAATTTGTTAAGGAAAGATGTCAATGAGAGACATGTAAGTGTAGATTTACTTTTCAGATTCTAAACAATAGCAAATAATAGTTTGATTTTAGAAGCAACTGGTGAGTTTAGATAGCAGTGTATAATCTAGAGTTGGCTCTATTATTTATTGTAGAATCATGAGCAACTAGCAATTCACTAGTTTTGCTCCTTATTATTTTCACCAATGGAATAAATGATAGGCACTCAATAATCTCAACAATAGCTTCCTTCTGCACCATTCCATCATCTGTATGGTAATGTAAATATAAGTAACTACAAAGTTTGGGCATGACTGTATCTACATTAGAATTTTTTAACTCCTTAACTCCAAGCTTATCGAATTAATGTTATTTGTTGTGCCATTAATAACAAGGTTTACATACAGAGTTATGAGAGATGACTGTATAATTATGAGATGTGGGTTCAGTATTAGACAAGCTTGACATTTTTTTAAAGAAATGACTCATAAACTCTTTAACTCACATCTAAATCCTCCTCCATATAAACAACTAAAATTATTCAAACATTGGCTCATCTGTTTATATTTAGCCAATGGAGCATTATCAAATCAAAAGACTCTGATTTAAAAATTGACAGGAATTTGACACGTACTCAACATTTAAGAATGTATGTCTATGGACTCATAAACTCATGAAATGAACTAAGTGTGGCTGGGAGGTGGAGGCGGGGGGTAGGGTTAGGGTGGCTGGGTTGTGGACATTGGGGAGGGTATGTGCTATGGTTAAGTGCTGTGAAATGTGTAAGCCTGATGATTCACAGACATGTACGCTGGGGCAAATAATACATTATATGTTAATAAAAATTTAAAAAAAGGATGTATCTCTGTGTATGGCCATGGCCCAATTTTATAAATTAATGGGTTCCTAGTCTTTAAGAAGTCAATCTCTTAATTCTGTTTCATTCAGTTTCTGTCTGATGGTTTTGGCTTTTTCATTGCTTGTTAGCACTTTTACAGCAAGCAAGCAGGGACAGGTAGAAGAGGTGAAAATTAAATCAATCAATGTCACTCCTTGTGTTAGCAGAACTGATAAAAAAGGACTTGAAACTATTTTCGAAAATGAAGTCTTTAAACGTATATGATTTGCAACTATATCAAATTACCCAAGTCTCCATTTACTCTAGAGAATTAAGAGCTAACCAATTTATGATAGGACTTCAATATATTTACTTGTATGGAAGAAGTATAATAACATACAGTTGGTTTTCAGCTCCCACTTTATCAAAAATTCCACATAATAATTCTATATATCAAACACTTAATAGATAGCATAGTTTCCTATGTGCTTTACACTAACATCTTAATCCATCTTAACCCTTTTGTAATGTTTAAGAATCCTCTATTTCCTGTAGCTCTACATTGTTTCATAATCTTTTAATAAAAATGACTATGCAGGATAATGGGCCATTATTAAAGGAGGCTGCTGTTTGCTGAGCATGACTGTCTACTGCCCTACAAACAAATGGTGGTACAGCAGTTAGGAAACTATAGAGGGTGAACCAGAGAAGAGAAATATCACGCTTTTTTCTCTTCAGTATAGCCCTCATTTTGATGAGTTTTGAAGTGGTGGGGTTCAGAGCCAATAGCCAAGAAAGAATTCTTGAGACATCGTCAGTGCAAAAAGGTGGTTTTATTAAAGCACCAGGAGAGAACACATGGGGAGAAAGAGCTGTATTGGGGTCATGAGGAGTGGCTGATTGTATACTTTCAAGCTGGGAGAGGGTTAGGCAGAGCATAAATCTCTAAGGAATTTTGGAAACTAAGTTTCCAGACCTTTAGAGGTACTAGTTGTTGTTAGGAAAAGGTTGTTATTACTGTCTAATAAAACCTTAGTCACAAGACCCTTCCGATGTATATCAATGGACCTTTTGCTTGCAGGATGATTGCCAACTTGTATCTTAGGGGGCAGAGACAAAGGAAGATTCCAGAAGAATTTTTATACGCTAAAGTAGACTTACAGGATTCTGGGGGTTGGGATAATGTTAAACTAAGATTGCCTTTTGCCCTTAACAAAGTATTAACATTGAGGCAGCTAAGTTCCTGGAGGAATGTCACTTTGCCTGTTTCAAGGACTTTCGTAAATAGTAAGGAGATTTAATTTTTTCGTTTTTGTTTCCCGCATCAATCCTACTTACCTTATGAATCTTATTTTCCTTCTACCAAAATACTTACATGAAAATTGTTTCTTAGAAACCTTATCAACCTCTTCATTAGAAAAACCTAGAAAAAGGCAACTTCTCGTTTGGAATCAGAGTGAGAACAATTATTTCACCCAGAACCAGAGCCAGCAACATATTTGCAAGGTCCAGAATAAAAAGAAAATGCCAGGAAAGTTAATATTTGTTTCCATGCCCACTGTCCCCATGCACTGTGGATAGATGATCCTCAAGGTTCCCAATCCCCATATCAAGACAGATCCAATACCTGGATCAGTAATGGGGATTGAAATTCACTTACAAAAAACTTAGAAGAAGAAATTATTAAGAATTCCACACAATGAAAGCAGAACATTAAACCCCAAGGCCCTTCTGCACTTGAGGACCAGCATGACTCTATATCCCATAAATCTGGCCTTGAACACCAAAATAAAGAAAATCCAAATAATTAACCCATGACCCTGATAAGAGTCAGAGTCTGTTTTTGACTTGCAAACCCATATTTTATCCTCTTCTACCATGGTTATCTGACATAAAACTTAATATGCTGTTTATTCCATTGATATTCTCCATTATCATAAACTATTTGTTTAATGTATGCTTTCTGCCAGAAGGAGCATGACTAGAAACACTTTATTCCCATTAGGATAGAGTATTAGTGAGAACTCTTTTGATTCTATCAACACCTTGCATTAGCTCAGGAATAGCAGGAGAAACTGTTGCAGGGGCAAAGGAGGCATGTTTCAAAAAACAAATGGATCTCAAAAGTGAATTTAAGCTGAGCATAAGGAGCCAATGAATTTTCTCTGTCCCTCTGCTCCTTTCTGCATGCTTGCTTTATCTTTTTCTCTTTCTATGTGATTATTTCTACTGCTTCCTTTCTCAAATTACAGATGGAATATGTTCAATACATACTTCTGGAGTTTGAATATGACTAGTCCAATCACCCAAGAGAGAATGATCTATTATTTTTCTTCTCAATTTTAAATCTCTAGAAAGGGACTAATTAGTATTTCTTAGGTCATAATTGCCCCACCAATCACTTAAGAGTAGCTGTTGACAAATATTAATATTTCAAGGAAATGACTCAACAGAGCTGCCCAATAACATAGGAATGAAGAAATGAGAGACTGACAGGCAACTTGTAGATTCCTCTATGGAGGGCAAGGCTTTGTGTCCTAAGATCTTATTAGATTTATTAGGAAATTTCATGGTGGCATCACTCATTCCTCAAATACAAATGGATGGCAAATAGGTTTTTGAAACATCGCAAGAAATCTGTCATATTTCTCAACTTTATACAAGAGTTTGGATGACTTTAACTAAGCTTCACATCAAACCCTATTCATACAAAGAGCAAAACTTTTGTCATTTTTCATTTGCAGTGTATTTGTGACCTGACAGGCCTCCCATCCCTCTCAATGATATACTATATTGAAAGAGTAAAAATGCTAAAAGGTGAAATATAATGCAGACCATCCCCTAGCTGTCAGTGTCATTTTAGTTCCTGCTGGGGTTTCCAGTTTGTGAGAAATTGTCAGAAGTCAAGAGAACTGTTTAAACTGTGTTTATATCCTACACATCAACTGAGGCCATTGGGTACTCAAGAAACCTCCAAGAGCAGTGTCAAATGTTTCATGCTAAACAATACCTACTGCCAGAATGTTAGCACTGGCCAACGGGAGCTACATAAGAGGAACTGTGCTCCTGGGGTCTATCTCTATGAAAAACACGGCCTCTGTGAACCTGAATTTCATCTGCTTGTATAAAGTTTCAGATTGCACACACTTCTCTAATATATGGTCTTAGGTATTGCAATAAAAGCTATGTGCTTTGTGATGGAATTCTGGAGCATAGTGGTGATGTTCTTGACAAAAATTATGTGTCTTCAGTTTTGTATCATGTTTTATATTTTACAGCCTTATGTAACCTTAAGTCACTTTCTCCATTTATAAATGTTCCTGAAAACCAAACCCTTCATTACTTTTGTGTAATATTTGCATTCATGGTCTTGATTTTGGGATACTTTGTTTTGTTATAGAATTATTTTGCAGCATCATAAGTCCTTATTGATTTATTCATAATTCCTGATTAACCAAGTTATGACATACCTTTGAAAATGAGACAAAAGCTGTCAGACAAATAGAATGCACTGAAGCTTAATAAAACTTATTAGCTCAGGAAAAGCCCAGAATCTCAGATCCAGTAGACAGAATTTCCATACATACTACACTTCAATTTCCATTTTACAACAGCTAGGCAGTATTTTTTTAATTTATACATTTTAAAGTCTTCATTAAATAAATGAATTTTAATATATTTTGAAGATAATCCATTTACAAAGGTATAGTGATGAAATGACCAAAAATTAAACAATCTAAGATTTATTGTTGGATAGACTTAAGTTCAAATTTCAGTTCTTATACTTTCTCATTTTCTGCTGTTGAATAAGTTACTTGCTTTCCATCTTTTTATATCAGTAAAATGGGGAAAGGCTGATATATCTGCCTTATGTGATGATCAAATGCAGGCTTATGTGAGAGCTGCTGGTCAGTCTGCCTGCACTTCTACATACACAGATTGTATACTGAAACCCTCTTTTCTCATTCATTGAGGTCCATACCGAACCAATTTTGAAATACTTTGAATATATGTAAGTGCCCATAGCCACAACCTGGAACACAGCAAATATTTCAACACCATCTAAACACAGTAGCTTAAACATAGCAGTGATATTTTACTCTACCTATTGTAGAGAGAATCTTTAAAGAATCTTTGAGGCAAACTTCTAATTAGGAGAGGGCTACATGCATCAAGACACAGGGTTTTAACAAGTAATTCTTAGATTAATTTATATATTACCAATGATTTGTCACAAAGTGATGTTTACTGAATATTTCTACTCTTTCGGGCACCATTTCAGGTATCATTGAGATAATGCAGTAAGCAAAACTGCCTGTTTAAACATTCACAAAAGTCTGAAAGTTGCATTCAGTGTGAGATGAATACTCTCATCTCACTACTATCTACTAAACTACTAATTTCTATTTTTGTCTGAGTCCCATTACATTTACGTTAAAACAAAATGAAAGAGAATTATAATTGCTTTGCCTTTAATTAGTTGGAAGAATGATAGAGAAGAACAATCTTTTATTCATTCATTCATTCATTCATTCATTCATTCATTCATTTATTTATCTATTTATTTATTTAAAGGAGAGAGCACGTGTGCCTGTGTGTGAGGGGAGGGGCAGGGCAGAAGGGAAAGGGAGAGAGAGAGAATCTTAAGCAGGTTCAATGTCCAGAGCACAGCCCAGCTCCAGGCTCGATCTCACCACCCTGAGATCATAACTTGTACCGAAAGCAAGAGTCGGAGGGTTAACTGACTGAGCCACCCAGGTGAGTATTTTAATTTAGAATAGCTGATCCTGAAATTCATGAGTTCTGAATTAAGGTTAAATAATAGCATTAGCTCAAAATTGTTTAGTCTCCCTTCTATGTCAAACCCTGTTGAGTCTTCTATTATGTACTGTGCTTGTAATTTTTTTAATTTAATCTTTAAAAATCCAGGACATAAAGTTAACTTTCCCACTTCATATGTATACATGTATATATATACATATGTGTGTGTGTGTGTGTGTGTGTGTGTGTGTGTGTGTGTGTTTATGTTGCAAAAATACACCATACTTGGCCAAGGTTCTATAATTATTACAGAAGAAATGAGATTTGAATTTAGATGCCCAACATGAAAAATGCACTATTTTCTATGTGTTCCTGTCTCCTAGTGTAATACATATGGTATTGCTTTTAATACTAAACTTACTTTTAAAAATAGTAAATAAATGGATATCTTTTTTTTTTTTTGATATCTTTTATTTTCATAAAAAAAAAGGCAGATTATTACTTTGTATCAATTTCTCAATTCTGAAAAGTAGTTTTTGGACCTTCTGGTAAAAATGTAAACTGAGCCCATGCTCTTATTCCTCTCTCTCTGAGACTATGAAGAGTGTGAAAATATATAGGCTCAAATAATAATCGAGAACAGAGACCATTAGAAGGCAAGAGATATTAACACATTTCTTTTAATAGGATAGTAAATGAAAAATATTTAGTTATGTAACTTAGGAAATTTCATCTGTATTAAAAGTAGCTCTATCTGCTTTTCCAGTAGTGAGACCAAAATCCTCTATCTTTGATTATCCTCTTTATTTGACACCATACATTCGGTGGTATCTCATCAAATCTAAGTATCTCTAATTTTAAGCACATCCCAAATTTCACCTTTTCTTCTCATTTTTCTTACTGCCACCACCATCCACATCACTATCTTTTCTTGCTTAGGGGATTGTAGTCTTCTCCAACTGATCTGCTAGGTTCCCCACCCTTGCTCCTTCCTTTAGTCAGCCTAATCACAACACAGCAATCTGAATAATCCCATTCAACATCTACCATATTCTGTCATTTCTCAGAACCTTCCTCTGATTTCTCATTTTTCTTAAAGTGAAAGGCGATATATTCTTCATGTGGCCTGCAGAGCCCTTCAAAACACAGTTTCTGATTATCTCTGATACAGAATATTTTATAGTGGAACTCCCAGCATTGTTTCGGTATTAACCACCAAGTCCTGTCTGTTGGTTTTCAAACACAGTAAAATGCTCCTGACACAGAATGTTTCACTATTCTTCTTCCTGAGCAAACATTTCTCTCTCTGTCACTGCCATTATCAATTTCTTAGTGAGTTCTTCACTGAACAAATTATCCCATCTGTATTTCACACTTCCCTTCCTTGGTTTTACATCGCTCCAGAAAACTTAACATATTTTAATGGGTTCTATGTCATATTTATTTTTTTCCTGCCCATTTCCATTCTCGTGAGTATGCAAGTTCCATAATAACAATCATTTTGTCTGATATACCCAACGCTCTATTCCATCATATTAAACTTGTGTTAATTGTTCAGTAAACACTTCCTGATTTAACATACTAATATAAATCATGCATGTATGTGTGTGCATGCATGTCTGTGTATAGTGAACTCGGCAGTGGAGAAAGTATTTGATGGCTGGCAAAATCTAAAAGATATCCAGATGATTAAAAAAGGGTCTATCCCAGGGCGTACTATAGGTATGAAATTTTCAAATTTCAAGGTAAAGAGAAAATCTGAACACTTTATAGCAATGGGGAACAACTAACAAAGCACAGGTGATAAATCAAATTTCATCAATTTCCTATTAACAACTAATATTGTAACATATGGATATAACCACTGAAAGATTAAGAAATTAGATATGATTAAAATGTACTTGCTGAAAAGGGCAAAAATGGGAAACAAAATGAGAATCTACATTTTTTTAATTAATTTTTATTAACATATAATGTATTATTTGCCCCAGGGTACATGTCTGTGAATCATCAGGCTTACAACATTTCACAGCATTTAACAGCACATACCCTCCCCAATGTCCACAACCCAGCCACCCTATCCCTACCCACCACCTCCCAGCCACCCTCAGTTCGTTTCGTGAGTCTAGGAGTCTCTTATGGT
>CM053604.1:21828278-21838511 GCA_028646535.1 Procyon lotor
CTAGCTATAATTTACAGGTTTACTACCAATAATAATTTGGATAATATATGTAAAAGTTTCTGATATTTAAAAGTGCTTTATAAATTCCAGCAATGATCTTTATTAATGTTTTCATTTGTATTCATACTCATTACATATTTGGACATTAGCTTGACATTGGCCATTCTTTCTCTCATGTAGCCTTCCATACGTTTTAATAACATCAATAATCTTAACCATTAATAATCAATTAATCAATGCACTTTATGCTAAGTATCAAGATTTAGGGATGTCTAAATCAGCATAGTAAAGTTGGTGGAAATCTTTTTGACTGTATTTTTTTTGTTGTTATTACTACTGTTACTGAAAGCCAAACTGTGCGTCAATGTGGTCCATGAACTAAAACATGATTTGCTGCCATTTTTATGAATCCAGGATAAGAATCATATGCAATCATATGTGTAAATTGTGCAGTGAGAATAAAATTTTGTTATTAATTTAAGGCAACAATACTGAGTTACTTCTTTCTTGAAGGGATAAAAAATTGAGTTACTTAATTCAAGTCATGTATTTATTGATCATATACTATATAATGCATTCTGCTATTACTTGCATAAGTAAGACATATGAGGCCCACTGTGCTAACTTATGTGTATGAAAGTAAGTCTTGTTTCAGATATGTTCTTATCATCTTACCTATGCATGCCCTAATGTTTTATTTTAGTATTTTCATTTTTAAAAAATCCTGATACCAGTGAAAAAAAAAATTGAGCTTTTGACTACTTCTAAGTAACAAGTTAGCCACAGATGCTGGCAGAAGATGCAGAACTTCTGGGTAGGGAGACCAGAACTCTATTACATACAGCAGCAGATCTGCAGGAATGCCCTGGCTTTACTGGTTCCCTTTGCTCTGCAGGTCTGCAAATGTAAAACAGAGGTGTCCTCTTAACACTGCACATGGAAGGCTTTACTTCACAACAGAGAAACTCTAAGTGCACAGAACCTAAATCTTTTATGTTAGGCTGCTTAGCTAACCTGCCCTTTAGCCCAAAGGGAGACCTTATTTCTACTTTCCAAGGCTCTCTGCCAGGCTTACATCCTTGAAAAGATAGTCCAGAACAAAGGATTATCAGTGTCTCTGCTCACAAGCCCTGGAAGCACATAAGAGATTATGGAGAATTGTCTCCCAACACATTACAACCCAAATTACAAAATAACCAGCATAATATTATCTGAATTTGAGCTATGTTTCTGTTTGGATATATTAATATACACTACTATAATAGGCAACCCCGGAATTCTCATTTAAGTTACTGTTTAAAAGGAATTTATAGAAGGTTCCATCTTGACAAATGATTTAGTATCACCTACTCAGGAAGAGGGGAAAGGAAGTCACTTACTGGCTTGTAAAGCTTCTGGTTAGAATTGACATATATTGCCTTCACACACATTTCATTTGCCATGGCAAATCACACAGTTGCATATAACTTTTTATGGTAGGAAGATACCATCTTACCTTATATGTGGAAGATGGCCCGCGCTAATGACAAGTCTACATGTGCATGGAAGGAAGAGAGAGTTCTTGTATTTGTAATCAGAGCCAGTGATGATCAACAATTATTTTCAGTTGTGTGCTGTAGATGGTGCTGCTGCTTTCTTACATAATCAATAGAAGAGAAATAAAAATCAATTTCTGTTTGGAAGCAAAGACTTTCTTCTTTGAGAATGAGAAAATTCTGACTTCCTTGCCCATTACTTGCTCTTTCCTTAGTGCTGCAGAACCAAAACTGTCTGCCATACTAATGGCTAAACACTGCAAAATAGCCCTCCAGAATAAATGTATCATAGGAAATGTCATTCTATTATCATTCAGCTATGGTAACATATTCCAGTTTGCTTTTACTCTACCACTTTACTCACTCTACTGTCTCACCCTTCGTTCCATCTACTGGGAAGAAGTCTTTGGAAATAGTGTTAGAAACTATAGCTCCATTCTGAATTCCAGACATTGACTTAAATTAACTTGCAAAGGCATTAGGTAAGCAGAAGTCTTGCCTTTCTTATTGGATTACAATATATTGAAATATTTGAACTACTTTTTTCTTAAAAATATAAAAAGATAAAATAGCATAAAAATGAAGAGTTGGAAAACAATGATCATTACAATTTTGATGAAATTCCTCAAATATATTTTATGCAGTTGAAAAAATTTCAGAATTGCTAAATACCTACAGTAAAGAGAGCAGAAGTTAGACCTATCCGTGACAGAATAAAATGTCCTTGAGATTAAGTACGTAAATGAAGAAAATGCATTTTTCCTTGATAAATTATAGGATTTTGCATATTAAAACTGCCATTATTACTGTGGCTGTTATACTGTGGCTCGCATATAAATAAGCCATTGCTTTGGAACGACATTATCTCTCATTGGTTCTTACTACAAGTGATGGACCAAAGTCTGTGAGGTGATCCCAAGTCATGGTGTTTTCCTGAATACTTTCGGCACTGAATCCGCATTGTGTTATTTACACAAGAAGGGACAAACCTTTATTCTGCCATTTACAGACATGTATCAAAGTAGTTGATGTCACAATATCTTACAGAGTGTTAATTGAAAAACAGCCGTTTCATTTTTTACTTGTGCCTCTCTTTCCCTAATAGGACTCAGATAGAAGTCCATGGGTGGTTAGGCTCAAAGACAAATATGAGTGATGAACATCATGCTGTACTCAGAATTGCTTCTCTTGGCTGATAATGAAAGCTTTTTTACTAAGACAAGCCTGACTGCCTGACTTTTCCTTTATGATGAGCACTCTCCCAGGATGCTTCTCAGGGGATTATTACAATAGAGTTCTGGAACAGGCTGCTAGACACATAGAGACATGTCTGAACCTCACATATGGACAGATTCTTGACTAAAGCTATGACATCTCCCTCCTCTCAGCTCCTCTTAGGCTTCCAAAAACTGATTTTCTGTCCTCTGACAGACCTTTCCAAAATGTAAAATAAATATATTTTTTTTAAATCAGTGTTTTATAAAAATAAGAGTGATTCTAATGTTACTGCTTGGTAATACAGAAGAGCAAATGTAGATGCCGAGATGTGAAGTACATGTATTCTTAGAATTAAAAAAATGAAGTAAGTGGGCATTGTGCTGCCTTGTCATCTTAAGAAGTAATTCAGGATGAAAAACAAGGATCTGTTTATTCTATGGCTGTCATTTCTGATTCTCCATTATACTTAGTGTCAAGTTCCTTAAAAGGAAATAAAAAAGAGGAGGAGGGGATGGAGACGGTTGCTTACCTATAGCTAACTTTGAATAAAGAAAAACACTCAAAGAAGTGAGTTTATAAATCTGGAAAAAATGTATTTCTATGTATAAGGGTGCCTGGGTGTCTCAGTTGGTTAAACATCCAACTCTTGATTTTGGCTCAGGTTGTGATCTCAGGGTTGTGAGATGAGCTTTGCATTGGGCTCCAAGCTTAGTGGGAAGTCTGCTTGAGATTCTCTCTCTCCCTCTGCTTCTGATCCCCCCCCACTCTCTCTCTCTCTCTTAAATAAATAAATTAATTTTTTAAATTTTTTTAAAGAAAGGGGAGTATATAAATGTTTTGGAAAAGAAAATGATGAATAAATGGTGACTTTTTAAAAAGATTTTATTTATGTATTTGACAGAGAGAGAGAGAGAGAAGCAAGAGAGAGAACACAAGCATCGAGAATGGGAGATGGAGAAGCAGGCTCCCTGCTGAGCAGGGAACCCAAAGTGGGGCTGGATCCCAGGATCCTGTGATGAGGACCTGAGCTGAAGGCAGATGCTTAATGACTGAGCCACCCAGGCATCCCAAGAAATGATGACTATGATATCAAGGGACCCATATGAGGTTGCTGACATTTGTCTCTGTGAAAGTCCATCTATGCGAAGCACCGTATGCCATCAATAATTATTTGTCAATTGGAAGTATTTCAGACTTGCTGCTTGCAAACAATTCATAGTAAAACAATGAAATGTTTCTTAGATAGTCCTAGGTATTTCTGAAACTAAACTATTTCCCAGTTTCCTATTTTAAAAACACTGCAGCATAGAAAGCAATGATCTAAAAAATCTTTCTTAGTATGTATGCCCATGCCTCTCACTTAATGATTTCACATTATTGATAAATTGCCTCATTGATAAACTGCTCCATTTTATAAATCTTGAATTGGGCAAATAAGAAGATGTAATTGCTGCAAGCACTTTCATTTGCCATAGTTTTCTCAAAAGCTCATCTTCCTATATCCTCAGAAATACCTAATTAGCTCTATTTAATTTGAGCACATGCAGAATATAAATGGAATAAATTACTACTCATTTAAACTCAAATATTTCCAATTATTCATTTGATAAATATGAAGAGTTTTTAAAAATTGTTTTATGTAAGCACAAGAATGTATGAATCTAGGACCCACAATTTGTAAATCACATTATCAACATTAAGCCGCTGATTCATTGCAAGTCTCATTTAGATGACAAGTTAAAGTATTGTGTAGGGGACTAAACAAAGCTTATTATATCTAGGATAACCAAAAAAGGTAGAATTTACTTGCTGAATTGCCTGATTTTTATATAATGACAGAAAACTTCATGTGGTGCAACAAAACAATCTGTTATGTGTTATAATGGATTAACAAAGTGAAAATACACCATTGTACATGTCTACCTATATCATCAGAGAGGTGGAATTGTAAAAGGATCATGATCTCAGGGCACCTGGGTGGCTCCATTGGTTTAAGTGCCTGCCTTTGGCTCAGGTTATGGTCCCAGGGTCCTGGGATCAAACCCTGAATCATGCTTTCTGTTCTGCAGGGAGCCTTCTTCCTCTGCCTGTCACTCCCCCTGCTTGCGCTTGCTCTCTGTCTCTCTTTCTGTCAAACAAATAAATAAAATAATAATCTCAAGAATAAAACAACCTGGGTTCAAGCTGTGCTTTGCCATCTCCTGAATAAATTCCTTCCTTTCTTAGGGCTCATTCCTAATTTAAAATGTGGATAATGGTAGCGTTCTCTTGATGGCATTTGTATTAATCTGCTCAGGCTTTCATAACAGAATACTGCAGACTGGGTGACTTAAACACAGAAAGTTATTTTTTCACAATTCTAGAGGCTGGAAGTCCAAGATCAAGGTGTCCGTTGGTCTGGTTTCTAGTGAAACCTTTCTTTGGGATTGCAGATGACCACCTTCTCACTCACTGCGCTCTCACATGGCCTTTCCTCTGTCTGTGTACATGGATTTCTGGTGTGTCTTCCACTTCTTACATGAACACTAACCTATTGGATTAAGGCCCCACTCCTATGGCCTCATTAAACCTTAATTGCCCCCTTAAAGGCCCTCTAAATGTAGTTAAAACCTCAATTAGTGAATTTTAGTGGGACAGGATTCATATCACAACAGTGCTGTTGTAATGATGAAATGTTACGCATGGAAAGTGCTTATTGCACAGTAAAAACTCAAGAGTGTTGGCTGTCATATTTTATTGTCAGCACCTAGGAGTAAATCTTGGTCTATCTGATCTGGAAGAATTACCTGGTAGATTATCCAGGTGGCTGTAGTAGCCATTGTACCTCTCAGCTTCTCACTTTCTCTGCTTCTCCTCAATTATGAAAGTTTATTTCTAAGAGGGTGAGCAGCATTTCAGTATGTTCTCTGAGATGATGTTATGGCATCTTCTCTCTCAGAATATTCAAATAAATTCACCCCCATTCCCAAAATCTTATGCGTTTGCAGAAATGAAGGATAATATTACAAAAACAAAAAACAAAAAAAGGAAAAAAAAAACAAAGGTTTGGTATGCTGTGGCACGCACACATAAAACACACAAACTCACTAATTATCAACGGCAGTCTACAGATTTGATGTGCGTATCAAACACATCCTCCAAATTTGTACTACGGAGGAATTTTAGAGTTTCATATCTATTTTTTCCTAGCTTTTATAGTCACTTGGCCCTACATATCCTTTTTTTTTTAACCCCTGAACTATTTTTATTGTTCATTAAGAATACCAATTAGATACCATCCTTGACTTTAAATCACTTTATGCAAATGTTGCCTACACATGTAAGTTTATTAATAAACAATATGTGTTTCATTTTCAGTTACATTAATATTTTACACCTAAAATTGCAGTTATAGCAAGTTTACTGAAAAGACTTTCTGGTTAGAATTTAAATGAAAGAACAAAGAAAGTCATTTAGCATGTTGACTTAGAAAGCTTCAGAAAGGATTATATTTTTAGACTAGATATGGAAAGTGTGGAAAACAAGTTCTGTGTCTGGAACAACATCTCCTAATCACTGGTGTTTCTTATTTCAAAACTGCCAACGTAATGGTTTCTATTTACTCATTAAAAAAAAAAAAATTTATACTATGCTCATGCCAATAAAATAATGATATTTGCATAAAATTAATATTTAGAAGAATTCTGAAACAATACTTTGGATGAGGTCAATAATATTTTCATCAATTTTAAAGATAATGCACTCAAGTCTTAAAAATTTAATCTTATGTAAGTCCTCAAAATAACTAGTTCATTCTTGGGAATTATTATCTATTTAAAAATGTAACATTATGGGGCACCTGGTTTCCTCAGTGGGTTAAGCCTCTACCTTTTGGCTCAGGTCATAATCTCAGGGTCCTGGGACCAAGTCCCACATCAGGCTCCCTGCTAAGTGGGGAGGAGCCTGCTTCCACCTGTCTCTCTGCCTACTTGTGATCTCTCTTTCTCTCTGTCAAATAAATAAATAAAATCTTAAAAAAAATGTAATATATCGATAATGTCACCTTGTACTTGTATAGTTCTCCAAAATTTCAGTGTTTATGCCTGATCACTAATTATTGTGGTAAAGAATGATTGAACATTTAAAGATATATATATATATATATATATATATATATATATATATACCCTAGCCTCTAGGAGTTTACAATTATATATTTCAGCTCAAATGTGTAATTTGTTGATCCAGTTCAGACCAAGACTATAATCTGGAGTTTCTTAGATCCCTTTAACACTTTTTTTTCTATGTGTCTTATATTGCAAAGTTTGGTGGAAGTTAGGAACAAATAATTATAAAAACAATTTGATAAGTTTTTTAAACTTCCAAGTAGTTTTATGTATTTCTTAATTAGGAAATGATATTATCAAATATGATATTTGATAAAATGATATTTGATATTCAGCTTCCATGAGAAACATCAATGAGCATCAGTATATTAGTCAGTGTGCTTCAAAGAAACAGGACTTGTAGGAGATATATATTTTTTCTCTCATAGGCTCATCTTTTTACATCCTTAGAAATGCCTAATTATCTTTTATTTAATATGAGCTCGTGCAGACTATAAATGCATAGAGAGAGAGAAAGTGAGAGCGTGTGAGAGTGCTTTATGCTTTATTATAAGAATGGGCTTATATAGGCATGGAGGGCAAAAAGTTGCACAGTCCACCATTTATAAGCTGGAGAACCAGGAAAGCTGGTGATATAATTCACTTGCGAGTTCAAAGGCCTGAGAACCAAGAGGCTGATTATGTAAGTCCCGGAGTAGGAAGGTCTGAGAACCACTTGCTCCTTTGTCTTGAGATCAGAGGGAAATAGATGTCCCAGCTCAAAAAAAGAGAAAATTTGTCCTTCTTTTGCCTTTTTGTTCTATTCAGACCCCCAAAGGATTGGTTGATGCCCACCGACATTAGTGAGGATAAATCCCTTTACTCTGTCTATTGAGCCAAATGCTAATCTCTTCCAGAAACACCTTTACATATCCCAGAAATAATATTTAACCAGCTCTTGGCATCCCTTAAGCCAATCAAGTTGACACCTGAATTAATCATCATACTCAGCTAATTCAAGATTTTAGAACTGAGTGGAACTTGGAGATTTTTTATTAGGCCAGCAAATTATAATAGTAAATGTGTGTGACTGTGTTCTTCCTATGTGCTAGACAATGCTTTAAGTGCTTTACATATTTTCTTAACGTGCTAGGAGATGGGTGCTGTTCTTAGTCAAGGACACCCAACTATTAACTATGGAGCTTGGATCTGCAGTGAATGAGTGGGTCTCCACAATGGGAAGTCTTGATCATGGTGTTTCATTGACTATACTGTGTTACAGTTATGTACGAATTCTGGCAAAGGGCTCTTCTGGGCACTGTAGTAGATGCAAAATGAATGAACTCTAGCCCCTCTTCACAAGATATGGCTTCTAAGTATTTAATTATAGTACTGGGCAAATTGATCAAGCATTGATCATGGTTCCAATTGCTTTGGAGACTTAGAAGAAAATTTCTAACTGGAGGATAGGAAATGTTTACATGAGGGAATTTGTATATTAGCTGGTTCTTGAAAAATGCATTGGGTTTCATGGTTGACTTGGTGATTTCCCCTAATTTATCATTGTGTTCTATATAATAGAATTGTATATCCACATCCTTTAATACATGACTTGGCAATATCTCCCTTTATAGTCTAGCGTACATGCAGTATTTCAACCTATTCCAGTGAAATTGGGCTTGGTTACATGTTTCACTTTGGCCTGTGGAATCCTCATTACATGAACTAGTGTGATTATTTTGTCCTCTAGGACTTCTGCTGTCACCATGAGAAAAGGCTGCCTAATTAGTTACTGTTCCCCAAAAGAAAAGTGGGCCAGTCCTGAACCCAGCCGGTAGCCTGGTACCAAGTCCAGCTGAAATATGCATAGTGTGTTTCTCGGATGAAGCTACAGAGAATTTGAAGCTGATATTATGCAGCAAAAGTTAAGTAACAGATATTTTTAACAGGTAAAATGGTAAGAAAGAGGCAGAGACTCTAGGCTGAAGCATATAACATAATCAAAGTTACAGAGTTCCCTAAAAGATAGAATAAATGTTGAATGCAATATCAAAGGACTGAGATGAAATTTTCATAGAAAGTGGAAGAGTTGGTGAAGTTGCATTATTCCATCAAGTGTGAGATCCATCAAGGTACAATGTTGTTTCCTTTGTTGCTCTGTATCTCTAATATCTGGAGTAGTGCCTCTAACAAAATAAGCACTTGAAAAATATTTGTTGATAGATTGGATGACCTGAATGCAATTAAGGATTTTTTTTTCTAACTGAAATCTGTAGCCTGTCAAATGTTTTTCAAAAGAAGAATTTCATAAATCATATTAGGTTTGTGGGGGTTTTTTTGAAGAAAAGGGGATGGGCATAAAGGGAGTGTTTAGTGCCCTGTAATACTTCCATTTTCATGTGGAAGGGCCTCCAATAGAGTAACATTTCCTGGACTAACTCATTTCTCAACAGGAAAGATGGATTAGAGTGGCAAGAATTTGAAGGTAAATTAGGACTCTTCTTTGTTTAAAGTGGAAGCAAGCATGACAAATAAACAGGACCCATCAGAATTCTTTTATGAAATTTATTAAACCTATTTTGAGTGAGACTCTTTTCTTTGAGATCCTTGTTATTCATTTGATGTGTTCCTAGTGTTGCTATCACTGTCTTTCCTGGCACCTGAGGAAAATCTGCCTATGAATTATATTAACAAAAAGAAAAACATGAATGGGAAATGCAAAGGAAGAATCTTGGTGATTGCTTTGGGTGAATCCCAATAAAAAATCCCCCAAAAAAATCCCTAGCCGTGTCTGGATCTGGTCATGCCTAGAGTTTTCTGTTACATTAATTTATGCACTTTAAAAAATATTTTTTTCATGCTTGGAGTTGGATTTCAATTGGTTTGCATTTGATTTCTTGTAACTTGTAGTTGAAATAGCTGTGATTAATATAGAACATGAGATAACATAGTGCAAATGGGAAGGAGGGGATGGGAGAAATAATAGTGCAAAACTAGATGAGTTGGGGTGATATATTGGATATGAGGGGAGAGAACATGCAAGAGTTAAAGATGATTCTTGAGCTTCAGTTATGGGGAGGATAGTGAGAGTCAAACTGAGGAAACAACAAAAAAATAAGAGTAGCTTTACATTGTTTAATGATGGATTTGAGGAATGGGTTGGATAGCTTTGGCACAATGACCAGAAGGTAGTTAAAATTTGTGATTATAGTTCAGATTAGAGGTTTACTGTGGCGATATTTATTTATAAGTAATCAGCACAGTGATAGGGGAATTCATGAAAGATGATCATTTAAGAAAAGCTTATCCCAGGAAGGGTCTATGACTATACTGGGGAAATATTTGTACTTAGGGATGGGTGGGGAAAGAGAAAGAAAGAAAGAAAGAGAGAGAGA
>CM053604.1:21838611-21924630 GCA_028646535.1 Procyon lotor
CTAAAACTTGGCAAGGTTAAGAAAATTGGCTAAGATCCCAAAGCCAGGAAGGGCAAAGCTGGGATTCAAACACAAGTCTCTCTGACTCCAAAACCCATCCTCTTTCTGCCGCCTACTGCAGCTTCCCTCACCAAAGGAGTTCACTATAATCAGAGCCAACAACAAATTAACTGCCAGAAAGGGTACAAGGCCAAATGCTGGGGAAAGCATTAATAGGATACAGACTAATTTGAGATCAACTAGTGCTCCTATTATCTTGCAGATGGGGAAAGAGAAGTTAAATGATTTTCCCATAATCGTGCAGTTGGCTAGCATCTGAGCCAGAAAGAGTCCTCAGGTTTCCTGATAGCTACTGCAGTAACACTGTCCAGCAGCACGTTCTGCCTCAAATATGTTCTATGAGTCACAGTATATTTGATGATGACTGTAGCCTTAATTGAGTGCCGTAGACTCCTGGGCATATCCGCACCATCTCCCCTCCCAGTTCATCTTGCATTTTTTTTGTAGTTTTTTTTTTTTTTTCCCACTGAATTAAGAAAATTGCATACAATGAAGAATTAAGACTAGGCAGTACAGGAAAAACATTAATTTCACTAGCAAGTCTAAACAAAATCTTGAATTTGATATTCCAATTTATGGTCACCTGACCACCAGTAAGACTTGTTAACTTAATAACAAGTGATACACATTTTTATCCAGTATTATATGCTATTAGTGCTCAATTTGACCATTGATATGCCAAAATATAATCACCCTTTCAATGCTAGTAGCTCTGAAGATAATAAAAAAGAAGTATTGAAATAGAATGAAGATGTATAATAGTGGTGCAGAGAAATGTGCAGAGATTCCCTTATAGGAATCTATGAGAGGGGTATTAGAAGGCCACTCTGATTCTGTGCGATTAAAAAGAGCCGGGCATGAGAAGAGTCCCCGGCAAATGTAACAGCAGGGGAAAAGACCCAAGGTGGAATCCTAATATCATATTTGAGTAATAGGATAATTGTCATAAAGATGAGACTTCTCTGGGAGAAAATTTTGGGGAGAAATTGCTTGGGCTTTGGTTTACTAGCTTGTTTTCTTCAGAAATGGAGCTTGTATTATTCTTAGATACCAGATTAAATACATTCATACCCTTTCCCACCTTTATCAAGATGATGAAAATGACTGTTCAGCTCTTGCCAGGGGGCATTTTTCCAAGAATAGGATTTTAAGTCCATCACTGCCTATAGTCCTCTGATTTTTCGGCCCATGCCCACATGATCAGTATCCACAGATTAGGAAAAATAAATTATGGCCATAAAGATAATTAAGTCATAACATAAAATCTAATTGATTCTCTTTATTGGCAGATTAGATAGCGAGAAAATGTGCAACTCTTCGAGAAATATTTCCTTCCAATTGTTAAGACAATATGCTTAAATCAATGGGTCTCGAATTTAATGTAACCTGTGCCCCTTACACAAAACTGTTACCATATATCCAAAACAAACAATTCAATAGATCAGGGAGGGGTCTGAGCATATTTTTAAAAGCTCTTTAGATGACTCTAGTACATCTCGGTGGTTGGTGATTCTTAGTTTATGGTACAGAACATATCATCGATACCCTCTCTTAAAGTCCACTGTATCAATTATCTCTTATAGAACAGTTTGCATAATAACTGTCCCATATCTGACTGGCTGAAAGCAATGAACCCTTATTTAGCTCATGAGTCTCACTGTAAATGATTTAGTTAGGCTGGGCTTATCTGGCAGCTGGGCTCACTCACTTGTCTGACAATCAACTGATTATCTTCTAAGACAAAGTGACTGGACCTTTTTTCTTTCTTTCTTTCTTTCTTTCTTTCTTTCTTTCTTTCTTTCTTTCTTTCTTTCTTTCTTTCTTTCTTTCTTTCTTTCTTTCTTTCTTTCTTCTTTCTTTCTTTCTTTCTTTCTTTCTTTCTTTCTTTCTTTCTTTCTTTCTTTCTTTCTTTCTTTCTTTCTTTCTTTCTTTCTTTCTTTCTTTCTTCTTTCTCTCTTTCTTTCTTATATTTCTCTCATTCTCCAGTTGGCTAGCCTGGGCAAGGAGTGAAGGTGGAGAAGCAAGAGGATGAACAGAAACGTAGAAGTACTTTTTCAAACCTCTGCATTATTTTTGCTAACATCCCATTGGCCAAATCGTCGTGTGTCCAAGTCAGAAGATGAGGTCACTGTGAGATTACAAAACATTTGAGGGGTGAGAAAAAAATACATGACATTAGTACCATCCATCTATCAAATCTTCCATATCCACAACTCCACCAGACCCAGAGCATACTCATTTTTAAGCTTTCTTTTTTACTCCAGCTCCTGTTCTGTGTTTGACTTTATAGCTAGACACATACAATGAGTTATGCATAGTAGGCATTTAACTAATTATCCCATTTCAGAGCAAGCAGATTAACCTAGCAGATTTCTTTTTGCTGTTTAGAGAGATACTAGTAATAAGATGATTGTAAATGACAGAAAATATTCTTCAAAAATCTTTTCTCATTTCTCATCTTTCTGGATTCTTAGTCCTGGCTCATCACCCAGTCTTTCTATCTCCCAATTCATTTGAAATCTGAGTTGACACTCTACTCTGCTAATGCAGAAATAATCTGTTCTAGCCTAATTGCCATAATTCAAAATTTATATTCTATCATAAAGAGTTGATGCAACATCTTAATATTTAGAATACAAGTGTTCATTGATTTAGAAATTGCCTGACTGCTGAGCATAGAAATCTCCTTTGCATTTGGAAAGAGCCTCACATTGGATGAGTACTGGAGTGATACTGACAAAGAAGCAGACATATTTTTCCTGGCCAGGCTTTCATCATTGAAAGATAGTTGATACACAGGAAGAGTTTAGGCTTCATTTGGTATCGTGAGGCCATTGACTGCAAGGGTTTTGTTTTTACAGGGGGTATTGGCTTTCCCTGCTGCTGGTAGGGATTTGGGGGGTCCCGCAGAGTTTTAAAAACACATATTGTTTAGCTACTTTTCCTGATTTCCATGCCAAGCCTCTATGGGTTCTTGTGTCTTTCTGAGCTCAGTTCTGATATTTTCCAGTCAATTCTGTGATCAAGTTCAAGCTAAGAATATAGATTAAAACACTGATTATCTCATCTGATAATTTAGACAGCCTCCAAAGTTTTGAAAATTTTGCCTCACAAGGTCTTTTTTTTTTCATTGAGTTCATCACATCTCCCATAATACCCTAAATAGAAATTCTACAGCCTCAAGATATTTATTTTTACTGCAATGAGAATATCTTGGGTAAAAAGTGAGTGCCATATACATTTTCTCAAGGTAATAACTTACATGTTAAAAGTTAAGAGACTCATATATGTTGAGTTATTATGAATTATTTCCTTCTAAAAAAGATGATCTAGCATCTTCTACAAAGACATGTTGACATAACTGGGAAGGAAAATGGGTATAGGATGAGTACACTGTCAATTTTTGTTTCCTAGACTTTGTCTGAGGAGTATAGTTGATACACAAAATTTACCTTAATTTTTTAACAGGAAAACTATTTTCACATACTTAAAATGTTATGCAAGTCATTATCCCTAATGACTTAACCAGCTGCTGTGTTCAACTATATTTTTCTGTATGAAAACTTGATGATTAATGTGACTGATGTAATGGTACAAGCACCACTTACCTACTTTTAAGTTAAAGATCTGAATTCCTTATTCAAATGCATTGGGATTACAATATTTTCACATTAGCTTGCACAGTTCAGTGTTTCTATCCAGAGGATTTCTTTAGAGATATCTGATTAACTGCATTATCCTCACAAAGCTTAAGCATGTTTTTTATTAGCTGTTTTTTTTAACAGCACCCAGGAGTGTCGGAAATTATTTTTAAGGTTAAAAATGAGTGTGTTTACACACCTTTTCATTGGAGACCTAATTAGATAGGTAATTTAAATAGCAGAAGTTGAGAGTTCTATAAAATACAAGAGGAATGGCTACCTTATAAACATTTCCACAAAAGAAATACTCTTGAAATAGTGCTTGCTTTTATGAATCAACTGTTTCAGGATACGTAGAATTTAAAAAAAGGAACTTAGATACATTTTCTCAAGGGTTAAGCAAAACTAACTTTGAAGTAGGGTGAAAAACAACAGACTATGACCTTTAAGACAAATTATTCTGTAATTCAATACTTTGAATTATTTCACTTGACACTTACGAAGGGATTGCTTTAACTCTATTCATCTTATTCATAACATGCCTGAACTTATTCAAGCTAATTTCTCCGAAAGCATGCGAAAGAATACATGAGGTAAGCTTTCAGGATCAAAAAGACTAATAAGCATCTGTCCCAAGACATCCTCTATACTTACCATCATCAGCAGGAAAATAGTGATTGATAATATGACTGTTCATATCCTGAAGTATAGTAATTGATCTGAATTGAGCAATTTTCAGGTGGTCTTTGATGTTTCAATGAGAAATTCCAAACAGATAATTCATGCTCACATTTTGGGTTCTTAATGCATTCATTCAATAGACATAGCCAAGCTGAGGCTAAATCTTCAAAGATATTGGAAGCTAAATTTTGGAAATATATTCCAAATATATTTGAAACAAATATATTTACTTCTCTTGTAAAGATAAGAGTAATTAGGGCACTTGGGAAGCTCAGTCCTTAAGCATCTGCCTTTAGTTTAGCTCTGGATCCCAGCGTCCTGGGATTGAGCCTGGCCTGGAGCCCTGCATGGAGCCCTGCTTCAAGCTGCCTGCTTGGAGGGGAGCCTGCTTCTTCCTCTCCAGCTCTCTGGTGCTTGTGCTCCCTCTCTCGCTATCTGCTATCTTTCTTTGTCAAATACATATATACACACATACATAGATATCTTTTAAAAAATAAGAATAATTAGATCCTGAAATGATAATATTCCATGATATTTTGGATCCATGGGCTCCAAAAGAATATTGCTTATGTAACCAAACAATTAGAAACAACAGAGAAATATATACAGAAGTCAGGCAGATAGAGATCAAATATTGTTTCTACTATTGGAGAAGGTATAAGGAGACTATAGCTTGAGGTCGCCAAATGGGCTTATTTATTTACCTCTCACGGAACTTCTCTCCCCAAACTTCCCAAAGGCAGAGCTTGTCATGCCAAACTTTCCACAATTTGGAGAAACAGAACCAAATTTTATCTTCTCTGCCTGCTGCCAGGTCATAAAGTGTGGACACAGAAGTTACTGAGCCATATCTGCAAACTCAGTAAATTAGTTTCCCCTCGCTGGGGAGGAATTCAGAGCTAGTGAGGGCCTGGATTGCTCCTCTAACGGAGGTTAGATGGAGACATGAAGCAGGAGGAATAACTAACCCCCCTTACACTACTGAGTATTTGGTATGAAGTGTCATATGGAATTAATTTTTTCTGCCTTTCAATATTGTTTTATATTAATAAAATGAGTTTGAGAAAATGGAAAAAAATTACCCTTTGCTTGAAACAAAAAATGGTAAGATAGATACAACACACGCAGTTATTTAAATAATCATCAGGTTTCTAACACCATTGTGCTAAATTGTATTACACAACAGATAGGGAAGGCCAAATTTAAGGGCAGGAGAGTTCTGCTACCTCAGTGCCCTTTTCATCTTTGGCCTCTGAGAGGATAGGCTGGAAAGTGATTCTTATAATTTAAATTACAGACATGACTTTTTATGGTGTCAGCTGAGGCCATCATCTCATTTTACATAAAACACCAAACAGCTATTGGAAGTTAATGAACTTTCTTTATTAGTGTATCAGGAGCATTTAAACCAGTGATCTAGAGAAAAAGAGCTCCTCATATCTGATCATAAATTTTGGAGTTCCCCATCACCTTGATTAATACTGTCTTCAGGATTTGGAAGAATGATATTCAAATACATGTGCATATTAGTGGTGTCTGTGTGTGTGTAATATGTTCCATTATTATTTTTGGAAGGGAGCCATATAATATTATTTACTATTCTTATTAACACAAGTTCCTTATGGTTTTATGTACTATACACTGTTTTAAAAATTATGTTGTCCATATACTACACATTGTTAAAATATAAATATGGGAAGATAGATATAACTATATATTCAAATTATATAAAAACACTTTATAAGTATATATCAAATTATATCTACTTTCAGAAAGAATATTTTAAAAGTAAGCATATAAATTTAATCACCACCCAGATCAAGATATATTACTAACATCCAGAAGTCTCTTAATCTCCATCCCAGTTATTATCCAAAATAGACATTATTTTGAATTCTACCTCCCTAGATTATTCTGATCATCTTTGAATGTTATATAAATGGAAACAGAAAGTATATAACATTTTGTGTATATAATATTTTTAAGTATGTTGTGTCTACTAGTAATTCTTCTACAAAATATGTGTTGATATGCTTCCAGTCAACAGGTTGCTATTAGTAGTTAAGTTTTGAGGGAGTCAAAAGCTATAAAAGGATTTTTGACTTATGGGGAATTGTGTTGCTCAAGGGCCAACTGTGCAAAAATACAGTCAATAGCCTATTAAAGGTGTTCAGAAGAGATTGGATCCCACCTAGTATATTTTAGGGGCTTGAAAAAGATGAAATTTTAACAACAAAATAGTTTAGAAGATTAAAATTGCAGTAGTTATTAGTATGTTGCATAAAAGAATTGTGGAAGAAATAGAAGCAACGTTATTTCAACTCTTTTGGAATTACTGAAGAAATGTTTCTAAATAAAATAGAATGCATTTAAAAAGATAGTATTAGATATAAAATAAAATAGTTAATGAAGGCCAGAAACAAAGAAGGAAGAAAAGAATGAAGATGAATAACAAAATATGAAAATTTAGAGAATCTGTGATAACTTGAATCCTATTATGATGAGTTTCTTTATTTAATACACACATGCAAAAAATTGATATTTGTGCCTCATGTCCTAGAAAAGCTCCTAGTTACATTCAGTGCTTTCCAATGCCTTCATGTAACTATAATCTTATATTTTTCCAGATTTTTAAACATTTTTGTCAAATATATTAATATAATAAAGTTTGTTTTATTATATACTTGTATATTATATACTTGTATAGTTAGAAATGGAAATCTCTGCAATACTAATTTTTAACATTTATTCTTCTATAAATTTGTCAGGTTGTATAAAAATTGTTCATAACTGAGAACAATAAGGATCTAAAATAGAAGGACTCAGCAAGATTGAAATAAAGAAAAAAAATGAAGCATGTGAGCAGTAACAGAAAATAAGTTGGTTTAATTGTACTAAACTAACAGAGAAAGCTTTAAAGTGATATGTATTACTAAAAATATAAAGGACTATAACGTAATAAAATGGTTTAACTTTACCAATATTGTAAAGATAGTATTTTCTGCATATTGATTTGTAGATTCAATGTAAATTCAGTCACAACCAACAAAACATGTGTGTGCCCATATGTGTGTGTGCACAATTGAGATATTGATTTTAAAATACATTTGAAAATCCATAATTGCAGAAATAATTTTAAGTAAGAAGAACAAAGTTGGAGAGCTTACATAAACACATTTCAAGAATTATTATAAAACTAAAATATTTAAATCAGCATGGAATGAAGATAGACACATAGATAAAAAATATATTAAATAGTAAAGAAAACCCATACATATGGGGTCACCTGACTTATAAAAAGGGGTCACTAAAATATTCATATAAATTGTATTTTTTAAAAGATTTTATTTATTTATTTATTTGACGGAGAGAGAGGGCTAGTGAGAGAGGGAACATAAACAGAGGAATTTGGAGAGGGAGAAGTAGGCTCCCCACTGAGCAGGGAGCCTGATGCAGGGCTCTGTCCCAGGACCCCGGAATCATGACCTCAGCTGAAGGCCAAGGCTTTCACCCACTGAGCCACCCAGGTACCCCTCATATAAACTGCATTTTAATGATTGGTTTTATATTTATATATTCTGATTAAAAAATAATCTTGATTCTACCTCACACTAAATGATCACAAAATTATATTCCAGATAGATCATACTGATAAAGCTCCCAAAAGGTAACATAGAAGAATATCTTCATGACATTGGTAAGACAAATTTAATTAACCTTGATAAGCAAAGAATTAATGATAAAGGCCTGGTATCTTCCACTTCATTAAAAACACCATTAAGGGGCGCCTGGGTGGCTCAGTGAGTTAAAGCCTCTGCCTTCAGCTCAGGTCATAATCTCAGGATCCTGGGATCGAGTCCCACATTGGGCTCTTTGCTCAGCAGGGAGCCTGCTTCCCCCTGTCCCACTCCGCCTGCCTTTCTGCCTACTTGTGATCTCTCTCTCCCTGTGTCAAATAACTAAATGAAATCTTAAAATCTTAAAAAAAAAAAAAAAAACTGCCATTAAAAGAATAACTTGTAAGAGACACTGTAGGATGATAGTTTCAAACTTATATCCAAAAATTATTCATATACAAACAATTTTAAAAAGGCAATTCAATGAAATTTCAACAATAAATTGAATAGGCAATAAGTGAAAGGCAATATTCACCTCTTTTGTCACTGTGGAAAAGTAGGCTAAAACCTCAATTAGCACAAGATGATTCAGTGTGCCCACCCAATGACTAAAAGGAAAAAAAAAAAGACTGACAAAAACAGGCACTAGCAAGAGGGTAAAATGGCTAGAACTCTCATACATTGTATGTGGGAAAATTACTTTGGCATCCTCTTTGACATGATTTATTAGCACAGAACCTAAGATCCCTAGGACTTAACAATATGACTCCTCAGGATATAACCAGCAGAAGTGAACACATATGCTCATCAAAAGATTCAGGCATATATGCAATGAAATTAGTACATACGTTCACCACATGGACAAGAAGCTGACAGAAAGCACATACTAATAGTAAAAAACTGGAAATAACTCTAGTGTATGTCCATCAAAATTAAAAGAAATAAATGCATTGTGGAATATTAACACAATGGAACAGTATATGAAAAAAGAAGGAATTGGAGGAGCACAGAGGATTTTTAGAACAGTAAAAATGTTCTGCATAAGACCACAATGGTGGATACATGTCTTTATATATTTGTCCAAACCCATAGACTGAAATGTCCAACACCAAGAATGAAATATACAGTTAACCATGGACTTTGGGTAATTATGATGCGTCAGTGTAGCTTCGTGAGTTGTAACCAGTGTACCACTCTGGTGGGGGATGTGGATAATTGAGGTGCCTATGCATGTGCGGGATCAAGGAATTTATGGAAAATCTTTGGACCTTTCTCTTAATTTTGCTGTAAACCTGAAAATGCCTGAAAATTGTCTTAATAAGCAAAACAAAATAAAAAACACATTAACAAATAAAAGTATTATTTCTCTTTTTGTAGGTAAAAACATTTGTTGGGTATGGGAGAGGTCTAGCAAGAGTGAAGAGAAGATGGTAGCTGGGACTAGGATTATGTTATTGAGATAGATGGACTTGGTTGGACTGAAGCATTTGACAGGTGAAATTAAAAGACTTGATGATTCTTAAAATACTGTACATAGTATCTGTGAAGAATTAAAAATGAAAGAGAATTTGAATTGGAACTTTTCTGTGTATGGACCTGTGGGAGCTGAGGCTGGAGAGATGGGGCTGGGTTGGTGATGGAGACATGGACATACAGCCCTGGGCAAACAATGAAATTTTTTTAGTTTAAGGAATGTGCAAGTAAAATGAAAACATCTGACCAGAAGACTCCTGGTGAGTTCTGCCTTTAAGAAAGACTGCTTTGAAAGAAAGAAAGAAAGAAAGAAAGAAAGAAAGAAAGAGAGAGAGAGAGAGAGAGAGAGAGAGAGAGAAAGAAAGAAAGAAAGAAAGAAAGAAAGAAAGAAAGAAAGAAAGAAAGAAAGAAAGAAAGAAAGAAAGAAAGAAAGAAAGGAAGAAAGAAAGAATGGTAACGATAACTAGGATAACTAGAGTGGATTCTTTTTTTTTTTTTTTTTTTTTAAGATTTATTCTTTTGAGAGAGAGAGAGACAGGTTGGGAGGGGCCAAGGGAGAGAGAGTCTTAAGCAGACTCCTCACTGAGCGACCCTGAGATCTTGACCTGAGCCAAAATCAAGTTGGACACTTAACCAATCAAGCAACCCAGGCACCCCCCTGGAGTGGATGGAGTCTAAGGGAATTGCCGAGACATGGGAAGAGATGATTGCGGATGTGCAGATAAGACAAGACCATAAACCAGAAAAACCATCCCATCTTCCATAGCACTAACTGTTTATATCTAGTCATAGCCTGCCTTTTATTTCCATATAATTGATTTGCACATATATATCATATCTCTCCAATGGATTTATAAGCTCCTTGAGGTTAGGGACCTCAGCTTATATTTCTTTCATATGAGAAAAACACAGAACAAAGCATTATTAAATTCTCAATGAACACTGGTTGCTCAGCAAAGTACTGACTTGAAGTATAATAAACTTCAGTTCTAAAGCTTTCAATTATTTACTTATTTACTTATCAGGGTCAGAGTTTTAAAGTGCAAAAAAAAAAAAGAAATGCTCGTTCTTTGTTATGATAATTAAATATTTTTTTATTGTGGATCCAAAACAATCCAGTCACCGAATTTTTAAAATATGTTGTTAAAATTGTGATTGTATCTTAAAAGTCACAGTCACATTTATATTTCATAGTTATTGAAAGTGATGACAAAATTCACTTATAAAATATATTTTTAAACTTTGAAAGTCTTTTTTTTTTTTAAAGATTTTTTTTATTTATTTGACAGAGAGAAACACAGCGAGAGAGGGAACACAAGCAGAGGGAATGGTAGCGGGAGAAGCAGGCTTCCTGCAGAGCAGAGAGCCCGATGCGGGGCTCGATCCCAGGCCCCTGGGATCTGACCTGGGCCGAAGGCAGACGCTTAACGACTGAGCCACCCAGGTGCCCCAAACTTTGAAAGTCTTAATTACCTCAAAATATAAAGCCTGTCATCCTTCCTCAATACTTTGAGAATAAGCTCTGAATCAAAGATTTTTTCTAAATACATGACTTAATTGCATTACATTTTTTATATTCTATAAGTGCATACACAAATTGATCTAAAATACTATTTTATAATGAAATATGTGGTAATTGATGAATGATTAAATGTTTTTGCATCTCTTCCATTATATACATTGTGTTTGTAATTAAGCCATATATTAATGAAAAACTCACTTCCAGAGCTGTTATCTGCTTCATAAAGCATATACCTATAAGAAATCTCTGTTGGATTCATATAAATACATGATCATAGTAAAAGAGTAGAAGAGATGGTTTTACATTGACCTCTGCAAAACAAATGAGCTAAAATGAAGAAAAATTTACAGGTAAATATTAAAGTAAATCAAAACACTTGGAATGCCAAAAACAATTTTTTAAAAAGAATTTGCCAGAAGAATTAAAATTTGCTTTATCATTAAAATTATTTCATAAAATTTAAAATATAAAATCATTAAATTCAAAACATAAAACAATAAAATAAATATTGATTATTTTAATGCGGGTATATTTTATTGAGATTATTGTATCCTAAATTTTGCATATAGGGTCACTGTATGATTGAATGAGTGGCTTAGTAAAGTTAGTGATTTTACCTCTTCTGTGTCCTGGCATGCAGTTAAGGGTCACTTTGGGGTCTACTGTACTGCCATTTTTTTATCTCTCTTGTTTTATTTTGTCCTTGAGCAAAGGAAGGAGGGATTTGATGAGCTACAGTCACAATATCAGGTACCAATATAATAAGTTTCCTTTCTTTATTTCTAATGTTTGCATATTTCAGTATCACCGCTGAGGATTCTCTTTCCCCACTAGATTATGTCCCAAATGTTCCTGGGTACATCCCAGTTACAAAATTAAAAAAAAAAAAATTAAAGTTAATTTCTGGGGCACCTGGGAGGCTCGGTCTGTTAAGCATCTGCCTTCAGCTCAGATCATGATCCTGGGGTCCTGAGATAGAGCCCAGCAATGAGCTCCCTGCTCAGTGGGGAGCCTATTTCTCTCTCTCCCTCTGCCCCTCCCCCTACTTGAGCTTGTTCTCTCTCTGTCTCTCAAATGAATAAATAAAATCTAAAAAGATAATAATAAAGTTAATGTCTATTTGAGAAGAATCCATTTTAATATTTATGTATTTATTTTCTAGAAAAAAGTATTGATCTTTTGCCAAGTCTTTATTATTCAGAGTAATAGAGAAATGCCTAAGGATTACTTTAAAGTAATACTAATAGAATTCTAAAACCAGATCATGGAATAGCATGTTGAGATGTGGAAGAAGCAAGAGACATAGTTTTCTGTTTAATACATGTTATATAATATTCTATATAAAAAATGTCTCAGATTTACATTTTCTTTTCAACTTTATTATTTCCTACCTTATGACTTTAAGATAGTTACTAAGGCCTCTCAAATATCATCCACCACCCTAAAATCAAAATCTGAACTTAGAGAAACTGAAGGACAAAGATTCTGAACAAGGACACAAATTACCTACTTGGTCAATATTTGAATAGTAATTCAGTATTTATTCAAGCAATAGATATACATACTTCTATAAGAAGTAATGTAACTAAATTTGATAGACTGGGAAATATATGTCAAATTCTCTCTTTTTTTTAAAGAATTTATTTATTTGTCAGAGACAGAAAGAGCACAAGCAGACAGAGTGGCAGGCAGAGGCAGAGAGAGAAGCAGGCTCCCCGCTGAGCAAGGAGCCCCATGTGGGACTTGATCTCAGGACCCTGGGATCATGATCTGAGCCAAAGGCAGCCGCTTAACCAACTTAGCCACCCAGACATCACAATATATGTCAAATTCTTTATAAAACCCTTGAGAGTTAGGATTATTATCTCAATTTCATAGGTGATGAAGGTATCATATCATTTTTGTCAGTATCAGAGTCATATTTTAAAAATTAGGAAGCCAAAATTTGAAATAAAATTGTTCGGAAACCTTTATTATTTGTAACATGTTGCTCCATACAAGAAAAATCATTATGATTATTTCTTCTGTAAGCTGTTGATTTTGGTTTGGTTGTGGTAGATGGGATCCCATTGGTGAAACCTATGTATTAACTTCACAGAAAAAAATGCATCAAAATAATCCTACAAACTGTTAGATACAATTTCAAGGGGTTCCCAGATTATCTAACATCTTCTGAACCACAAACACTAGAAAATACATCAAAATATGGCTTGTACATTCTCAAATACACTGATTATATTTCTTAAAGTAAAAACAGGGACTTATCAAGTCATAAAACACATGGAGGAATCTTAAATGTTCATTAGTATGTGAAAAAAGCCAATCTAAGAAGTCTATATACTGTATTATTCCAACTATATGACATTATGGAATAGATAAAACTATGGAGACAATAAAAGTCAGTGGTTCCTAGGGTGTAGGGGAGAGAGAGGGATGAATAAGTGAAGTACAGTTTTTTAAGGCAGTTAAACTATCCTTTATGATGCTATAATGGTGGATATATGTCATTGTACATTTATCTAAACCCATAAAATGTACACTACCAGGAGTGAACCCTAAGATATACTATGGACTTTGGATGATATGATGTGATGATGTAGGTTCATTTTTTAAAAATTATTTATTTATTTATTTATTTGACAGAGAGAGATATCACAAGTAGACAGAGAGGCAGGCAGAGAGAGAAGGGGAAGCAGACTCCCCGCTGAGCTGAAAGCCCTATGCGGGCCCTATCCCAGGACCCTGGGATCACGACCCCATCCAAAGGCAGAGGCTCAACCCACTGGGCCACCCAGGTGCCCCTCAATGTAGGTTCACTGATTGTAACAAATGTACCATCCTGGTATGGGACATTGATAAATGGGGGAGGCTGTGTGTGTGAAGGGCAAATGGTATATGGGAGTTCTCTGTTCTTTCCATTACATTTTGCTGTGAATCTAAAACTATTCTAAAAGACAAGGTCAATTTAAAAGGAGGGAAAAAAAACCCTACAATTTAATGCCTTATTGCTCCTTGACAAGAGAACAGTCTGCTTACAATTTGAAGTACCCTGGAAAATACCAGTTCCAAAGTTTGTATTCAACTTCTTATAGGATAATTTATGGCAAACTCATCACAAAGGAGCTCATTCCAACAGAATTAGACTCAGATATATTTCAACTAGAGAAAATTCAAGGCTATGTATGTCTATTGATGTTAAACTATACATTATAACTCTATGCAAAGTATGGAAGTCAGCACCCTTAGGCAAAGAAACTTAGTGTTATTAACCTGATTGCTATCATATATTATATAAGTATTAATTATATATTAATCTGATGATTAAATATGAACATCAAGTTGACTTTTAACCAAAATATGCTATAAAAGAAGTAAGGAAATGTAAAGTTTAGTACCACAATTCCATTTTTTCTACCAAGAGAAATTCAGGTGGGATAATAGAAGGGAAGTAGCTGATAAGAATAATGACTCTTTACATATAGCTTTTAATCTTCAGTGGAATTTCAGAAAAATATTCTTTTATTTTATAATATTCTCATATACTTGTATTTCTGTGGTATTGGTTGTTATTTCTCCTCTCTCATTTGTGATTTTATTTCGGTCCTTTCTCTCATTTTTTTCTTGATGAGTCTCACCAAAGGTTTATAACTTTTATCAATTTCAAAGAACCAACTCCTGGCTTTATTGATTTGTTCTGTTGTTTTTGTTTTGTTTGTCTCTATACCTTTTCTACTCTAATCTTATTTATTTATTTTCTTCTGCTGGATTTAGGTTTTGTTGTTCTTTTTCTAGCTCCTTTAGGTGTTAAAGTGTTTATTTGATATTTTTCTTGGTTTTTGAAGTAAGCCTTTATTGCCATAAAGTTCCCTCTAAGATCTGCTTTTGCTGTATCCTAGAGGTTTTGGATTGTTGTGTTTCATTTTCATTTGTTTCCATGTGCTTTTTTATCTTTTCTTTTATTTCCTGGTTGACCCATTTCATGTACTGGTGGTCTTTCCAATTTTTTCTTGTGGTTGACTTCTAGTTTCATAGCATTGTGGTCAGAAAAGACGCATAGTATGACTTCAGTCTTCCTGAATTTGTTGAGGCTTTTTTTGAGTCTCATCTATAATCAATTTTGGAGAATGTTATCTGTGCACTTGAAAAGAATGTGTATTCTGTTGTCTTAGAGTGGGATGCTCTGAATGTATCTGTTAAGTCCATCTGGTCCAGTGAATCATTCAAAGCTATTGCTTCATTGTTGATTTTCTGTTTTGGTGACCTGTTCATTGATGAAAGTGGGGTGTTAAAGTCCCCTACTATTATTGCATTATCATCCATGAGTTCCTTTATGTTTGTTATTATGTGTTTTATATATTTGAGTGCTTCCATGTTGGGTGCAAAAATACTTAACGATTGTTATATCTTCTTGTTGGATTGTCATTGTTATGATTATATAGTGCCCTTCTTTGTCTCTTTTTTTTACAGTCTTTGTTTTAAAGTCTATTTGTCCAATATAAGTTTTGCTACTCTTTCTTTCTTTCAACATCCATTTGCATGATATACATTCCTCCATCTCATCATTTAATTTGTAGGACTAAAATGCATCCTGCAGACAGCATATAGATGAGTCATTTTGTATCCATTCTGTCATCCTATGTCTTTTGATTGGAGTATTTAGATCTTGCTAGTAGTTTTGATATAAAAATAATCACTAGATAATATTGTTCGGGCACCTATTAAATACAGAGTGCTAAACTAAACAGTCTATCTAATGTGAGTATGGAGATGGACAAACTATTGCTATTTCATTTACTGAAAGGAACAAGTTAATATAAATAAATCCTTGTTCTAGGTAATTACATTCAATGAGTTATTAACTATCAACTCAAAATTGAGGATATACCTCATTTCTGAGAATTGGCTCCAATATTTGAAAGAGTCTATGAATTTATTTTCTCAAGTTTAAAGGCAATCACTACATAGTTATTTATCTATCTCCTTATCTACATGTGTTTTGAATTTTGGAAGCCTATTTTGAAATATGTGGCAGAATGAATTAACCTGGTGAGTTATATAGATAGGCTTTAGATGGAGTACCAATATACTAAGTGAAGTTCTTAACTTCTTCCTAATTGAAGACAGGTGGCTCTGCCAGAGTTGTCTAAACTGATCAATTTAACCACCTCTTGCTTGACAGGCTCTTGGAGGAGAGAGTTGTGAGGGGTTGTTCCAGAGTGGAGCTATTCTACCAGCAAAGGCAATGTCCTCACATGGATGCAGGTGATTAGTTCATCTATAGCAGTGTTAACATTGATAAATTAGGAAGAATGAGGCCTGATAAATGAGGGATCAGGAGGTACTGACCTAAAAGAACTGAAGGAAAAAAAAAAAGCATCTGGTGTGGATTTGCTATTTGTATAAAATGCTCCAGAGACACTAGAAAGTATCTAGGTGTAGAAAGTTAGATTCACACAAATTTCTTCCTGGAAAATATTATTAAAATCCTATAGCTATTCTTTCATTTTCCATGTGAGGACACTGAGGCTCAAAGCAACAGAGACTGGCGTCGGGCCCAAAATCAGATATCCTGCCTCCAATTTTTGAGTTTCTTTGACAATGACAATCTTATGTGTAAGTTTTAACGTCGTATATAAATACTAAGTGTGAGTAATAACTATTTTGGGGAGGTTGATATTTCCTATAGTCATATCTTTTTGTTAATAGCACAGGCCTTGGGGTGCTTGGGTGGCTCCGTTGGTTATGGGACTGCCTTCCGCTCAGGTCATGATCCCTGGATCCTGGGATGCTGTCCCACATTGGGTTCCCTCTGCTCTGTGGGGAGCCTGTTTCTCCTTCTCCCTCTGCCTGCTACTCCCCCTGTTTGTGGTCTCACTGTGTCTGTCAAATAAATAAATAAAATCTTAAAAAAATAGCATAGACCTTATTTGTAATTTATACTTTAATTAGCTATTGTACGATGACATTCTGTGCCTTTTCTGGTATGGTTTCTCATTCTTCCAGGTACCAGGTATTGGTTCAGATTTTGATAAAATAAAGAAAGCTTGGACTCAGATAAACTTTAAATTTGGAGTATGAAAAAGTATTAGGAAAAATCAGATGATTTGTGTTCTCAACTAAAACAGATAACGTATCTCTTTCTATGAAGGTGGCAGAATTGTACCTTGTATTATATTAGAACTGGGGCAAAAGGAAAACACGAGTAAACAATATATATTGTCTGTCTTTTGGGGAGAATGTGGTTTTAAGTAGAATAGTATTTAATTATGCTTATTTATCAACTACTTTTAGAAAGTTTCTATGTACTATCTACACAAATGACATGCCATGGAGATTTATCAGGCAGATAAATTGTCTCAACATTCATTATGAACATAGTTAAAATTTATTAAGAAATTTCTTTATGTGTCAAACACTATATAAGCAATAAAAGTTCAAAGGTGAATGCATGTAAGGGAGGTACAGAGTGATAAACAATTTAATATGATGAGCCCTACAGTTCAAATATATAATAATAGTTCATGGAATACACTGTATTGAAGGAACAACAAAAATTAATTGTACAATTTTGCTTTTCTCCATACTCAATTTTAAAAATTATTTCTATTTCCACATGTATATTTCTAACTTTTATTTTCACATTTTCTTTTTTTTAATATTTTCTTTTTATTTATTTATTTGACAGAGAGAGAGATCACAAGTAGGCAGAGCAGCAGGCAGAGAGAGAGGGGGAAGCAGGCTCCCTGCTGGGCAGAGAGCCCTATGCGGGGCTTGATCCCAGGACCCTGAGATCATGACCTGAGCCGAAGGCAGAGACTTTAAGCCACTGAGCCACCTAGGTGCCCCTATTTTCATATTTTCTATATAATTATCTTTTAAATGTGTCTTGTAAACAACAATGTGATGATTCATTATTTTTGTAAATTTGAAAGTTTCTATCCTTTAATTAATGTGTTTTAACCAGTTACATTCAACATAGCTATCATTAGTTAAGACTTGTTTCTAGAATAATATTTCATATTTTTCATTTATTTTGCTTTATTTTTTCTTTATTTTTCTTGCCAGCTTCAATTGTATACTTTATAGATCCCAGCTGTATATGTCAAGTTTCCTGCTGCTGAATGAAAAGTTATATGTCTTATAATTCTTTAGTTACTAGATTAAGATCAAGGCCTACTGAGCTATTTTAATTACCAAAATATGTAATATTCTAAATGAAGACAGGAACTTGTGCATGCTTTCACATTATTCTTATTTTCTCTTTCACCAATTTCTTTACAATGTAATATGGGGTTTTATGGATGTATATGTTTTTCTTTACATTTGTTTGCTTTTTTGATTATGTCCAACTTACATACATCCTCCAGCATCATCTACATTATTCTTCTAATTTTCTTTTTTTTTTATTATGTTCTGTTAGCCACTGTGTAGAACATAATTAGTTTTCGAAGTGGTGTTCAATGATTCATTAGCTAAGTATAACACCCAGAGATCATTACAACAAATGCCCCCTTCAATACCCATCACTCTCTTACCCCATCTCCCCACCCTCCTTCCCACTGAAACCCCCAGATTTTTTCTTAGGATCCATAGTCTCTCACGGTTCATCTCTCTCTCTGATTTCTCCCCCTTCGAATTTCCCTCCCTTCCTCTATGGTACTCCATGCTATTGCTTATGTTCCACCTATGAGTAAAACCATATGATAACTGTTTCTCCATTTGACTTACCTTACATGACATAATCCCCTCCAGTTCCATCCATGTCAGTGCAAATGGTGGGTATTTATAGTTTCTGACGGCTGAATAAATTTCCATTGTGTATATGTACCACATCTTCTTTATCCATTCATCTGTTGAAGGGCATCTCAGCTCTAATTTTCAGCCTTTCTCCAAAATCCCTTTCAAGTATACTTGGTCAAAACATGAGAACTTAAGAAGAAAAAAAATAGTAATTTAACATCTAAGATTTGTAGAGATATTCCAAAAATGTCGCAATTCGGGTTTTTTATTATTATTAATAAGAGTTTATAATATTTAAGGCAAAAAAAAAAGGCTTTAAAGCAACATCGATATTTGAGAAATAATAGCTGCTTTAAGTAACCAAGAAAGGTCTGGTGTGCCAGGGCTTCTTTCATGAAAGGAAGTCTGAAGATAGAAAAGCATCCAAGAGTAGATGTGATGAACAATGGAAGTTTTCTATGAGGAAACTTTGAAGAAGATTCCCCAAAATCATATTCTAAAATGACTTTCAAGCCATTTAATTCCAATTCTCTTCCTTATCTGTGCTATTTCAGTGTACTCTCTCTCTCTATATTTTAAATATTTTTATTTATTTGACAGAGAGAGAGATCACAAGTAGGCAGAGAGGCAGGCAGAGAGAGGGGGGGAAGCAGGCTCCCTGCTGAGCAGAGAGTCTGATGCAGGACTTGATCCCAGGACCCTGAGATCATGATCTGAGCCAGAGGCAGAGGCTTTAACCCACTGAGCTACCCAGGCGCCCCTCAGTGTACTCTATAATTTATTTCTTTCCTTAGCAGTGGCCATGGCTCTGACAACGGTGGTGACTACTCCTTCTCTTTCACCTTCTCTTTCTTCTTTTTCTTCTGCACCTTCTTTAACAACTTTAATATATTTTCAAAGATAACTGGTGCTTTATGTCTCAAAACTCTTTGAAGCTAATTAAAACCAAACAACTGTCCTACTGAGCAAACAAATTTCATATCATGTTACTAATTTCAATCATTGTTCTGCCCATTCTGTGAGTAAAATGCCAAATGTGTGGCAGGTAATCTTGGGAATGACTTTGCCTGAGATATATAATATGTAATGTTGACATTTTCTAAAAATTTGACTGCCTCTAAAATGTTTCTGACCACTTTGTTTTCTAAAGTTTTCTTGAGAGCCATTATTAATTTGGAGAACAACAGTAATAATAAATATATCCATTTATTATATGTATAATATGGTCTAAATAGTATTAGTTCTCTATTTTCACGTAACAAAGTGTTACAAATTTAGTGGCTTGAAACAATACCTGTATATTATCTTACAGTTCTTTAGGTCAAAAGTCCATGTCCATGCATAAGTGACCAGTTATTGTGTTTATGGCTCTAAAAGATGAGATCCAGGTATTGGCAACATTACACATCTTTCTCAAATTTAGAGTCTTCTTTCAAGCTCATTTCATTGTATGTAAAATGCAAGTCTTTGCAGTTGTAGGACTGAGGGTGCTATTCACTTAGAAGCTTGAGAACAAGGCCCATTCTCAGCAATTAGAGGCAAATAAAACTTGTCACCTGGCTCCCTCAAATAGTCCCTCTTACACTCTCAATATCTCTGAATTCCTGAAGGGCTCTCCTGATTTTAAGGCCCCACTCGATCTGGTCAGAAGATTGAGTTGAATCTTAAGTGCAAGAATCTAGGTACATGAATTAAGGTATTAGGTACCTCAATTATATCAGGAACATTTCTTTGCCCTATAATTTAACATAATTGGCGTTGTGATATATAATATCAACAATTCCCCTGCACTAAAAGGCTGAAAATCACACAAGGTGGATAGGGGTCATAGGAACTCTCTCAGAACTCTTTCTACCAGATAAATATTTTGTTAAGTTTTGCATGCATTATTTTTACTGATATCTCTATATAACTTGATTGTCCCAGGTTTATAGATGAATAAAGCCAGTGTTTGATAAGACACAAAACTTGGCCTAGGTCACAGTCTTGATATAGATGAGCTAAGTAGAATCTGAAATCTAAAGCCAGAATTTTTAATGCTATGGGGTATTGCCCTTTTAACACTTACTTAGAAATAAAGAAACTTCTCATATGGCAAAACTTAAATCATAAATACTGAAACCACTTTATTTTGTTCTTACATTGTAATGGTGTTGTATTTGGACAATCTGCATCAATATGAAACGACTCTAGTAGCTTAAACAATATGGTTAATATCTTGAAGATGTGTGTATATGTGTACATGCTTGCACGCAACAAGCACATACAAGAATGAGAAGTGCTAGTTAAGTTGTTTCAGTGTTATACATTACTTTTTTGGTCAGTTTTATGGATAATTTTTTGTTTCTTTTCAATTCTTCTATGGTGCTCACTTCGGTAGCACACATAAAATTCTTCTATGAAGTGAAGTAATACAAAGGGATTAAAAGGAATTTATTTTATTTTATTATTTCAGTGTTCCAAGATTCATTGTTTATGCACCACACCCAGTGCTCTATGCAAAACATACCCTCCATAACACCCACCACCAAGATCCCCCATCCCCTCACCCCTCAACCCTCCAAAACCCTCAGTTTGTTTCTCAGAGTCCACAGTCTATCAGCTTTGTCTCTCTCTCCAATTTACCCCAATTCACTTTTCCTTTCCTTCTCTTAATGCCCTCCATGTTCTTCCTCATGCTCCACTAGTAAGTGAGACCATATGATAATTGGCTTTCTCTGCTTAACTTATTTCACTCAGTATAATTTCTTTTCATGGAGATAATTGGTCCACACATGTTACAGGTAGAATTCTAAGATGTTCCCTAATATTTCTCATCTCTGGTATACATGCCTTTTATAATCCCTGAGATGAAAAGTATGATGGACTTTATTCCTCTAATTTTGTCATATTACAATCACAGTAAGATGGGGAGCTTGTGATGGTTAATGTTTTGTATCAACTTGAATAGGCCCAAGAGTCCCCATATTGAACATTATTTCTGGGTTTGTCTGTGAGAGTGTAAAAAAGCAGAAGAAGGAAGAATTCACCCCTTTTTGCTTCCTTTTTGCCACCTTGAGCTGCCATCAATCTTCTGCCTTTGAGCTATGTTTACACCATCAGCTCCCTTGGTTCTCAGGCCTTCAGATTCCAACTAAAATTATACCACTATCTTCCTGAGACTTCAGCTCAAAGATAAGAGGCTGACTGTGGGGCTTTTCAGCCTCCATAATCTTATGAGTTAATTTTTGTAATACTTCTCATTCATATACATATATATATATATATATATGTTCACATATAAATGAATGTATATGAATGCATATATATGAATGTATGAATATATATTATATATTATATGAATATGAATATATTCCTATAGGTTCCTTTTCTTTGGAGAACTCTAATTGCAGAGTTTAACTGGGGAAACTGACTTAATGGCACAAAACTTTTACTTATTTTTTAAAGATTTATTTATTTATTTTAGAGAAAGAGAGAGAGCAGAGGGGCAGAAGGAGAGAGAGAATACTGAAGCAGCCTCCCTGATGAGCATGGAGCTCAATGCAGGGTTCTATCCCAGGACCCTGAGACGATGACCTAAGCAGAAATCAAGAGTCAACTGCTTAACCAATTGAGCCACCCAGACTCCTCTAATTGAATAAGCTTTTTAATTTTTTTTAAGATTTTATTTATTTGAGAGAGATAAAGAACATGCATGAGTGAGCACAAGTTGGGGAGAAGCAGGCTCCCTGTTCTGATGCAGGGCTGGATCCCAGGATGCTGGGATCATGACCTGGGATGAAGGCAGACATTTAACCTATTGAGCCACCCAGGCACCCCTGGCACAAACATTTTAGAAGCAGAAATATCTATCATAGGAGGGCAAGTCAGATTAGAAGTGTGTAGAAGGAGGTTGTCTATTTCTGAGGTAGAAGAGGCCATGTAGCAAGGACTGGAGAACTTCCTGTAGTAGCTAAGAGTGATCCCAGGCCAGTGTCTAACAAAGCAACAGTACCCCCTGTCACTACAGGGAAATTAGTTCCACCAGCTACCCGAAGGGGTTTGGACGTGCATCTCTTTCTAGATCATCTTCTAGTTGAGGATGTAGTGAGCTGACATTTTGGTTTCAGCTAGGTGAGACCCTGAGCAGAGGATACAGATGAAATATGTTAAATTCTTAACCACAGGTACTGTGAGATAATAAATTTAAGTTCTTTAAAATTGCTAAGTTTGTGGTAATTTGCTACTCAACAATGGAAAATTAATACAACATATGAAAGAGGATTCTTAATATTATGGATCTTTTTAATATTTTGGTGCATTTCAAAACACTCGTTGGGTTCTTGAAGAAATACATATAGGTGTGTTCAGACATGGACAATGCTTTTTTTTTAACAATCAAACTAGATTATCTTTTCAGGATGCTTCAAGGGGATACATACTCAAAATCCATCTGTTCAATAGCTGGGAGGTGAGATTTCCAACTGACACATTTGATTGCTCTCCTGTAGACTACCCAAGGTTTGAAAAGGAGGATTGCCACAGTTGGCTGATTACTTGGAATTAGAGACTGAGTTTGGTTTATTCAGCCCCCAAATCATAATGGAGATTGGATTCTCTTCAGGCTCTTCAATTAAAATAATAGAATTAATAAAATGTTAGTAATAGTAAAGTGATAGGGGAAAAGTTAAAGGCAGTAGAAAATGACATCCTGATATCATCGGTGGGAATCATGTTTGTCAGGTGGTGAGCAACTGAAGCTACAGTGAGACACACAACCTAGAATTAATTTGGAACCAGTACTTACGCTTCGTATCTATGGAATTACTTGTACTTTCAAAGCTTTTAGACACACTCAACATTGTTTTTCTATGTAACATGTCTTACAAATTGCTTAACATATGGCTTTTTCAAAGAAAAAATGCTTTCTAAGAATTGTTTTTCAGCAAAAAATTCTGTTCCAATTCCAAAAAGATAATTTTCCCTCCTAAACAGAGGACACTTTATATAATAGCATTGTCCCTCATATATACATGTCCCCACTCTTTTAAAATAGCTATTATGAAGTATTGGCATTTCCCTGTGTATGAACGTGTGGATGAGTACAGGTGTGTAGAAGCCATATGGGCACACTTTTTTATTCATCTTTTTCATTAAGGATACATTACATTTTCAATAAAACTTCAATGAAGTTACTTTTTTTCATGCCTAACATTATTCTCTGTTTCATCAGTATTTCAAAAACAATGTCAAGATTATTTTCTATTTTGTAGTAAACAGGTAATGAAATTTAAATCAATAAGCACTTTAGTCTTTACACACGCCACTTGGGATTAGGGAGAAATATGGTATGAATTAGCATCCTCTCTTTAGATGAAAAGACTCATTTGTTAAGGAAGAAATTCATATGCTGGGACATCAGAATCTATTGGACGCCCTCTAATAAAAAACTGATCACTTAGATTTTCATGGCATTGTAATCCTCAGGTAGCAGGGGCATAGAGTCAGAAAGTAGGTTTTAACAAAATCATTTATTAATAGTGAAAAATACTGATTAAGCCATTTCCTATTTCCTGGAAACTGCTGGCACTTAGAACACACTAATAGAAATTCAAAGGATCAAAGAAACACTGAGATTGGAGCATAATATTCTCTGGCATACATAGTGTTCTTCGCTAATATACTCTTTGTTGTTATTCTTTTCCTTCCTAATTTTTAGCATGCAGTGACATCTTGATTACAATTTAACAAATATCCCTTACATGTCCCTAATCTTTTACTGTCCATTTTAAATATCTATCTCACAAGTGAGTCAGCAGTCAGAATGAGACATGAGTTAGAGCAACTGCTACATTCCCAGCTTCTGGTCCTCTTATGGTGTCAAGGAAAAGACTAGATGGCATTTTCCTGCATTACCTGGAAGTTTCTCTCATATCTCTCACGCTTCTTCCAGAGGAGATAAACATGTCTCTTCCATATTCAGTCACAAGAACTTGAGGGAGAATGAGAGAAAATAAATAGAAGGTAGAGAGAAATAGAAATTGGAAGACATAAGTCCCTGTACATATCAAATAAATTCTGGACCTTTAAAAAGCAAAGAAAAGGGTCCGTGTTTGAGCATCAGAGAGAAGACCTGGTAATTACACTTGATAAGTATACTTTGCATACTACTGCTCTAGGTACTATTTGAAATTTGGGTAAGATTTGAAATTTGAAATCTTACACATAGTGTTGTAACTGAATATAGATTACAGAGAGTCAGGAAATTCTCAAATTTAAGTTTACCATCATGAACTGGAATAGCTTTATTTGTAGCCCCTCCCCCCAAGCTGAGCATGATTTGGAAAAATATAAATCCATTACAACCATTGTGCTATCAATCTCACCAGTATTTACATCTGTGGAAAGGGTCAATAAAATTGTATTTTCATCTTTATAATCTCAGCTTTGGAAATTCTTTTAGAACTGACTTTCAGAACTTTAAGTGTGAATACTTTATGTAGGTAACAATCTATAAGTTCAAGTCAAAATACAGGTTGGGTTTTAGAGTAGCAATATTCTGTGGCCCCATATGACATTTCTTTCATGTAACTGTCCAGGAAATCAGGGTAGACGAAGCCTAAGTCACAGCATATGCCAGATCACCCAAACTGCACCTTGTGGAACATCACAGTAAAGATACAATCTTATGTTGCCTTGAGCATCAGAGTCTGGACTCCATACAATCGATTTTCATGTATTAGCTTCTAGCTTCAACTGTGTCTCTGTTATGGTAAAGATATTGGTATTTTAGGTGGTTAGAATTTTTGCTGGGAAGGTGAGAGGATATAATCCTGTATTTCAGCATATAACACTTTCGCTGAATTTGTTTTCTTTTAGGCCTTAAATGGCTCATTGGAGCTCTTGTTTCCTTGCCGCTCATCCATAAGGTTGAAGGGTATATTTAGCTTCAAGGGGAATCATGCTCCATGTCCTTATGGGAGCAGGATCTTCAGAAATTATTTGGGATTTTTTTACATGAGATGTTTACCTATTTTTACTCATTTATTTATTCAATAATTTATATCAAGAAAGATATTTATTTTATACTTTGAGTTATAATTCACCACTTTTTTTTCTCCAATTGGTAAAGCTTTGGCCATTGGAAGCTCTTCCAGCTACATCTTTTGACATATGCCTATTAGTTAATTAAGGTGGTGGTGTTGTTGTTAGAGCACTGCCTTACCTTCAGGAACTATGAGGTATTCCAGAATCATCTTTTATATTCTCAACCTCAGTCCTAAAATTAGCGATTTCTCTAAGGACCCCTGATTCCTTTTATTGGAGAATAAGATTAGAAACCAAGATTTGAGTGTTGATTATGATTACTGCTACCAGAGTGTCATTGCTTCCAGAATTCCTCAAGAGACAGAGGTTGGAAAATAGGTGCGCATACTAACTGCATTTAATACTGTGAAGTGAATGTCACTAGGCTCAGACTCCGAGAGAATTGTGTCTCATGAAGTTGGGCAGTGTGCTAAAGCACTGTCATATCTAGCAATCCTTGAAATTTAATACTCCTATGATATATGCATGCCATCAACTTGTGGGGGTTCTAGTTTAAGGTTGGCATAAGAATACCTGGAATTCTCCTCCTCCACAGACACACCAAGTCTACACTTGTCTATAGAGCAATTTCTCCTGAAGAACAGAGGGCTGACTAAATAGCCTCTGCACAACAAAAGATAGAGAAACCACAAAGGAACAATTTGCATGAAAATAGCAGGGCTATTCTATCTATTACTAGGGTAGGGTTTTTATCAGCCACATTAGGGGATAAAAAAATTGAATGATAGGATCTAAAGAAAGGCTATTCAAAAATTTTTATGTATATAAGTTTTGCAAATTTATATGTAAATTTACAATATATAATTATATAATAAATATATAATTCACAAATTTGTATTAATTTATCATATATAATTATATGATAAATATATAATTTATAAACTTATATGTATGTAATATAATATAGATTATATATATATACACACACACTATATACATACATGCCTTCCTAAAACTTTGATTTCCATTGTGTTTAATGTTGACCCTCATATTAAAGAGTATATGAAACCATCATTAGTAAGGTAATTAAAGAGCAAGTATATGGGATATTTTTAATATAGCTTTTTTATGAGGGGGCAAAAGATCTATACATTAACCATAAGATTAGTTAATATTTAAAAAAATACATTGTCATCTACAGTAAGTTTTAAAAAATTATTCTTGGCACATTTTATATTATTTATAATGTCTGATAAGACAGTGATACCTGGGGACATCTGAGTGGCTCAGTCAGTTATGCATCTGCCTTAGGCTCAGGCAAGTTCTGAGTGGGGCTCCCTATGTGGCAGGAAACCTGCTTCTCCCTCTACCTGTTGCTCCTCCTGCTTGATCTCTCTCTTTCTCTCTCTCTCTCTCTTTCTCTTGATCTATGACAAATAAAATCAATAAATCTTAAAAAAAAAAGCGTCACCAGAATGTAACCTATGAATACAAAAAGAAGATTTAATAAGAGGGACCAAGTGAAACATTCCTCCTCAACCTCAAGGAAGATAAATATATATAAGAGTAGTTTATAAGACAAGGGACATAATCCTCAGAGATGGTGCAAAAAGCAGTATTTAATTCAATTAAGAGAAAGAAAGCTTATCCCTAGGACTAACTTAACTTGCTGTCTTGAGAGTTTTTAGGATGTAGTACATGGAGAAGAAAATCAATGAAAGCAGGGCAGATTCCCTAATTTGAGGAGATGGAGCCCTGGCAATCACAATGACTCATGTTTTCAGAACAGAAAACTGGGCAGGAGAGAGCTGCCCAGAGAACTGAAGAGATTTGCAGAGAATCAACCATAAGGATATGGTTGAAAATGAATCCGTGCATGCACGTGAGAAATACTGCCACATCTTCTGTCATTAAGTTCTTTACAGTGCAAGAGAATAAGTATAGGCCAGGAAAGTAAACTATCTTCAGGGAAAACTCTGGTTGCACTTAAGATAACAGGCCTTGAGGGAGAGAGACTACTGACCAAGATAACCTTAATGTTTCCTTCAGCTTCACTAAAGTTTACATAGGTTTTTCTTGACCATAGGCTCTTGACCTCCCTTTTCTTAGAGCATTTACTTTAGAAAAACTACAATAATAAATTCTTCCTCTACTTGAGATGTAATTCTTTATGAAAGCCACCTGAGGTTTACAGTCCTGAGATGTCCTTCTCAAGGACCTGAAAGCTATCCTTTTGAATGGTAATCATCAGGGAAGAAAGCACCCCTATTTTTCAGTCTCTGTGGGAGGGTTGGGAACCTAGCTTCCATGGGTGCAAATTAGCAAACACAGATGATCTAATCACAGCAGAAAACATTTACAGACTCAGGAGTAACTCAGTGTGCTCAACATATCTTCTAGTCCAAACTCCTTAGTAATAATTTCTAGTAACTTTTTTAATGACTCATCCCCAGCCCTTAAAAACCCTTCTATCTTTTGTTTCAGAGTGGTAAATTTTCCTCAGATTGAGTTCAGACTTCTCTCCCCTAATATATAGCCTTGAATAAAGTCTTCTTCAACTTTTAATTTTTTTTTTCTATTGCAAATTTTTCTTTGATAGGGTGTTACCTAAGTATTTGCAGGACACACACTGGATGTTTGTTTTCAGACATATAATAGGCTTCCAGAATTGCACGGTGGAAGGTTTAGCAGGTTAGGAAGCAGAGAGTGGGTTGACTTGGGGGTGGGGAAGGAAGTATGAAGTATGAAGCAGCAAGAAGCTTTGAATATAGTGGAAGATAAGTAACTCAGGTCCTTCTATTTTGTGATGTGAGTCAAAATAACAACAACATATGTCCTAGTAGAATTAGTTTGCCCTGAGCTTTGCAATAGAACCATTTCCAGCAGTGTGGTGAATGTGAAAACAAACTCTTCCCCAGAAAGGATCTGTTTTGTCACCCTTGTTTGTGTTTTTTAGAAAACAGACTTTTCTCTATTGACCACAAGGAAAAAAATCCTATATTTATAAAGATCGAAAGCCTGAATCATTTTGTTGTTGTTGTTGCTGTTTATTTGTTTTTAGAATCATGATCCCTATTTTAATTTGGTCCATTATCTAATCTGGTATACTTAGTTTTCTTATCTACACTTTGGACCTAACATGAGAAGAGGCTGTTGCCAGAATTAAATGAATTATTATATATATTATACACACACACACACACACACACACACACACACACGTAGAGTGCATAGAACAGTGTTTAATTTCATGTTTTGTAATGATCTGTTCTTATTAGCATTATTAATGATAGTCAAGGAAAATCAGCTGGTGTGGGAGATAAATTATTTACAGTAGTTTTTTTCCCCCGTAATTCAAAAAACAATAGTATATGGAATTTTGCCCCTGCCCCCACCTCATTCCTTACATCTAAATGTTGTTTCTAAATCACTATGTTTTATGAAATCATACTTGCCTATTTAATGCTTAATAGAGAAGTAGCTTGTTTCACTTATAAATTTAATAAAAATATTTACTTCGTGTGCATTACACAGAAAAAATGTTTGTGCTTTGTCCTTTTCTTAGTGAAGGATATTGAAACCCTAGATAATTTTGAAAGAATGAAATGCTAAGGATGGCCGTTTATATTCAAATAACAAAAAATCTGGGTAAATAAATCTTGATGAATTAGGATACTGAAAGATAGACTATATTTACAAAGATGGGGTTTCTTTTTTGTTTTTTTTCTTAAATAAATTACAGTAAATCATAAGTTTGTTGCAAGTTAATATAGTCTTTCTAGCTTGTAGTGATTCATATAGCATTTTACATTAAATCAGAAACAGAAACAGAAAGGCTTTTTTTTGATGTGTTGTTATTCTGTGTAATAATAAAAAAAAAAACTAGCAAAACATAACCTAACTAAAAATATAGCTTTAATTTTGATTCACTATAAACTCATATTATTTCTAAAAATCTCTATCTATGATCAAGAAAAAATATGTTTTTTGAATTATTAAAGTTAAGTTGCTCTGGGTCTATGATTCATTTTTGTATGTCAAAAAGTAATCAATTGTTTAAACATGAACAACCTGGTATCTCCCATAGTGTCAGTAAATATATTTATTATTTAGATCATAAGAAAACTGTTTGTATAAATTCAGCATCATTGTATAAGCTATATAAACTTACTAGTCTCTGAGGTAAGATTGCAAAACAAAAAAATGAATAAAATGATATTTCTAAAAACCTTATGGGCTTTTGACTTGCTGCACCATTTAAAATGGTTGCATTTAAATGCTCAGTACATTCCAAGATCACTACAATTCTCTCAGCTACAATTAACTTCTCACATTGGGTTCTGACATCTTTCTTTTATGTCTTTTATACTTCTTAACTTTTCAAAAAATTTTTTTTCAAGGAAGAATCAGTGCAAACTATAAATTACCTTGTTCTGTTTCAACTAAAGGAATCAGCAGGTAATGATCATTTCAATCCAACAAGAAAGATATGTGATTTGTATGCGTGTGTGTTGGCATGCCATTGTACCTCTATTTAGGGCATGTAACATGGATCATTTCATTTGAAATATTCTGTAGAAGTACTTTAAGTAATGGTTATAATAAAATAAAGCTTTCTAGAAATGTGTCTAAATAGACATATTACCCCTTACAGTTGAAGCTTCATATTATTCAAGCTGCAAATTAATATATTTTTTCTCAAACTCAAGGCCAAAAGATGTAGGAAGAAGATATAAGATGGAGATAATGTAACATTTTCTGCTTTTAAATATTTTTGGAGTTTTTTTGTTTGCCTTTTTTATGTTGTTGGTTGCTTAGGATTTATTTTTTGTTTGATTTTATTCTCACACAATTCTTAATAGCTGTAGTTAGGAAACTTTATTCATTGTTTTCAACTAAATGTTACTGTTCAACATGGGCACTTTTCTTACTATTAATCTTAGTTGTCCAAAGCAGAGTCTCATTTTTAAGCCTATCATCATAAGTGTTTATTTTAACTAGATCATCCAACACTCAATATACTGCTGGTAAAGTAGAAGGTCTTTTATAGGCACTATCAATCAAATATCATATTGATTTTTACATTGCTTATATCATTATGGAAATTTCTAATATTCAACTTCATATCTCAGTATTACAATTAGTCATATAAACTTTTTATATCATTTGAAGAAAATCACGCTATTATAATTTTTGAAAACATAGTTAACACTACCTACTTAAACTCTAAATTTTCTTAATGAGGAAAAAATAGAGTCAGAGGATAAACAAAGTAGTTTCTTGAAATTTGACTGTGTTTCTTACTCCAGAAGCCAGATTAAGAATAATAATATTTATATAACGTGTGGAATCTGCTCAAATATTCATGTCTCTACTATATTATTTGCCATTTCCACTATATTATTTTGTTTCCCAAACAAGCATTTTCCTCTGACTTGGATCATTACAGAATTCTCAGTTGCATGGGATTTGTTTTAGGTGACTGTCTTGCAACCAAGTGTTCACCAGGAATTCAAATGCTTCAGGTTAACTACCCTGAGAAACACTGAATCTCGTTTTATTGGCAGAGGAAACACCTGGGCCATTGGCCGCCATTTAACCTCCAGGCCATTATATTGTGGATTCTACTGGTCTCCCACAGGTAGGATTCCAAGACATGTTGGTCAAATCATCTGTTTGGGGAAGAGCTTAGCCTGCTACCCTTTTGGGCGGGTTTTCACTCTGAGAAAATTTTTGTCTGAACCTGCCTCTTCCCTTTCCTCTTTGTGGCCTCTACTTGTACTTGGGAGCGAGGGATGCACAGTTTAATTTTACTCAGTTGGGCTTAATTCGTTTCTTCATTTGTTAAATTGTTTTTTTTTTGTCTCACCTTGATCTTGTTCACGTTCACCTCACAACAAGGATTCATAGCCTACTGGATCTGAGTGGGTACTCCCACAGTCTTTACCAGAGTACCTTCTTTGACAAACTCTTAGTGCCAGAGCTTCTAACTTCTACATCTCTCCTTCTAATATAATGACCTTTCTTTCTGCTAAGATTTTCTTTTCATTTAACACTCTTACAACAGGATATGCATTTCTGTCTTAAGCATTTTCCCACATTTTGCTTAAGGAAATGTAGGTACTGCTCTAGCACTCTTCCCACTGTGTTTCCCAGTTTAGAAATCACAGGAACTATAGATAATGGATACCATTATCTATAGATATCTAATATCTATTGATAGAGAGAAACAGCAAGAGAGGGAACAAAGCGGAGGGAATGGTAGCGGGAGAAGCAGGCTTCCTGCTGAGCAGGGAGCCTGATGTGGGGCTCGATCCCAGGACCCTGGGATCATGACCTGAGCCGAAGGCAGACGCTTAACGACTGAGCCACCCAGGCGCCCCAAGGCCAGACTTTTTATAATGATCTTTCTCTTCTGAACCATAGGTTCAGGTGATTTTTTTCTTCTTTACAGTACTCTATGTATCTCTATCTGTTTAACCATTTGGATTGTTACCCCAATGACCATTTGGGATATTAAAACTTCACCTCTTCCATTTTTTTTAATGTAGTGCTATTAAATAATCAAATATATATTGACCTGAGATGTTAGAAATCAATGAGCTTTTCCAGAAATTCCTTCCCAACTGTCATGCTTAATATCTATTTTTCAGTTTAACTAAATTGCCTCTTTACCAGAGACCCCACAGAAGGTTGCTCATACTTCCTGCTGTTTGGCCGAATTATTGACTCCCTATCTACACTCCCATTCTGCAGAGAGGCACAGCCCTTCAGGGTGAGTCAAATGAGAGAAGAGCATTGTAAATATCAGCTGCCTAGAATGCTCTGAGCCACGAAACAAAGTACCAGGAGAAGAATATCTACTTTTTTCCTATTTGGGGACCTTGAATTCTAAGCTCTCTTACCACGCACCAGTGCCTATTAAATTAACCAAAGCAACATGGGTGTTTACAACTACATGATTTATTACTTAGCACTGACCTAGAACAAAGAGTTGAGCTGTGTATCTGGCAGGAAGGTAGAGAGGTGGAGGGATTAGGGAGGTAGGAGCTCTCTCTCTTTTTTTAATATATTAGTTATGTTCTTCCTTCATGACCAATAGCAGAAAAATCCTCCCAAATTTCTCCATGAACATTCTCCAAGGAAAAACTAACCAGTCTAATATAGATCTTAGTTGTTATTTCCTTCATTTATCTGTGTTTTTTAACACCATGATATCACTAGCATAAGGTGGCGGTTCTGTTACCAAGGCAACTGAAATGTTTAACTCCATTTGTTATAATCCCTACTGAGTTCTTGGCTGTCCTCACTGTTTTTTGTTTGTTTGTTTATTTGTGTGGTTTTTTTTTTTAAGCTAAAGAATGAAACCCATTCCTTGTTTTTACATACTTTGCTGATTTTCTCTTCACCCCACTGTTGTATTCCCTACCATCCAGGTCTGATAAACTATGCAGCTTCTCCAGCACACATTAATTTATTTACTTTCCATTATACTTGTTTACCTTGATACCTTTTGTCTCTTACCCTACCATAGATATTCCTCCACTGATTATTTCTCACTCATAAAACCCCCACAGATTATTTATATTTAAGGAATGAATAAAAGAAGAGCAAGAGCTGTGGAATGTGACAGGGTGATCAGAGTTTTAGAAGGAAAATCAATAAGGCAGTGGATCTCAGGCAAAGGAAAAGATTAAGAAAGCATAACGATCAAACTTAGAAATAATAGAGACAATAAAATTGTGTGCTTGAAGAGAGAAGGGAATTGTAATAGAACAGTTTGAATGTTAAATCCAGTATGCTGTATTTTTCAAATGGCCTATGTGGGAATCCATCTAGATATATAAGAAATCAACTGGATTATGTTGTATTTGCAAATGATTCTTTTAAATGTTACATTATGTTCCCATTGCTTGTCCTAAAATAATAAAAGTTGCATCTTTTTATCCTGATGTTGACTGTTAAATAGATTATATATGAGCAAATTTCCTTCTGGAATTCTATGGAAGCAAAGCTTTGAGTAATCTTGTTTGGTTTCTTGGTATATGTTTTAAAAATTTGTTGTGCTGTGGGATACTTGGCTGGCTCAGTCAGAAAGCGTCTGCCTTTAGCTCAGGTCATGATCCCAGGGTCCTGGACTGAGACCCACATTGGCCCCTTTCTGGGCAGGGAGCTCCTTTCTCCCTCTGCCTGTTTATCCCGCTGCCTGTTTATCCCGCTCTCTTTGACAAATGAATAAAATCTTAAAAAACAAACAAACAAACAAAAAAACCTTGTTGTGCTGGTTTTATTTTGTTTGTTTCTTTTAATTGTGTCATAAAAGTGATTTATCTTTATGGAAGAAAGTACAGATATACAAAATTAGATAACCAAAATTGTACAGAATTTGACTTTCTTCCAGAAAACACTAACTTTTGAGTGTATTATGAGTATTATGTATATTTTGTGCAAAACTTGTTTTTGCTTTTAAATGTTAGAGATGTACTTTTTATGTATATTAGTAATTATGAATATGTTTCCTTACATTAAATATGTTTTCATATCATAATTTTAGTTGCTTCATGATATTTTATGTTATGGATATAAGAACTTAGAAATTCCTATGCAGCGGTGCCTGAGTGGCTCAGTGGGTTAAAGCCTCTGCCTTTGGCTCAGGTTTTCATCTCAGGGTCCTGGGATAGAGCCCCATGTTGGACTCTCTGCTCAGTGGGGAGCCTGCTTCCCCCTCTCACTCTGCCTGCCTCTCTGCCTACTTATAATCTCTTTCTCTCTGTTAAATAAATAAATAAAATCTTTAAAAAAAAAAAAGAAATTCCTATGCAGGATATCTATTTAGAAACTAATTCCATACACAAATTTAAATAATTAACTAGGATACTAATGCTGAAGAAATTATTATTATACAACTAATTAGTCCCCATCATCTTTTTTGCCCCTTCATTCTCACTTTTTAAAAATTCCAGAATCTATATCTGTTAATTTAGATATAAATGCATTTATTCTCTCTTGTCTATCCTATGAATACTTATTCTATTAATTAAGACAGGAATTATAAAGGCATCAATGCAGGAATTATTGTCTCACTTATTCAATCAAAACAGGGAAGAAATGTATTGTATTTATTCAATTGAAATAAATGGCAGAGAAGGGGAAGATAAGTGATTTGGCCTATTACAAAGTCTTTTAGAATAAAAAATTAGCGTTGACTTGCATATGTATTTTGCTTTTAGCGTGCCGGAGAAATACGGAATTCAAATTTATATCTCAGATGGTCTGTAGGAATAGGAATTGAGTCATTTACTAAATTATTAAATTGTACTCTAAGTCATTAGCTTAAAAGTCTATTGGATTAATCTATGCTATCGCAGGATTCTTTCCGTATTAATATTCTTTCAGACTCTTCACACAGTTTTCTGAAGGTTATAAAGGACTTAAAAATGATATCATAAGGGGGCACTTTTGTTTTCCTACAGAATAGTTTATAAACATGACAGAATTATAGGTAAAGCAGGAAAAATACTTCAATATGTCAATATCTACTTTATAGTAATTTCTTTTCTATACTTCCTCTCTGATATGAGGCAGTGGGAACATAAGCTCTAAGTACACCTGTGTTAATGAGATAGAATAGTGTTAATTTATTCATTATCTTTTTATTTACTTATTTAAACCACCTTCCATGGTTTGTCTTTAGCTTGACTTGATAGAAAATAGATCAGATTTTTAGTCACTCTATTGACATATTTGTATATAAAGGATGTTGACTACTGGTTATCAGAATTTTCTTCTTGAATTAGTAAGAGCTGTATAGCTTTTCTTGAATGTCTCATAGATATCCACTTTCACAGTACCCAAAGCTTAACTCATTACTGTTTCTCAAAATGTGTCCTTTGCCTTTATTCCCATGTTGGTGAATGATACTATCATTTAATTAAAGCCCTGGAGTCTTTCCAGATACATTTAGATTACCTTCACTAGATTTTAAACTGGGTTTCTTGTCCAATAACATTCAAATCCATTCTATTATTATTGCATCACATTTCTAAAATTGAAATCCATTCATAATATTCCCTTGTTTAAAAGTACCAAGGACGTCCCAATATTCAAAAGCTACAGTTAAAAATCTTTGACATATAAGGACTTTCATCGTATGATTTTTGCTTAAAATTTTTCTCTACTCTTCATATATGTTAAAATTATGTTTAGCTATTAGTACAAAAGCTCAAAAATAGATTTTTTTAAAGATTTTATTTATTCGACAGATAGAAACACAGTAAGAGAGGGAACACAAGCTGAGGGAATGGTAGTGGGAGAAGCAGGCTTCCTGACAAGCAGGGAGCCCGATGTGGGGCTCGATCCCAGGACCCTGGGATCGTGACCTGAGCCGAAGGCAGATGCTTAATGACTGAGCCACCCAGGCATCCCTCAAAAATAGATTTTTTAAAAGCAAATATCAGTTTATTTCCCACGAAAAGACAAACACAACTGTCTGAATCCCAGGCACTAAGATGGAAAAGAGGACAAAGAAAGTTATGTTACTTCCTTAACGATTCTTCCAGATGGCATAAAACTGATCTTCATTTGCATAACTTTGGCCAGAAGTTAGTTATGTAGCCCTACATAGATTCAAAGAAAAAATTTATATTCTTGAGATTAAGAGAGTCAGAGAGCATTAATAGAGGAATAGGGAAAGAAAATTAATATTCAGTAGGCAACTAGGGATTTTGCTACACCACTTCTAGCTAAGATACATAGAATGATTTGCTTTTTGAATCTATGTTTCATAGAGATTCATGGTAATCTGTTTAGAATTCCTTATTCTTTTTTTTTTTACAGGTGTACTTTTTAAAAAATTTTATTTATTTATTTGATAGACAGAGATCACAAGCAGGCAAAGAGGCAGAGAGGGAGAAGCAGGCTCCCTGCTGAGCAGAGAGCCCAAAGCAGGGCTAGATCCCAAGATCCTGAGATCATGACCTGAGCCAAAGGCAGAGGCTTTAACACACTGAGCCACCCAGACTCCCCTAGAATGCTTTATTCTTTCCTCATGCAAGTAAATTCTATGCATTCCTCAGATTCAACTGGAGTACCTCCAAGAAACTTTCTGTGATTTTATCAGTCTTATTTATTAGGTTAGTACTTTATTTACATCTATTATTATCACTTCTCACTCTAAATACGTTATAAAAATATTTCAGTACTCATTTATGAATTTGTTATAATTTTCTTCTAATTCCACTAAATTTTATATTCTTACACATTTAAACTCAAAATCAAGGCCTTACTGGAATTATGTAAACATAAGAATACATGAGATACCAGAAAAGCTAATGAGGAGGGGATTTTTCACCCTCACATGAATCTGAGAGAAGACAGGAATCAAATTCCTGGAAGTGTTATTTTACATATGTTATCTTTCAAGTCTTGTCAGTTTTTATAAGGTGGCCTGTAAAAAAAAAAAAGAAAAGCCTTTTAACCATAATTCTGATTCTTTTTTTCTATATGAAATAAGAGCTAAACTCTTTTGTGTTTCATTGTACTTTTTGGTTCAATAATTGTGATATAAATTTAAAATCTAATGCCTTTTTCTAAATTGAAATGTATGGAAAACACAAAAACCTCTTGTCAAAGAGTGAGTGTTTATAGCCATTGGACATTTTACATGATTGCTTTATTTAGTTTCTCAAGCCCTGCTATAAAGAAATACTTGATTATGTGTGATTGTATAGTATATCTTCCTGGAGAAAAAACTATTATGCTGCCACTAACGGTCATCCATAAAATTCAGGATCTGTGCTGACCCTAAGAATGAGACTCATTGGGTTAGATATGTAGCAATAGATGTATAGCAAAATGCAAGATGCTTCTAAAAGAGAAATGGGAGCTGAGTAGAAGTAACTTTAGTTATAGGGAACAGGAATGTGACCCTGTCCCAAATTGGTTGCATTTAGATGGCAACAAAATGAAATATGAACCAAGTAGGTATGTAAGAAAGAGAGAAAAGACTACCATGAGCAAAGAAAATAGTAAAGTTCCCTTACAAAGTAAAAACGCATTGCCATAAAAAACAGTTCTACATGCCACTTGGTTTTAAGAAGATTGTTGATGATTATATTTTGAGTATTAACTTTGTGTGTCATGCTCAAATATTAACATATAAACAATAAATTACATCAAAATCCTTGATAAAATCTCCTATACTTACACATCCCTAAGGAAATGCATTTTTTTAATAATTGGAGGTGTAAGTTACCCTAAATCTAAAGGTGTTCCCATTAGTGGTCAACACTTTCTTTTCCATTCTTGTTTATCTTAATAGTATCTGAGATGTCTAATGTGTGGTAACTTCTTTCCTAGACATTTTACTTTTTTTTAATTTTGACTAAATGAAACTAGAGTTCAGAATTGCCATAAAAAATGATCATAAGGAAATGAAAACACAGCTTTTAGATATTCCTACTGGTGGCCATGCCAAAAGAGGTAATATGAAAATACCTGATTCAATATAAGAAAAGTAATCCTAAGCATGAGCGGTAAGTATTATACACAGCAAATATTTCTTAGATTTCAGCAATTAAGATTTGGTAAAAAGTAAATGGCAATATGCCACTTTTAAGGTTGACTTAAAACTGAATTTACTGGGTGGGAAAATAACGTGTATTCAAATGCCAAAATTAAGTATTTCAGGGAGAATGGTCTCCAGCATTAGAGATTAAGCCACTTTTATAGTACTTTGTAAGCTTCTTTTATATAAGCAAGACCTGGAAGACATGTTAATAGTAATCATTTTGATTAATTATTGAAGGTTTCCTAAGACCCTGGAGTGGGTTGTGGCCTATGGACCTTGGGTTTAGGGGACTGTGAATTGGACCATCTCTGCTCATAGTATCTCCCATTTAATATGTGTGTGCTTTTAAGCAAGTTTTTCCACTCTTAATATTTTATTTTTTTATTTTTTTAAGATTTTATTTGTTTATTTGACAGAGAGAGAGAGAGATCACAAGTAGACAAAGAAGCAGGCAGAGAGAGAGGGAAGCAGTCTCCCTGCTGAGCCCAGGGTCCGATGCAGGCCTCGATCCCAGGATCCTGAGAAGAGGCTTTAACTCACTGAGCCACCCAGGTGGCCCAACTCTCAATATTTTAACTAGAACAAATCTAACTAGTTAAAATTATATTTAACTGATAATATTTTATTTATTTTCTAAATTTGTCTTTAATTTAGACTTCCCTTAGTTTAATTACTAAAAAAATAGGTCTAAGTTGTATATTCTTCTCCCTCTCCCAAACTCCCTGAAATTATAGATTGTAATGTAGTTTTGAGCAATATATTGAGGACAAATCCAAATTTTATCAGAATTTATTTCAACCTTATATAATGACTTAGGAGGTAAATTCCATGAAAGATTGTTTTTTTTTTCATGAAAGATTGTTATAATGCTTCTAATTTGACAACTTTCTATAGCATATTAAACGGTCTAGAATTACTGCATAGAAAGGTATCACAATGTATCTCCAAGATTTCAAAATATCAAGACAAACTATGCTGACTTGTGAAATTCAAATGAATACAAATGAATGTATCTTAGATAAGACATTTGCCAAAGTGTACACTGTGTTTTCCTTGCACATGCCCAAGCCTTTGCAAATAGTTCTTTGTTAAAATGATCTTAAATTTTCTTAATTTGGTTTTATCCTTTGTTATCAGCAGTGACCCTCACTGATTCAATAATTAGTGTTAGAAGTGGTCCCATGCAACCAACTATAAAAACAGGAATCTAATTTGGTTTCCTCATATATTCAAGCAGTACTAATATAATCTCATATTTGGGGAAATGTGACACATGTAATCCAAGGCATGCAGTTTTATCATCAGTATTCAAATAATTCCTGGAATAATATAGAATGAAATCTAGGAGGAGAGCAAGGTGCTAAGAATTGAAATGGCTGTGACAGGTGCCATAATAACAAGGATACATACAAACTTTAATAAGTACTTGGCTTCTTCTGAAAATCCCAGAGAGCATATATAGGGAAAAAAAAACTGAAAAGTTATGAAGATACAAATTAACACCTGTGTCAAGAACCAGAAGACCTCCACAGCTTTAAGGGGATTTCTATTCACTTATAATCACTAGGCAGGTTGAGCTAAGAGCTAAGCCAGTACAATCTAATTGTGAGGTCAGTGAAGTTGCAGTTGCTATTAAAGGCTAAATTCTGGCAAATCTCGTATGCTAAGGTAGGGTTTGGCAAATTATGGCTCTCAAGCTACCACTTCTTTGGATAAAGTGTTATTAGAACAATCACAACATTGGTTTACATGATACTCGTTAGTTGACGGAGTTGAGGTATTTCAAGACTGAGTAGGCCACAATACTTAAGGTGCGTCTTACTTTGCCCTTTAAAGAAAATTTTTGTGAACCCCTGTGCCATAGGAATGGTATTTGCGGAGAATCGGTGGGGCTCTGAGAAATGAGATGGAGCCTTTGAACAAATGTAAGTAAGTCTGAAAAATGCTAATCTCCAAAATCCATGAACTATCTTTACCTTTGAAGGTTCACCATACCAACTTTCTAAGAAAGCATTCCATTTCAACATAAGAAACTGAAAATAGAGAAACAAATGCCTTATAGATACCTCATCACCTGTCATTAACACCAAGTTGTACAAGGAGACAACAATCTTGTACTAAAGAAAAACAGAATAACAACAACAGCAATAATAATGATAACAACAAAACTCTAAAGAATGTTTCAACTTATATTAGCAAGATCCTAAAGAGCATTTGAGAAAGTGAGAGTTAGACAAAGATAATAAAATATGAGGTTCAGTTTGGAGGAATTCACTAACATGCATGCATTTTTCCAGATTTCGGGATTTCATGTGTTGGTTTGATTTGCTGGCGGTAATGTCTAGAGTCTATTAGGTTAAATAACTGAGGCCTGGATTTAATGGTAACCTATGGTCAATAAGGTGAAAGTGTTGGAATTTTTCTCATACACCGCAAAGAAAAGAGTTTCAAGGCTCAAGGAATGAAAATGTTAGAATAATCTATTTTCAGCAACTTAATCAGCCACCTGCTAATGATCACCTTCAGAAGGACTCAAAGGATACTGCCTTCTCCAAGGCATTTACAATGTATTGACCTGGGACAATCAGCTTCTTTGGAAGAATTCTGTGGTTTCAGTACTCTAAAATGGCGTGGGAATTGCAAAAATTAATGTCACCATGTAGATGGTAATTCCTACCACATTCTGATTTAACTTGCTGATTTAAGCAGTGAAACTGAGACACAGAACTATAAACTAACTTGCCCAAATTTACCCAGCAGGTTTAGACTCAGAGGCAGGAAACTAATCCGGGCTGTCGGAAATCAGAATCCCTATTTGTAGCAAATATACAGTATCTCCCTTCAGACAATGAGGAAGTTAGTCAATGGAAGTGAAAAGTGAGTGTCAGAAGTCTAAAATGGAGAAGAAACAGAATTTTATCCCATAAAAGAGTGACATTTTCTAGTGGAGAAGGGATATGTGTTTTCATTGTAAGCAAGAATGAAATATTTAAAAGATAAATAGGAATTTCAGAAACTTAACATAGTTAACTTCTGTTTTTGGCAAAACAAAATGGCGGACTTGTAAAATTTGTTTTCTTTGAAAGAGGGAGCAGAGCAATTTTCTGGTTTTACTGGCACATCATGAATTCAGTTTGATTATTTTGGCATTTTCAGCAAGATATTGTTATAGTAAGTGATGTTCCTTTGAGTCATACACTTTCCCATAAAATGCCAGTTACAGCAGGCATATGGAAAATTGGGGGCACCGATGACTATAATGAAATAAATTAGATATTTTAGTGTCAGAAATAATTAGATATCTCAACTATAGAAACGAGCTACCAAGTTTAGGGAACTGGATTCTAATCATGGAATTGTACATAGAGTGCAAAGAAGTTTATCTGTTTATTAGCTATGTAAAAAATTTTCTACCCTAGCATGGGAAGAAATTCTGTAAAGGAATTAAAGATTCTGAAACTTTCCTTTATGATCCCTAAGAAAAATGGTCAGAGGACAAACCATGTGAGATAGGTGGCTTATATTTTCCCTGGCATAAGGTTAGATGAATTGAGGAAAAAAGCAAAGGTGAAGGGACTTCTGTCAATCCTAGAAGAAAATGACAGTAAGGATTTTGGATTACCATTATTGGAAATGGAGCAGGACCTGAGCACACAGTATCTTTGAATTAAAACAGGAAGAAACATTGGATTTAGTTTGTAATGGGTAATGTACTACATAGTACTATGAAACTGCATAGTATTATTTGAAATTGACTAGAAAAGTTCTGGATCAGCCCAAGCATTAGTCAAAGTGAGAAAGGATAATTCAACTGGTGTGGCTTAAAAGGACAATGGAGATTTAAAAACAAAACAAAACAAAAGTGAAAAGCAGAAAGTGTTGCTTTTGATATACACCTACTAGAGTCTGAGGCCTTAATAATAATAAAGGACTGGAAACTTCAGCGGCATAGTTGCATGCAATCCTTATAAGCAGTTCCTAGTTTATTACATTTTATGCTTAAAACAGGTATTTGTCTCAAAAATCAAGCTCACCATCATTTATTAACTCTCAGTGAGTGGCAGAGCTTATTCTTACAAAAGCAAGAATTTCATTCTGGGTTTCCCTGACTCAACAAGTCATTGCTCTCTATTTTAACACTGCCCACTTAATATAATAATTATCAATATCAGTCTTTGGACCCAATTGACTACTTGGTTACTTTAATTGTCTATGAAAGCAACTGAAATAAAAGCCCGATGAATGACATATAGATACCTCAATATAAACTTAGTCATCTCAAATTAAAGATGGCGCTCTAGCACAAAGCTAGGTCCTAGGTTGCTTTTAACCTTCCTAAGCTGATACTATGCAACATGTATCTGACCAAATTAGAATATATTTGATTCTGAATGTTTTAAATCATGGGCTATTTGTAAGCACATGTTTATGCAGAACCAGTAGTGCCTGTCATGGGAGCCTCCGCGGAGAAAAACATGTTGGTGTTCTAAAAGAAAAGTGTATTTAAAGTAAAGAGATCGTGTTGAATTACTATACCTATATGAACACCATATGGAATGGCTTGTATGTAACAACTGCTGTATTTTTAGCATGTGAATCACAAAATAACCACTTTCGAGAATGTGTGAATGAAGAAATTCATCTTTATAGCAATTTATGCTAGTTAAGTCATATCTGCTGCATTATATATTGAACAACTATTGTACTCTCTTAGCTATTTTATCGCAATGTTATGTTTTGGTTAAGTTACTATACACGGTAGGCACATATTTTTCTTGCGTTATAACTGGCTATATCATGCTAAGTCATTATTCAGAATAATGTATTATTCATTGTATTCAGTTACCTATGTTGAAGTACTTCTACATCTCACTGTGTATCTTAGCTGGTAACAAAGGTTATTTAAAGGTTATTTGTTATTTGAATAACAAAGGTTATTTTACTTTCTACGATTAAGTTGAATGGAGATTGGTGCAGTACAATCTTGTTTTGGCTTTTCATGTGGATTCATGTAGATACCATAATCAGTACACTGGTTTTCTACAAAATATGAAATGGAGAGAAAATGAACAAAATGTCAGGGTTATTGCTAATCTATTTTCATTTACACTTAAAAGTCCAAGTCCAATACTGGGAATTTTCATTTATGGAAAATGTCACAGAGCTTGAGAGGGAATCTAAGAACTCGAACAGGTGATAAATACTTTCAGTGCCATGTAAGGTTTCCACTTGTAGAAATAATTAATATTAGAAAGAAAGAAGGAAGAAGGACTGGATTTTGGTATTTAGAGTTTTATAGAGAATGTTAAAAAATGAACATTTTCCATTTACTGAATTACACTGTCATATAGTTTTTAACAGAGACATATAGAAATTCAGAAGTTGTAAATGTTTAAACCAATCAAAGAAGCAGTTGCTTTATGCTGAGTTATGCTGTTTTCCTGAAAACAAACCTTCCATACAATAACTTAAATTCTTGTAGGACACAACTAAATTTTTCTCTCATAAAGATTTAGCCTGGTATGAGGGAAAAATAATTTCACCATATTGTCTGAATTAAACCTGAGATAAAACTTTTCCCTAAAAAAAATGTGCTAAGGGGAAAAAATAGGGTAGAAGCAATCACTACTCAGTAAGGAATCAGGTGTTTCCCTTAAAAACAAACTTCATGGGTCTTCAGAATCTCAGGGCCAATGTCAGCCTCTCCACATCTCTGTATTAATTACAAAGATTCATCTATTCTGGAATAAAATACTTCACATGAGCCCAATAAATAGAACAGAGACTGGATATGTGTCCCCACTAACCTTCGGCAAAATTGCAGAATGTTGCTGAATTGTTCCAGTTCCAAGATCTCATGTTTTTTTTCTTGATCCAAGCATTTGATTCATTTGTTAACATTTATATTTAAGGTATAATTATTTCTATTTAAATTAAAATGCCTCAAAGAAAGGAACTAAATATTTCTTGGGTTGTAGTAAAAAGGCAAAAGAAAGTGGTGTTTAATTATACAGTAATTTATTGTCAGTTTTTAAAACCTTCCAACAATACAAATAAACTAACCTATTGTAAGCTGTTTCAGGAAACTAGAACAAATGGACTTCATGGGCATCAAATCATACCATCCTCACCCCATATAACATAATTGTTTCTTCATGCTTGGTAACTAATTCTAATGTCCAATGTTCAATATTCTTTTTTTTTTTTTTTTTTTTTTTTAAAGATTTTATTTATTGGACAGAGAGAAACACAGTGAGAGAGGGAACACAAGCAGAGGGAATGGCAGCGGGAGAAGCAGGCTTCCTGCTGAGCAGGGAGCCCGATGCGGGGCTCGATCCCAGGCCCCTGGGATCATGACCTGAGCCGAAGGCAGCCGCTTAACGACTGAGCCACCCAGGCGCCCCCAATGTTCAATATTCTTGATAAAAACATGATATTCATTCAATAAAATAAGAAAGCATAAATATTTCTAAATTGGTTTTTGAATTTTGGCATATGCTAATTTCATTATCAAGTTATTTAACAAATCCTTATTTGAAAAATGTGTGTGTCATAATGCAATATTCAAAAAACAAAGGTTTTTTGATCAGTTTGACTTAGTTTAAATAGGCAGTGATATGTGGCTTACTTTGAAAAAATCCTCAGTTAAAGCTACAATAAAGTATTTAATCAATTTCAATTAATTTAATTCCCAAACTCTCTTTTACAAATTTATTAAATTCATTTTTTACTACCTTCCATGTATCTGAGCATTAGGTTTGGCTTTTGAAGTTAGGGATTAAAAAAGGGAATAAAAGTTAATCTCTGACCTTAAGGAATTTACAATTGGCTCTTGACAACATAATTTTTACCAAAATGAGTTCTTGAGTTGAGTAAGAATGATCTTTGCCCTATTGCTTCCTGTTACAATAAATTGGTTACTCAGAGTGTATATCTCTCTAATTCCAAAGCTAGCTTCAGAGGTACTGGGAGCTAAATTAGAGGTTTGTTTATATCGTTCTTCTGATTTCTGAATTGTCACTGCTATAATGAATGTGCTCAATTTTTTTTCTTATTATCTAGAGTATTAGTTTAAAAAAGCAAATATGAATACTTTGGTTAGAAAAAACATTAAAAAAATGAAGATGAAAAAGAAACAAATAAGCAACAAGAACAAAACCTAAAAGCCTCTCTAACATCATTGATAAGAATAAAAATGCAAAATATCTGGTTGAAACAGTTTTTATCATTAACGGAAAAAATGTTTATTGAATTCAAGTAGATATATTTCTTCTCTTGAGTTTTGTACCATCAAATCAAATTAAATAGTGTTTACAAAACTTTACAGTTCAGGAGTCATGGGGCTTTACATTATATAAGTTATTTTGTGAGGCAAGCAGTTTAAAATGATAGAAAGACCAGTAAAATGCTTTTTATAAATAAAAAAAAGTTTAACTTTTTTAAAAAAATTGGGCCAAGAAAATATGGTGATGATGAAGTAATAATGAAAAACTGAAACAGGAACTCTTTACCATCTGCCTTTGATTTCTGCATTGTGCCTGTGAACAGCAGTAGTCACAGGTCCTAAGAATATTTCAGTGTGTTAACTTGAGAGAAATCTTAAACCTGGTATTTACCCAAAATCCAAAAAGCAGTGATCCAAATCATCCTTTAAAATTCCTAGATCTTGGGGTGCCTGGCTGGCTCAGTGGAGCTTGTGACTCTTGATCTCAGGGTTGTAGGTTTGAGCCCCACTTTGAGTGTAGAGATTACTTAAAAAATAAAATATTTAAAATTCCTAGATCTTGGCATCACTTTCAAGCTTTTGCCTCCAGAGATTAGGTGATTTTGTGTAATCTAGCCTTGCGGCCATCATCTGGTTTTCAGACTATCTAAAACTTCTAACTCTAGAGGGATACTTATCCTGACCCTGAATTGTCCTTGAATGAAAGTTTGTATAATCTGCATTTGTTATGTGACTCTATCTCTCATTTCATATTCTCTTTTTATGGCCTAAGGGAAACCCATATCAATACCCTTTTTATCTCTCTATATTTCTTTATAAAATATTAGTGAACAAAACTTTAGGTATTATAATTTCTAAAAGTATGAAGATTGTTTGAGTTTTTAATTCATAAAGAATTAATAACTTATCATGGAGTCTGTGATTCTGTCCATAGTATACTTTGTCATTCTAAAAGTATGGAGTACATTATTTTGGAGATTAAATATATGATAAGAGAGAAGTTATTATGCATTTCCTATCTGACCTCCTAAAGAACCAGGGGAAATCTAATCTTCAAAACCACATTTTGGATGATTATAACATAATTAAAAATTCTAGTCTCATTTGTGGAACTCTCAAAAATGAGAACTCTGTGAAACCACATTTAGTAATGGCCCAAGGAAAAGTGAGCCTCTTTACTCTGTAGTTGTAGTTGTAGTTGTCATGATCTCAGGGTCCTGGGATCAAGCCCCACATTGGGCTCTCTGCTCAGCAACTTGTGATCTCTCTCCATCTCTTTCAAATAAATAAAAATTAATTTAAAAAATATTTTAAAAAATTGTACTGAAACTATTGTACATCTTTTGGGAATCTAGTCTTTAATTTTGCAAATTCTAATTATTGTTTTATTTTCTTTTGCAGATTCAGCTTGCTGTATGCAAATTTTCCTTATTGCATGATAATTTCTCCCATCAAAAATTTGGCTTTAATCTATCTTAATCAATTATGTGTTCAGATTTTCTACATTTTCCTATAATGCTGTGTTGATCTATTAGAATCTACTGTAACTATTTTACTTTTTTTTTTTTTGCCTAGTTGATATAGAGGAAGAATTACAATATCAATGTTCTTGAATGTGATTTCTACTTCAAGAAATCACAAAATAGCTTGGTTGTTTCTGTTGCCACATTTCATTGCAAGCTGGTGTATAATTTTCCTTCTATTATTACCCCTGGGTCTCTTTGGCATCGAACACAAGTTTCACCTGCCCTTTGCATGTGCTAGGTTATTTTTTCCTAGATGGTTTATGTGGTTTGCATTTTTACAAGCTGACTCTTGAATGTGTACAACGTTTCTCATATTTCTAACATGTTTTAGTGCAGCTGTATTATTTTTGTTCTTTTCTCTTAACCTGACCTGATTTAGAATAATCTGAAAAATAATGTTTATATCCTGATCTAGTTATTTTCCCAGAGTTCTAGCAATAGAGTCAATGTTTTTTTACTTGTATAATACAGAATGAAAGTTTAAGTTAGTGTCTAGAATAACCCAAGTACAGTATAACCTCACACTTTCTTTTTATTTTTTTTAACTTTACACTTTTAAAAATAAGAATGTTCAAAATAAGAACTTGATTTTAGTCATGACAATGTAATTATTGTGAATGTACTTAAACATTTTTGCAGTATTTTTTAATATTTTATTTTACATTAAGTAGTAAAACAGCAAGTTGTAAATTGTAGCTCATAACCTTTTCTTACTAAATAAAAACATTCTATTCTTGAGTTTAGGAAAACGATCATTGTCAAGTTAGAGAAAACATTGTCAAATGGAAAAAATGCAGATTATTTTTTTACAATTGTTATCACTATGATTTTGTACAGATTATATATTTGATATCAACTTAAATTTATCATAAGATATTCATATTTTGAAGCAATTTTTAAAGCCCCATCACATTTTGAAATAGTTCTATTACTGCTTAAAAGGAAGAGTTCTTGGTGGTTTCATCAGGATAATGTATTTTTAGAAATATTGTTCATTTAGGTACCATTTGTCCATACTTCTATTGCTTTGCTAAAGACATTGTTGGTGGAATGAAGGAATTTGTTTGAAGAAAGCTTTAATGTAGATTCTGTGGGGAGATTAGAATGTTCAAAACCCTATAATTGTTCATTTTCTCTGGGAAAATTAAGTCAAAACTATATGATGATGATGACTAAAATGTTTTGATTCAGTCTTGCAAAAGGTAACCTGAACTACTGGGTTCCAAACTATAGACTTTGAATGTATATGCAGCCAGTGAATTTCCTAATGTCACCACTTTTCATATTTTTCCCATCTTCTCTCCCTGTTCTTGATTTTATTAGACTCCTCAGACAGAAGTGTCTGCCTCCCATAAACAGGTTTAGACTTCCCCAGTTTCCCATTAAAATAAAACTAGAACAGAATGGCATATACAGGAAGGATATTACATTTCTCATTAGGCCTGCTACCTTACTCTCATTAGGCCCACCTTGATTTCCCTTTAGGAATATGGAGCAGTGTTTTTTCGTGGCCATCTTTACTGGCTTGACTCGTGGTCTACAAATCTTGCAGGTGAATGAACAGCTTGTAGTAGAGGTTATTTCCTTTAGATAGCCCGCATTCTCTGAACTCTGATTTATCCAAATTCTTAAATAAATACTGGAGAAAACAGAGATAATTTCTTTTATTTTAACTCCTCTTTCTTTTAAATGATATTTCCATGCTTGTCACAGAAGATCCACATTTTAAAAATAAGTTTTCATGAGAATTTACAGGTGCATGTAATGCAACATTAAAAAAAAGTATTTAAAAAAAGTACTTAAAAACTTTTAATTATGTTCTAGTTTCTACCACTTCTTACTGAATCTTCAGATTTAATTATCTTTCCTCCACTCAGCTTTCTTGGAACATTACTTGAGCTCCATTTGTTTCTGCCAGATTTGTAAAATAAAACTACCTTATTTGCTTTTGAGTCTACACATTCACCACAGATTTTTCAGTAGGTTTTTTTTATTTCTAAGTTTTATTATGAAACATAAACATATTTTAATTTATGAAGAGTGAATTTTTCTGAGTACACAAAAAGAAATTAAACATTACTTTGAAGTACATCTAAGAGCTTGTTTCTAAAATATTGTTTTCTGACAGTAGTGCTGACCCTGATTTTTGAAAAGGAAGACATGGAAACCATATTACACCATAAATACTTTCTCTGGGACTTTTGTACAGCATTTGCCATTATGGCCACTAATATCTGAGAGGGAGTTTAAAGAGGAAGGCATTTCTAATCCTATGGTATTTCTGTCATGGATAGAAAATAATTATGTTAACATAACTAACATTATTCTATTTTAAAGACTTATAAAATTATCTATTCGGGGAATCACCCATTTTCTTTTGCCTAAGTGCTCGAAGTCCAAAGTCAAGAGTATACTGTATTAATAAACTTTTATTGAATGCTTCTTTCATGTTAAGCACAGCACTCCTTGTGCTATAGATGCAAACCAGTCAAGATTTTCTTTGGAAGACTTTTTTTTTTTTCTCTCTTTCTCCCTTTTTTTCCCTTTCTCTTCCTTCCTTTCTCCCTTCCTCCCACCCTCTTCCTTCTTTCTTTCTTTCCTCCCTCCCTCCCTCCCTCCCTCTCTTCCTTCCTTCCTTCCTTCCTTCCTTCCTTCCTTCCTTCCTTCCTTCCTTCCTTCCTTCTCTAAATGATTCATACATTTTAACCTGACTTTGAGAGAGAGAATGGTACCATCTTACTATTCTTGGAGCATGGAGTAAGATTGTCACACTGTGAGAAGAGTTAAGATGATACTAGAACATAGATACTTGTGAGGAGGGAAGAATTTGTGGATTTCTTCTAATTACCACAAAAGGCCAGCCCCAAATTTATGGGTTGCTCATCTTTTCTTTTAAGCAGCCATTTTTTCCTGATCAGAATGGTAAATAAGACAGTTTTTGCAAGCTTAAGAACTTTATATTTAGTTGAAGACCCGTATATTTAGTTGAAGAAATGCAAAAAAATGTCTTAGAGACTCAATAAGTTCATTATATCTAAAACTGATTTCATTGTCACATTCATTATGATGCAAATATAACATGTTCAAAATTAAACCTACTTCAAATTAGAAAAATACATTATTTAAACTCAATTTCTTATCTTGGTTAATACCTTCAACTCAGTATTGCAATTTAGAAATTATGGAAACACACTTCCTTGTTGTTAATAATCCATGTTTACCACATTTTTTAGGCAATTAAACCTCAGAAATATCTCTGTAATGCAATTTCTTGCAGTTTTCATTAGCATGAGTTTAGGTCAGGACTTAATTTTTACTCTATACCCAGGTCCCGTTCTCAGTCTCTCCCCTGGCCCATATTCCATTTTGTCTCTGTAATCTTTATGAAACTCTGTCAGTAGCCACAATACTTGGGAATTGTATGAGTTCTCTAAGGCTGCCATAATAAAATACCACCCGATGAATAGTCAAAATAGCATCCATTTTGTCACAGGTCTGGAGACTAGACATCCAAGATCAAGGTGTCAGCAGGTTTGGTTTCTTCTGAGCCTCTCTCCTTGGCTTGCAGATGGCTACCTTCTAGCTCTGTTTTTACTTGGTCATCCGAGTCTACATGTTATCAGTGCTCTAATTCCCTCTTTTTATAAGGAGGGCATCAGTCATACCAGATTAAAGCCCACTCATTTGACCTCATTTTATTTTAATTACCTTTATAAAGGCTCTATCTTTAAATACAGTTACATTCTAGCATACTGGGTGTTGGGTATATTTCATATTTCAACATATAAATTTGGGGGAGATACAACTCAGCCTATAACAATGAAAAATTCTTTTCCCACGTACATGTGACCTTTCTAATTTGGCCATAATATATCTATCCCATCTTTTGTCAGTTTACTCAACTCTATTTACCTACATTTGTGCAGTGTGAAGTTCTTTCTGTCTGACATGCCCTTGTCACTTCTCTACCTCAAAAAACATCTATTCTTCCCTCAAATACTGTCTCAAAAATTATCTCCCAAGTGACAACACAATTCCCTACACAGTAATGCCTTTTTTTATATTAATAATGAAACGTGGAGTCAAAGGTCATTAAAATATTTAAAATATTTCTGTATTTATTTTATACCCCTTTTTTCCACTCCTCTATTAGCCCACTTATGTTTTACTGTCTTGTTACATGTATCCTTCTAAAGTGAATTAAATATTTATATGAGCTTGATGGGATATAAAAGTATCACAAAATATTAAGTGCCTACATGGACATTGTGGTTATTGCTGAGTATGCAATGATTACTGATTTCTAATTTCAAGGAATTTATGTTTGCAATAAAACAATCTTACACACCTATATTGTAGAATCTTCCATGTTGTACTTTAATTTAGCTATATGCCTTATGTTACTTTGGCTGGACAGTAATCACAAATATTAGGAACTTTTTTTTTCCTATCTCTTCACCCCCAGGACCCAGCATAATGTCTGGAATAATACATATTTGTTTAAAAGAGCAAAGGAGACATGCCAAAAATAAGATATAATTTTTTCCTCGTCAGAGAAGACCAGGCAAATAATTGACAAATTTAAGTAACCAACTTTTACAGATTAGAATAAGAGTAGTTCATGAATCTAGCATCTTTTAAATGTATAGAATCTCAGCTCCTCTGATCAGCAGCTATTTTATGTCTGATAGCAAGTGTGCTCTACTTTTTCCAGTATTGAAATCTTTCCTTCATCTCTGTCAAGTTTAAAGAAAAGAAAGCTTTCAAATGTAAGCTATTCTACCACAGATAGTCTGATTCAAAAGGTCACTCTACCCCTTGTATACAGTAAATAATTGGATCTAGATTTTCAGTAAATGGTCAGTACTTAATCACTGTCATTTGGTCTCACAATATGTCAATTTATCTTGCTCATTCAATTTCACTTTGACAAGAGATGGTATGATTATCCAAGAGCATGCCTTCTGCCATATTTTATGTTATAGCCAACAGGAAACCTTTCTCTGATTTAACCCTTCCTCTCTTCTTACTTGATATACTGTCCGTGAACACGCTTACCTATGCTACTGACGTCAGTTATATTTTGTACCTAGAGTATTCCCAAATCTAAATCTCCAACTAAGACCATCCATTTCAGATTCTAGTCTATAGAGTCAACTTCTTCTTGTACATTTTTCCGTGGATGTCCAACAGTTGATATCAGTGTCCCTAACGTCAAGATCATATTCCTTGGCCCCAACAATCTGCTCATTTTCCTTGTCACCTATTTCAACAAATGCTACCATGTTCTTAAACCTGAACCTCACTCAAACCTCACTACTTATTTTTCCTTGTTATTTGTCCCCTAGACAACACATAATGTATTCTACTAGTTATACATCCTCATATCCCTTGACTCTCAATTTTATTTCCACTTCTGCTACCTAGTTCAAGCACTATCATCTCTCATCAGCATTATTGTAATAGCTAATTAATTACTCTTTTTCTATTGAACCCTGCTCACCTACAAATTATTATTCTTTTGGGGATATTACCCCAAATCCAAGGCCAAACATTTAGTTCCTCTTGCAATTATTCTTATTGCTTTTTTTAAAAATAGTGCAAATTACTTCATATACTCAAATTCTTACCTATATGACTTCTTTTTTTTTTTCTTTTTTCTTTTTAGTTTAAGGTTAGATTTTGCTTGCTATGGGAAGTCATTTTTAAACACTTCAGAAGTGAAATTCCTCTTAATATTCTTACTATGTGCTTCCATGCAATGTGGACTAGCCTATATTTGCAGTGGATTGTAATTCTCTATTTGTCATTATGGCAGGGGCTACTTCTGTTTGTTCAACATTATATTTGCAACTTTAGTACAGAGCTTGTTATAAATTATTGCATATATACTTAATATTGTGTGGGTATCAAATAAGTAAAGATGATATACTCATTACTTCTGCTTCAGAACAAAATTAGCTAAATGTAGTATATCTCATTACAGTTCAACCAACTGCTACTCAACCTGTATCTTTTTTATGAAGAGAAATCAATTTTTTAAAAAAATTACACATTTCCATCCCCAAATCTAATCAAACATGAAAATCCTATTCATTTTCTTAAAGATTTTATTTATTTATTTGACAGAAAGAGAGAGATCACAAGTAGGCAGAGAGAGGGGGAAGCAGGCTTCTTGCTGAGCAGAGAGCCCGATGACAGCAGGGACCCACGGACCGCAGCAGGGATGTACTCTAGACTCCATAGTACTTCTTTCCTTAATGGGGTACTGTTTCATATGATGTCTTGTTTTGTTTGTTTTTTTTTTTCTGTTTTGGGTTCAGAAAAATATTCTATGAAGTAGGTACTACTATTTAAGGATGAGTCAATGGAGACAAAGACAAGATAATTAACTTGCCCAACGTCACACAGCAATTAACAGCAAAGATACAAGGTTCAAATTTGGACCTTTAGAGATTATGCTCTTGCCTACCACACAAGCTTACTCTTATATGTAGGTACTTCTAGAAATAAAAATTGTAATAACGCAGTAAGAATGATTTTTCCAATCTCCAAGTTTATTTTTTAAAGACTTATTATTTATTATTATTTATTTTGAGAGAGGAGGGAGGAGCAGAGGGAGAGAATCTTCAATCAGACCTCCTCCTCACCCCCACACAGCATGGAGCCAGTCATGGGGCTTGCTCTCATGACCCATGAGATCATGGCCTGAGCTGAAACCAGGAGCCCAATGCTTAACCAAATGAGCCACCTAGGGACTGCCAATCCCAAAGCTTAAAAACAGCTTGCATAAGAAAAAAATAAAAAAATCTAAAGTCCTTCTGAACTTACATGATATCCTGGTTCTACTAATGTGGGCAAGTTACTTAACCCCAACCTTGGAGCTTTAGTCATCTCTTGTTACACAGAGATAATATAAAAAATCCATTTTATAGGACTATTGTTCATTAGTAACAGTTATGGATAATGGATCTACTGTGCCTGTCAAAATTATTCTTTATTTGTTTATATTTTTGTATTTTATAAATGTTTGTAAATGATAATGTATTGTTTGTATTATTTGTAAATGATAATATATTGTTTAATTATTCAAAAGATAAATATTATTAAACTAAACATAGTATTTGACATGTAGTACAAGTTTGAAAATTAGTTATTATTTAAAATAAAAATAAAGGCTCTGGGGATTTGCATTTTCTGAGTTAATTCTTTCATTATTAGCCAATTACATCAATGACAAACCAGAGTCACATATTTACATATGTTGAATGTTAAAACTAGAAATAAAAAGTATAAATTGGAGGGGCGCTGGGGTGGCTCCGGTGGTTAAGCGTTGGACTCTTGGTTTCGGCTCAGGTCATGATCTCAGTGTCATGAGATTGAGCCCCATGTCAGGCTCTGCTCTCAGTGTGGAGTCTGCTTGAGAGTCTCTCCCTCCCCCTCCTTCTCCACTGCTCCTTCCATTCTCTCTCTCTCCTCTAAAATACATAACTCAAAAAAAGAATCTATGAATTGGATATATGATGTCCTATCTCACACAGCTGTCCCCTCTCCACTATCACTGCACGTAAGACAGAAGAGGATCTAACTTTTTTTTTTTTTTTTTTTTTTTTTTTTGAGGATCTAACTTTTAAGTGAATTTTAGCCTGGTTGTGTTCTTCCAGACTTGATTCCCATGGTTAAGACAATTTTATCTAGTTAGTTTCTCATTTATTTTTTTCAGTTTTGCTAAAAATGATAATCTCTGGACATTTGCAACAAGTTAAGCTGCAAATTAGGTTAGTAATTAGAAAGGTTAATTCCAAACTGCTCAGCCAAGAACAGATTCCCAAATTATGCTTTATAATGAAAGAACATAAATGCAAACTCAAGATGCATATTGTCAATTTTTAATCTTTGTTTTCTTGGAAGTAGGATTATCAGGTAAAATACTTTAGTATATATTAAACTAGGGTAAGATCATTGTTTTTAAAGAAAAATCCTCACTTCCCATATATAATAACTAAATATATAAAAGGTATGTGTACATATAAATAGGTATACAATTTAAACACAGTTAGTAATGGTATCTTTATACAACTACATGATGTCATGTTAGTCAACACATTAATCTCTTATGAAATTAGATAGAGTTATATTTAGTGTAGAAGTGTATCAGAAAAAATGCTTTGGGTTGTCACCAGCCAAAACTCCAAAATCAGTTTATAGATTTGTGAGAAATTAAATACACACTTTTAAAAAGCATGCTTTAAAGAGGAATTTGCAGTGGTAATTACAACTTATGTAATATGAAAAAAATGAAACAATGTGTTATAAGGTGTTGATAACATTGTGCAAATACCCAAAACAGAGAGGTTTTGTGTATCAGTTTGGTCCACTTCAATAAATTTCTTGGCCTGCACTTAAAATTCTACAGCACATCTTTGAACATGACTTTCACAGTGATATGATTTTGTTCTTCAGTGAACATTATACATTATTTAATTTAAAAGATAAAGGGAAGGCATTATTCTATAAAAGACAAAATGAAGGGATTTCAATGCAAATGTCAAGTTGCCTGTGTCTAGGATATGAAGAGCTTGTAGCTTTGGATTTTCTTTTCTTTTCACAGATCCATTAATTAAAGATAATACTTAATCTCTTACCAAAGTCACATCTGACTTTTTGAACAGTTTCATCAGTGGCACCTACAAGCTTCACTTAATATTAAACAGTAAGATAGGATCATTGATTACAAGGTCTTGGAAAGGAGGTTGTCTGCAAATCCAGAGGTGATTTTACAAATGCAGCTATAGCAGGCTGGATACATTCCAGAGTTAGAGAACTGTAGAATAATTGAGGAAAGGCTATGAATGGAGGTGAATGTTTTTGTCCTCTTGTTTTAGGAAGCTTTTATAACCTCCAGGTTGCAGACAACATTTCATCCATTTGTATTTTTCTTCAGATGGCACTAACAAACCAGATGTTTCAAATATCCAGATGTCTGTTGCAAGCATAGAAAATTTAAGGCATTTAGCCAACATTTCACTTTCAGAAGTTTTAGTGAAATACTCATGCAACGTTTTATGCCCAACAGAGAGCTGCCATTTTCTTAATATATACTGTTGTTTTCCCTGCCATGTTTTACTAGAAACACCGATACTCCAAACAATTACACATATGGTGATATAAAGGAGAAATTAATATTTGAAATCGTCACTGAAATCTTCATCTCAAAATGTTACTGCTGGTGTTTTGCCACAGCACTATCTTTTGTAAAATAGCTACCACTTTTTGAGAGACTGCATTCCCTAAACATGGTTGACCACTTTACTCTCCCTGGCTCATTTAAACTCCTCTCCACTCCTCTCCCTGACTTCCCATCCCACCCCTTCCTCTCCTTTCTTTCCTCTACTTTCTTCTCCAATCCTCTCCTCTCAGTGTCTCAACAAAAGTTCAAGGAGATTAGAAAATCTGCAAAGGACCACATAGTTACTAAGTGGAAAGTAAAGACAAAAACCCAAACACTTCAAGTTATTGAGTGGGCATAATAGTTTCTTTTTTTTCTCTGATCATGCAACTCACCTGAGTCCCTTTATGCACCTGTCACACGGTTTGAGTGGGACCAACGCACGCAAATTCTGAGAGTGAGCTCTGATAGTTTACTGCTATAGGGTACTGAGTCTGGAAAACTTGTCTGGAGTCTATGTATTATCTCATGGAAACTGGGCTTCTTTTATTCAGTGTGGGGGACAGTTTGAAGGAAGATCATGGTCAGACTCTTACCTCAGTGGTATAGTCTTGCAGTGCTATTTGGGATGGATATGAAGGTGATCAGATCAAAAGTTAGAGTACTAAGACTTAGGCTATGGCAGAAGCACAGTCCAAAGATAAAACTAGCTTAATAAAACCTAAGGAATGAAGAAAATAGATTCAAGAAACATTTAAGAGAAAAAAAAACAATAAACATTGGTGATGAAATGCAGAGACATTGATAATACCGATTATTGATAATCAATTATAATCTTGCAATTATTGATATTTATGCTCTCAATTCTCCCAACCTATTTACTCACTTTCTTCGAACATGAAACAAATCCTCATATCCTCTGCAGAAAGTCTTTGAATGGCATTCATGTTGTTACTAGCATAAAGAAGAATGTCAGAGTTCAAAACAGATTGATCTATTTCTTGATTCACAATGCTTTAGCAATGCTTAATATATAGTCTCCCAACATAATCCAAAGAAAGGATGGAACTTCCTATGTCAAACAGAATCAGGTGTATTTTCATAGTTGTGAAACTATGATATCTTACAGATAGAGGGCTTGTTTCTCAGAATAAGGAAAGAAAAATACAGGAGCGTTGAAACCTAAAATGACTTCTGAAGCCCAAGTAAATGATATCATATAATTTTATTTTTGTATACAATAAAATACAGTTATCTCTACTCAGTTTAAAAACAGTGAAGTGTTTTGCATTAGGCAAATTTTTGTGGAGTCCTAATTTTTACTTGGAATTTTTGGTTCACAGGTGATACCACTGCAAAAAGATAAATGCTTTATTTGAAGAACAAAAACATTACTGTGGGAGTGTATTAGAAGAGTACAAATATGGGTTGTTTCACTAAGTTTTATGCCTTTTTTCTTTATTAAGGCATTTCTTTTGAAGTTTTGATAACAATGAATTCTATAAAAAGGTTGGAAGCTGTCAAAGCCCAATGTATTCATGGAAGCAAAACAATTTTTTTTTTTTTTTGTACAATGTAATGTCCTTCTCTATGTATTCTTATTTTTGCCCTTTGGTCTAGGGCACCATTCTTCAGGGAAATAGGGAGTGCCAAAAAAAAAAAAAAGAGTTGACACCCTTTTACTTTAATATACATACCTCTTCTTTCTGTGCAAAAGGTACTGGGATAACTTTTTAATTGGATATGCTACCTGTTTTAAGAGCAATATGTCCTGTTAATTAGAAGATTAAGAGTTCCCTGAGTTTTCCTGTCATGGCATATTTTTCCAGAAAAGAATTTTGGGGCCAATTTCCTCATACATATTTAGAAAAAAAATTAATCTATATTTTCTCCTTCCTTCTTTTTAAAGGTTGTGATAACAGGATTCTGGATAATTAACAAATTGATCATTGTGTGTCATTGCCATTTTTCTATAGTCAAATTTGGGAGAAGGGTGTCATGTTCTCATCAGAGTCATATAATGCATGAGTTGTGACTAAGTTCCATCTGGATGAGCAGCCAGCTTATCACAATCTTGGAAAAGCTTACAGCTTTCTCAAAAAAGCCCCAGGTACTTTTTCTGCAAAACCCAGGGCTTTTCTAAGATTTGTTTTCTCAGGTTGATTTGTCTCAAAACTGGTTTTTTGGAGCCTGTTACAAGACTTATAGTGTGCCAAAGAATCAGAATTAAGTTTGTTTTTGTCAGGTAACTTAGAAAACATGATGTCGACTAAAAGCTACTTATTACCATAAAGCAATATACACTTCCATAAACTTATAAGAGAGTTTTCAGATTTTTTACATCCATGACAATACTATTTCTCAAAAACTATTTTTTTGGACTTGATTTTCAGTGAAGAACAGATTGGAAACAATTTGATATGTGAATCCCAATTTGTAATTAATATTTGTATATTAGTTATATATGTAGGGAAATCTATAATGAGGAAATAATTGACTCTATCTGTAATAGAAATTAAATTTAGTATTACAAAAGCAATAAATCACATATTTAGTGATAGACTTATTGTGCTCACTTCAGCAGCACATATACTAAAATTGGAATGATACAGAGATTAGCATGGCTAGAGAATTTTTAATATTTTGAATATAACTGACTCAATTAAAATACATAAAACTATACAATTTCCTTAGTAATAACAGGGCAAAATTTACCTAAATTTTTATCAACTTCAAAGATCATTACCTACTTGAAAGATGCAGTTTTTAATTTTTGAAATGCATAGATTACATATCAAAACCACATTAAGGGGCGCCTGGGTGGTGCAAAGGGTTAAAGCCTCTGCCTTTGGCTCAGGTCATGATCTCAGGGTCCTGGGATCGAGCCCCACATCAGGCTCTCTGCTCATCAGGGAGCCTGCTTCCCTCTCTCTGCCTGCCTCTCTGCCTACTTGTGACCTCTCTCCATATGTCAAATCAATCAATCAATCAATCAATCAATCAATCATTAAAAAAACACATTAATATTTCTTAATTCATGAATATAACCAAGTCTATGTTTTCAAGCATCTCTTCTCCAACACCACATACACCTACATACATGCAATATAATTCTATAATTTTTTGGTCTTTCTTTATACACTTTAATTTTGTAAAGACCTCATAGTTAACTGGGGCACTACTTAAGCACAGATATAAAATTAGAAGCCCTGGGTTTAAATACTGACTCTGTATTTTACTATTTTTGTGAATTTGACTGAATTATTTAATATCCCTGGGCTTCATGAATGTTATCTACAAAATAGCACATAAGAAAAGCTATTTCACATATATGCATAATCAAATGATATAATTCATGTTAAAGAACATTATATTCTATAACATACTACATATATTTTACATGTATTTTTTATCTGTAAAATATTTGTTATATACATAGTATAGTGGTACACTCTGAAGTAAACAGAAAAGAAATTTGGAGTAATGTAAAATATAATAAATCTTTATCAAAGAATTGTAATCTATTTCAGCAAGAAATGACCATATCAAGCATTCAAGTAGTGACACAAATGAAAGCAAACAGCATAAGATTGTGCTCTCTAACAGTGATAAGTGCCACAAAATGTTGCCAAAATTTAAAGGCCTGGGGACTCAATGTGGCATGAAACTATATGGGAGTATGTAATAAAGGTGTTGATCTTGAATTGGACATCCAAAAAGATGGGTATGGTTGGAGCAGGAGCACTTTGATGGATAATAATAGTCAATGAATTAGATGAGTTAACAATACAGGGTCTCAAATAGCAATAAAAGCTGGGCTTTTATGTGGAAGAGAATGGGTCTCACTATAGGCTTCCAAACAGAGCAAATTTCATAATGCAATGAAGCCTATCTAGGCAAATAAATTTGGTATGAGAATGCCAGGTGGATTTACAAGGAGATTCAGTAGGAGAGAAAGAGAATATGAGTCTAGAATCCAGTTTGGAAATCTAGCCCAAATTTCATTACTCAAAATTACCTATTTTTTTTTGACCAAATGATATTCAATAAATTTAAATCCACATAAAATTTGACAAAATCTGAAAATAGTAGTAATACCTACAGAAACAGCTAATTGCTTGCGGAGTAATCAACAAGTGCCTTTGCAGTTATATACCTCAATGACTTATGATTATTAAATTTATAATGTCTTGAGAATTTGGCACCTAATTCCTTTAATTTCACTGAATTCTTCTAAGCTATATTTTTGTGTTCCAGTGCTAGGAGTCTTTAAATAATAAATAATAACAGTAATAATAAGTATTATTATTTAAATTAGAACAGAGAATATATAGTCATTATTCTGGTGAAGGAGAGGTTTTTCTAAGTTTGAGAAGCAGGGTCATGTTGTCCTCAATAATTCACCATGCCAAAAGAAGTTAAATAAGTGAGTTAAGGAGTATTAAATAAAACTCTCATATAGAAAGTCCTAACTTTTTTCAAAAGTAGGAAGAAGGAAAGAGGGAGAACAGAGAAGGAAAAACTTGGGAAAGAACCACTAGCTGTGATCACCCAGTCATTCTAGTTAAGTGGAGAGTTCAAAATACAGTATACGGACATCTGATCTGGATTGTAGATTATCTAGTCAAATACATCATCTGTTTTTTTTTTTTTTTTTACCATTTGATAAACTTTAATAAGAATGATGCTATCTTGAGGGTGTTTAGACAATAATATTAATGTTTTACCATGAAAACAAAGCTGGTTACGTTCTTAATTTTGTTAAGTATTAACCGTGATTGTCAACTATCCATTCTCTCCTGGATCCTCAGAGTAGATCATCACTATATGTAATCTTACGAAAGGATGTTTAAATTTGTATATCTTATTATATGATACAGAATATGTGACATTTTTCAAAAACATTAGCTTCTTGGGGTGCCTAGGTAGCTCAGTGGGTTAAAGCCTCTACCTTCAGCTCAGGTCATGATCTCAGGATCCTGGGATGGAACCCTGCATTGGGGTCTCTGCTCAGCGGGGAGCCTGATCCCCCCTCCTTTCTGCCTGTCTCTGCCTACTTGTGATTTCTCTCTCTGTCAAATAAATAAATACAATTAAAAAATTAAAAAAACATTAGATTCCTAATAATCTTCTTAATACTACTTAGTGTAGGTTTAGATTTATTAATCTGTATTCTCTGAATACACTTCAGGAAAGCTAAAGGAAAAGACCCAGAATCTCATTGTCAATCAAGATGAATAGGTCTTAGATGAAAACATCCTGATGATATCCACACACAATATAATATTGAATTTAAAATCCTCTGGGAGATCATACTTCAGTTATCTTGCTAGAGACATACACAGGCCTGAATATTTATTATAAATTTATGGTATTTATGGAGAAAATTAGTATTTTTCCCTTGCCTGCCATGGTTAGAGTTGGAAATGAAGGAATTATGGTAGAGAAAAAGTATGACTAAATACTTTTATAATACAACTTTAGTTAGAAAATAGTAGAGAAAAACAAAAACAGAGGACCTGAACATAAGGTTAGATTATAATACAGTGTAATGCAAGGTTTATTTCATCTCTTCTCAAACTGTAGTATACACAGAAATCAACTGAGTCTGTTGTTAAAATGTAAATTCTGATTTCATTGGTCTAGGGTGGAGATCCTTGAAATCCAGCTTCCAGGTAACCAAACTTTAATTTATAAAATTAGTGTTTTAAATATTCTTTTTTTAGCACATATGTACTTTTTTGGAAAGAAATTGTGTTCTAAACTGTATTTTTCAAATGAAATATAAACTTCTTGAAAGCCAGAATAGTTTTATATCTCTATTGTCAACCTAAAGAAAGGAGGGAGACTGAAGCAAACTTGAATGATCAGAAATTTTCTTGATTCGGGAACACCAGAGGAATTGGGTTTCAGGAAACACTTACTATAACAAATAACGTGCAAGTCCCTTGACAGTTTAGGGCAAGCTGTAGTTATGGGTCAGGAGTGCAAAGAGGGAGAAGTCCAAAGAGAGTTGAAGCAGTTGGTTCAGTAGCTTGAGGATGGGGAGAAATTCTTGGTAGACGTTCATTGGTCTGGAATAAGTCTTAGTCTTCCATAAATCAGGCATTAGATGGAAATCAGTTTATTGGCTCTTAAGGTCTCTTTTCCTCAGGGCACATTACATGCATGAGATTCTCCGTTTCATGACCCCCTTTCCCATTTCAGATTGACATTTTTCATACTATGTATCCCCAATCTTGCCTGAGAAATATTCAATAAGTATTTATGCCTAATAGTGATGTTGATAACTTCTGTACATAAATTGCTTTAACTTCCAAACCAGAAAAACCTGTAGTAATTGCTATATTTCATTGTTCAAAAACATTTTATGAAAAAAATTTTATGAATGATTACCTGTATATACCTTATTTTGAGTCTGAAAGTTGATTTCTGAATCTTGGCTTGACCAAATTCTGGCCATTCCACTTTGGAAAGGTTACCCAACTTCTCTGTATTTTGTTTTTCTCACATAAAATGAAGTTAGAAATTATGCTTGCCAAAGATTATTTCAAGGATTATGTGACATATTTATTACATGTTAAGAAATGTGTCTGACATATTGACATCTCCATGAATGTTAGTTATCTTGATTTTTTAAATTATTTTATATGTAGTAGGTACATATACATGTATACCTACATGAATTTATAAGTATTTAAAATTCTAACAATAAGCAGACCTCTATTTTGTTTTAAATCTACCAATACAAACCTGTACTAATTTCTGTAATTTAACTGGATCTGATGATACTTTACCTTGCACACTTTTAAGAATATATAATACTTATGAAAATACAATGAAATATAATACTTAAGCTATAATTCAGTACTTGGTATGCTATTTATGAACAGCAGTACTGACATTTCATTGCTCATAATATCAGCTGAACATTCTATAAGTTATACCCTTTATTTATCTGAGTAGGTGTTACTAGAACTGATAAAATACAGCTTACTCATGATTAACTTATATACAGAACAGCATTCACATCCTTACAGCCATGATTCTTTATATAATTTTATCTAAAAGTGTATATAAATAGTGTTACCATTTTATTACTCCAACAAGGAAAAATGACAGTTTAAAAACTTCAGAATTAAAAAAGGAGAGACACAGGAAGAAATTTCCCTCTAAGTTACCTTCATTTTTTACTTTTACAATGCGAACTTAAAGGAACAATGAAACACATCAGCGCATAGAAGAGCTGGAGAAATTTTTGACAACATAGGATCGAAAAGTTCATGTAATTTAACTTTAGAATATACTGTAGTCTGTTAACCCAAGATGCTTATTCTTCTAAAAAAAATCTAGTCCTTCTTTCCCCAAATATTATTAGCACCCAATAGATTTGAGGAGCTAAATGTGAAGCAAACCATAACAAAAACAGAATAAAAACTCTGTTAAGTAAAGATGACCCCCCAGAACTGATAACAAGCAGAACCAGAAGAGGTCTGCAGAGACCCAAAACCGATTAAATTTCTATGAGAGGGTAAGGATTTTGGCAGCAAATCGTCAGATTCTTCAGATCTGAGTCTTCTATGTCTGACCACTTAAAAAAGGCAACTGCCGCTAAAGGATCTGCCCATTGATCTCTGTGACCCCCTGAACAGAACCAAGATCCTTCACAGCTTGAACATCAGAAGCAGCAAGTGCTGAGAGCTGACCTGGACAAGACCCAGGCCTTTTTTCAACTGGGTGCCCGCAGACGGACTTGGGGTTTGGTTGGTTAACTTCCTACACCCTTCTGTTACCTCATTGTTGTGAGGTTTGTCTTCTGTTCTACTCTGTGTGTTGTGGAAGAAACCAACTTCAATCACATGGTGAAATGTCACTGAATTTGGAATCCTGAACTTGCTTTATAATTGTGATTTGACTTTGCTTTATGATTGCATAAAGCTGACATCATGGAAAGACACACCTCATGTGTGTTCCTTCATAGAGTGCTCATGACAAATGGATTGTTTGAGAATCTGGTTTGTGTGTGTGTGTGTATTTCTGTGTGTGTTTCCTGTTTGTTTTGATAATTGACTTTTTTTCAAATAGGCCAGGTGAAATTCTGCAAAATCATTTTCTTTATTAATGAAAATTTAATTACTGGTTAAAATGATAAGAATATGTGCGCATCTGCATTTATACTCTTGCTCAGGGCCCACAAATAATGGCGATTAGACTGTATCCATGTCCTTCTGGGTCGAAGCTGATTCTTAGGGGAGTTGTGTTTCGTGGCTGTCTGAGATTCACCTGTTAACTCCCTCTGCAGCCTTCTCTAGTGGAGGTCCTAGAGGTCGAGAAGGGAAAATTCAGGTGTCAGCCTCTCCTGTCTTCATTCCCTGCCTCCTCTGTACTAGGGATGAAAGAAGAGTTAATATGCCACTCTCAGAGGCTGCCAGCCCATGGTCTAGAAAACAGGAACTATGTTTAGAGAGGTTTCCCTGTATAGGATCTCATATGGTTACTACTTGATTGAATAGTGAGGAAAGCTGAGAAAAAGGCTATAAACAGGACTTCATTCTGAAAACAGTGTGAGGAGCCTTGTGGGATGCAGGAAATAGTAGCATGCTTGATATTTCCTGTCACTGGACAGACCTTGCATAGACCTTCCAGTCAGTCATGAGTTCAACTTCGGGATCCTTGAAACTGGATGTATGGGATTGGAGAAGGCTGGCTTTTGACAGGTATTAGTTGACTTCTTCTAGTAAGGTTTGGGATGCAAATCTGAGGATATCTTATGTCATTAGTCAATATTTTCCAGAGAAACAGATGAGTAGGATTTATGTAAATATATAAGGAAATTTGTTACGAGGTTAAGAAGTCTCATGATTTGCCATTTGCAAGCTGGAGACCCAGAAAAGTCAGTGGAATTCGGTCTGAGTCTGCAGGCCTGAAAACCAGAGGAGTCAATGCAGTGAATCCCAGAAAAAATGATATGAGATGTCTCAGTACAACAGTGAAGTAGGGACAAAAAGGGACAAATTTCTGCATCCTTTGCTTTTATTTTTATTCAGTCCTTCAAAAGATTCGATGGTGCCCACCCACATTGAGTAGAGCAATCTACCTACTAAATCCACCAATTTGAATGCTAATGTCATCCCAAAACACACTCACAGTCACATTCAGGAATAATGTTTAATCTGGGAATTCCAGAACCACTCAAGTTGACACATAAAATTGTATCTCACTAATCTACCCTGACAGAGTCTAAATTTTTTAGTGGATTATAAAGAATGCCACTAGGAGAAAGTGTATTCATCCAATTTCAGACTCAGCAAAAAAGATACTTAGTATATCAAAATACTGTTTCTTCCTGAGAATAATTACGTGTTCCCGCATGAGCGGTGATGTTTTGTGATCCAGCAACTGCAGGCTGAGGTAGAATATTTTCTGATTTGGTATAGGGAACTTTTAAACATTTAAGGGCACTCATCTGTCCTCTGAGTAACCTGTTCCTTTGAGGATCGTAAAAACCTTGAAAGAATATAAAGCTTTCTTTTCAAATTTGGTTCATTGAATGTCTCTTTTTTTAGCCCTTCTAATAAATTTGAGCTCTCATTTTATGCCGATTACACTGGAAACTCAACTTTTCCTAAAGGCTAGTTATGTGTAATATATTCACAGTCAACTAGACAGTCAATTAGATATTTTGTATTAATATAACTTAGTTGTTGAATCTGTAGGCTGTGTATTCAGACAGGCTGAGTTCAAAACACAACTCAGCTATTTAGCCAGCACGAAAAGTTATTCAACATTATTAGATATTAGGGAAATACAGTTTAAAATGCAATTGAGATATTACTCCACAACTATTGAGATTATTCAGACATTTTTGAAAAAATATTTAAAGGATATGGCTCAGTTGAGTCTCTTACGCATTTCCGGTAGAAGTGCAAAGTGAAATAACTGCTCTGAAAAATGTTTGATAGAGTCTTTTAAAGTTGTATCCTATTTTCCTTATAATTTACATATCACCACATTTATTTATATATAATTTATTTAATGCACTCTTATGTAAACCACAATTTTTGTTAATTACATTTTGTTGTTGTTAATTACGTTCTACCACCATGAATATTTTATCTGAGATCACATTCATTTTACTTATATATAAGCCTAGATATAAAAAATCACTATCAAAAGTAGTCTAAGAGATTTTATATACTTAGTGCTCTTGAAAGAATTGCATCAGTCAGAGAATACAAATTTTCATATCATTCTATCAACATGAACTTTTTAATTAGGCAAAGGATTAAGTGTTGTTATAAAACATACAAACATATTAAACACAGAATTGTATATATTGACTATTAAAATACACTTATTTCAAATTTTAATCTGTTTTACAGTGGACAAGTGTATGGTTTTAAATAACATAGGAAATACATGCAACTGCATGTAGAATGTATTTATTTACATTGTTTTGGCAAAAACATGCTTTCAGATTCACAAATAAGACATTTAGAATGTTCAGAATCTAGTTTTAGGAATAATGATCTTTATATCCTGAGAATACTTAAAATTCTGGGACAATTTCAAAGAAAGAATACAGTTTATTGTTAGAGACACAAAGGTTAAAGTTCTATAATAGTGTTTTTGATTTCAAAAAGTTTGTGTTTGAGCCAAGTTTTAAGGTAAATAGAGCTCACTTAATTAGTTCAATCAATGATTTTAATCAAGTTTCTTTTTTGAAGGTCTGTAGAGATTTTACTTGTATTTGTGTCTGCTCCCTAGAAAAAATTCAGTGTGATTAAATAATTCTACTCATTTAGTATATTTTGCTGTTTTTTTTTTCAGAGTAATTTGTATTTGGATAAAATTTGTATATTTCCAAGCTGAAACTAGAGTCTTGAAGTTTATTTCTGATCAGTATCATAAGAGTGAATAAATGTGGCATAAAAGGAACATTAGTTTCAAAATATTTTTAAAAGCAATGTTAGAGACTTATGAAAAGGAAGCCTAAGAAAAGGATGTATCTGAACTATTAAATTTTCTAAGTGAATATTGTAGGATATTCTGAGGGCAGTAAGTACCTAATTGATTTTCCCAATTCAGCCTTAAAAAGAGCCTTGGGGCTCGTTTGCACTTGTAGTCTTGCTTTATGGACCTAAAAGAATAAGTGTGTAAAGTATCACATATTCCAAAGAATTCAAGTCATAAAATGACTCTCAGATAAAGAAATAAGTATAGTATTTCATGCCTTAAAGACATGATGTTAAAAAGAAAATACTCAGTGTAAAATTCTATTTAAACAATTTAGTTTAGCATACACAATTTTGAAACTAGAAAAGTGAGAGTTATAATATGTGTTGGAGATTGAGTTCTCCTCCCTGGGGAGGGAAGTTCTAGGAGATTATTGCACAGGAAGTTATTTGAAGAGTGCTCTCGGGATCAAGACCTATCAGAAAAAGGGAGAACTGAATTGGGGAGAAAATGAAATTGGGGTGAAGTGCTATCTCAATAAAGGTTTCAACTTGACCCTACACAGAATTCTGGAGCTAGGATGGCCCATTACTGTGTTGCCTTGTGGGGTCAAGGAACCAGCCTTTATATCCCTGAGTCAAGTGGTCATGGGATTTGGCTGCCTTCAGAAAGAGGCATGACTTGAGTAAGGCATCTCTTTTTAGCTGAGGGCATTCTTGAGAAAAGCTAACCATTGAGTTATATGACCAAGCAATTGAGAGGAATGTCACTCCATTTTAAAGGAAATATGTGGAGTCATTGGAGAATAATCCACATTACCTGACACTTACTATGTTCTATGGCCCCTCTCTGTGCTGAACGCTTAGTATCTATATTTCATTTTATCCTCAAGATACTTCTTTTTTTTTTTTTAAGATTTTTTTTTATTTATTTGACAGAAACACAGTGAAAGAGGGAACACAAGCGGAGGGAATGGTAGCGGGAGAAGCAGGCTTCCCGCCAAGCAGAGAGCCCGATGCCGGGCTCGATCCCAGGATGCTGGGATCATAACCTGGGCGGAAGGCAGACGCTTAACGACTGAGCCACCCAGGTGCCCCTCCTCAAGATACTCCTTTAGCCCATCTCTGAAGCTTGGAAAATAAATAAATTTACCCAAACTACCAGCAAATGGGTAGGTAGTTCAGCTAAAATATTAGAGCTTCTGTTAAAAGTCAACACTTTATTTGTAAGAATGTTTCTATCAGTAGATTCAGAAAACATTTTTTTCATTGGATTTTAATTTCTATTATTCCTATTTATAGGAATATAGATACAGATTTCATATAAAATAAATCATTGTATATTGAATGTATTTTCTTTGTCAATAATACTTGAAATCATTCCATAGCTGCATATATTTTGGTATCTTCTTATATGTCTTTCTCTTTATGTGTATAAGTGTTTATACACAATATTCTAGGACATATCAATGGGAAAATGTCTAATATTGACATTTTATCTTTAGTGTGGGCCAAAATTTAAACAAAGATGGCAATTTGTGTGTGTGTGTGTGTGTGTGTGTGTGTGTGTGTGTGTATTTTGTTTTGTTGCATATACTGAATCAATAGATACCTGTAAAATCCTGAGTCCAAACCATAGAGCACTGAGTGATATAATAGTGTGTGTATGATTAGGGGAGCCTGGCGACTTTGATTTGAATCCCAGGCCTTACTTTGATCAACTCTCTTGAGTTCATTTAATTTCTTTTATTGTAAGCCTGAAGTAATACTATTTATGACTTCAAGCTTTTACTCCAAAGTAATAGTAAATATAGGTAAAAGTGTAAAAAAATCTGTAAATTATTTAGATATATTTAAGTAAAATGATTAATTATTGCAATTATTAATTTAGTTAAACTATTTGTAATTTATTTCTTTGTCTAAACTTTTTTTTAAAGACCAATCAGGTCACATCAGCACGAATGATCTTGAGTCAAGTTTTACTACGCTTTCTATGTGAACATGTACTCTCTTGGTCCACTAAGGATTAGCCACTCACAGGGCTGGATTTATACACCTTTTACATAAGATTTTACATCTTTTTTGCTGCCTATTGTCTGTGGATGTTTGTGTTTACAGTTTCTACTTTAGATTTATTAACTCCTCCCAATTATATCTTAGATTACAGAAAACAGTATTTTTCCCCAATATTATGAATGATCTCTACAAAATTATATTTACAAAGGTGGCTGGGTGGCTTAGCCATTAAGTCTCTGCCTTCTGCTCAGGTCACGATCCAGTCCCCAGAAGGGCTCCCTGCTCAGCGTGAAGCCTGCTTCTGCCTCTTCCACTCCCCCTGCTCCTGTTCCCTCTCTTGCTCTCTCTATCAAATAAATAAAAAAATATTTTAAAAATTGTATTTACTAAACATTAATTTAAAAATTTGTTCCTTGGGGTGCCTGGGTGGCTCAGTGGGTCTTATAAGCCTCTGCGTTCGTCTTAGGTCATGATCTCAGGGTCCTGAGATCGAGCCCCGCGTCAGGCTCTCTGCTTAGCAGGGAGCCTGCTTCCCCTTCTCCCTCTGCTTGCCTCTCTGCCTATTTGTGATCTCTTTCTCTCTGTCATATAAACAAATAAAATCTTTAAAATAAACTTGTTCCTGGTTTTCAAAGTGAGTTCATATGCTCATTTAAAAAATATCTTCAACATTAAATTGCAAATGTTAGCAATGGATATTTTTCGATGTTTTGTTGTTATTTTCAAACTTTACATAGAGAAATTTGTGGGACCTTTCTGATTTAGTTATAGAAAAAATCATCTATTAGCATATTATTATTCAAAATATTTCATTTTAATGATTGGAACTATATAATTTTTAATGACAATTTAACTATGTCTCACTCTGGATTTTGGCTTTAAAATGTTCAATTCTGTTGTTTTGGTTAAACATTTTGCTATATAATGTTTTTCTTTAGAACTTTTGAAAGAATCATCCATATGATTGTTTACTGTTTCATGTTCTTAATTCATGTATCTGCATTTAGTTTTAATTTTTAAATTTTTAAAATTTAAATTTTTTAAAAAATTTTCCCTTTTAAATTATTGTTGTTTTAAATTATCTAACTTGGAAGAAATAGGGAAAGAGAAAGAAAGGAGAGATGGACAAGGGAAAAAAGAATAGAAGAAAAAAGAGAAGAAGAAAGGAAGGAAAAAAGATGTGATTTGTTTAATTTGGAGAAAAGTCAGTTATTTTTTTAATTTTTCACTCTTTTTTTGTAGCTTTGCTTTTATTTAAATTCTAGTTAGTTAACATACAGGGTAATACTGGTTTCAGGAGTAGAATTTTGGGATTCATCACTTACATAAAACATCCAGTGCTCATTAAAGCAGATGCCCTCCTTGATACCCATCACCCATTTAGCCCATCCTTCCCCCACCCGTCTCCCTTCCATCAACTCTCAGTTTGCTCTCTATAGTTGAGTCTGTTTTATGATTTGCCTCTCTCTTTCCCACCCCAATGTTCATCTGTTTCATATCTTAAATTCCATGTATGAGTGAAACCATATGGTATTTGTCTCTTTCTGACTTATTTTGCTTAGCATAATACTCTCTGGCTCCATCTACAGTATTGCAAGATTTCATTCTTTTTGATGGCTGAGTAATATTCTATTGTATATGTACACAGCACTTTTTCCATTCATAGGCTGATGGCCACTTGGGGTTTTTCCATAATTTGGCTATTGTTGATAGTGATGAAATAAATATCGGGATGCATGTATCCCATTGAATTAGTATATTTGCATCGTTTGGGTAAATAACTAGTTATGCAATTACTGGGTCGTAAAGTAGCTCTATTTTTAAATTTTTGAGGAAACTCCATACCATTTTCCATAGTGGCTGCACAGCTTTGCATTTGCATTAAGAATGTAAGAGGATTCCCCTTTCTCTGCATCCTCACCAATATCTGTTATCTCCTATGTTGTTAATTTTAGCCATTCTATCAGGTGTGAGGTGGTATGTCATATAGTTTTGATTTGTATTTTCCTGGTGAGTGATATTGAGCATCCTTTCATTTGTCTGTTAGCCATCTGTATGTCTTCTTTGGAAAAGTGTCTGTTCCTGTCCTTTGCCCATTTTCTAACTGGATTTTTTGTTTTCTGGATGTTGAGTTTTATAAGTTCTTTATAGATTTTTTTAATAGTAACCCTTTATCAGATATGTTATTTGTAAATGTCTTCTCCTATTCCATAGGTTGCCTTTTAGTTTTATTGATTGTTTCCTCTGCTGTGCAGAAGCTTTTATTTTACTGAAATTCCAATAGTTCATTTTTGCTTTTGTTTCCCTTGCCTCAAGAAGCATATCTAGTAAGAAATCACTATGGTCAATGTCCAAGTGGCTACTGCCTATGTTGTCCTATAGGATGTTGATGTTTTCTTGTCTCACATTTATGTCTTTCATTCATTTTGAATTTATTTTTGTGTGTGGTGTAAGAAAGTGATCCTGTTTCATTCTTTTGCATGTTGCTGTCCAATTTTCCAACACTGTTTATTGAAGAGACTGTCTTTTTTCCATTGGATATTCTAGCTTGCTTTGTCAAAGATTAGTTGGCCATATAGTTGTGTGTTCATTTTGGGATTTTCTATTCTGTCCCATCGATCTATGTGTCTGTTTTTGTGCCATACCATACTGTCTTGATCACTACAGCTTTGTAATATAACTTGACTTCTGGAATCATAATGCCTCTGCTTTTCTTTTTTCAAGATTGTTTTGGCTCTTCAGAGTCTTTTGTGGTTCCATACAAATTTTAGGATAGTTTGTTCTAGTTCTGTGAAAAACGCTATTGATATTTTGATAGGGATTGCACTAACTGTATAGATTGCTTTGGGTAGCATGGAAATTTTAAAAATATCTGTTCCTCAAATTTATGAGCATGGAATATTTTTCCATTTCTTTGTGTCATTTTCAGTTTCTTATATCGTGTTCTATAGTTTTCAGCACATAGATCTTTTACTTCTTTGGTTGGGTTTATTCCTAGGTATCTTATGGTTTTTGGTGCAATTGTAAACGTGATTTGGTTAAACTGTAAATTGGATTGATTTCTTGATTTCTCTTTCTGTTGCTTCATTATTGGTGTATAGAAATGCAATAGATTTCTGTACTTTGATTTGTATCCTGTGACTTTTCTGTGTATCAGTTCTAATAATTTTTTGGTGAAGTCTTTTGAGTTTTCTACAGAGTTATCATGTCATCTGCAAATAATGAAAGTTTGATTTCTTCCTGTGTATTTGGATGATTTTATTTATTTTTTCATTGTCTGATTATTGAGGCCAGAACTTCCAGTACTGTGTTAAAGAGCAGTAAATCCCTGTCTTATTCCTGACCTTAGGAGAAAAGCTCTCAGATTTTTCCCATTGAGGATTAAGTAGCTGTGGATCTTTTGTATCTGGCCTTTAGGATGTTGAGATATGTTCCCCTTTCCCTACTTTGAGAGTTTTTATCAAGAATAGATGTTGTATTTTGTCAAATGATTTTTCTGCCTCTATTGAGATCATATAATTCTTATCCTTTCTTTTCTTAATGTGGTAGATCACATTGATTAATTTGCAAATATTGAACTACCCTTGCAACCCATGAATAAACCCCACTTGATCATGGTGGATGAATCTTTTAATGTTTGTTGGATTCGATTTGCTAATATTTTGTTGAGAATTTTTTTCCTTTTGGTAAGTCTGGCTAGGGGTTTATCAATTTTGTTAATTTTTTCAAAGAATCAGCTTCTGGTTTCCTTATCTATTCTACTGAGTTTTGTTTGTTTTTATATCATTTATTTCTGCTCTAATCTTTATTATTTCCCTTCTTCTGCTGACTTTAGGCTTCATTTATTGTTCTTTTTCCAGCTCCTTTAAGTGTAAGGTTACGTTGCATATTTGAGACTTTTCTTGCTTCCTGAAGCAGGCCTGTATTGCTATATGCTTCCCTCTTATGACCACTTTGCTGCATTCCAAAGGTTTTGAATAATTGTGTATTTATTTTCATTTGTTTCTATATATTTTTTTAAATTCTTCTTCAGTTTCTTGGTTGACCCATTTATTCTTTGGTAGGATATTCTTTAATCTCCATGTCTTTGTGATCTTTCTAATTTTTTTTTTTTCTTATGGCTGACTTCAAGTTTCATAGTGTTGTGCTCAACAACATTCATGGTATGATCTCAATCTTTCTGTACCTGTTAAGGCTTAAATTGTGACCTAGGATATGATCTATTCTGGAAAATGTCCTATGGTTCCATGAAAAGAATGTGTATTCTGCTGCTTTAGCATGAAATAATCTAAATATATCTGTTAAGCCCACCTGGTCCTGTGTGTAATTCAAAACCATTGTTTCCTTGTTGATTTTCTGTTTAGATGATTTGTCCATTGATATAAGTGTGGTGTAAAGTCCCCTACTATTATTGTTTTATTATCAATGAGTTCTTTTATGCTTATTTTTAATCATTTTTTGTATTTGGGTTCTCCCAAGTTGGGGGCAATAAATATTTATAATTGTTAGACCTTCTGTTAGATAGATCCCTTCGTTATGACATAGTACCCTTCTCCATCTCTTGTTACACTCTAGTTTAAAATCTAGTTTCTCTGACATAAATATTGCTGGCTTTCTTTTGACATTCATTTGCATGATAAATTGTTCTCCATCCCCTCACTTCCAATCTGCAAATGTCTTTTGGTCTAAATTGAGTCTCTTGGGGGTGCCTGAATTGTTCAATTGGTTAAGTGTCTGCCTCCAGCTCAGGTCATAATCTCAGGGTCCTGGGATTTAGCCCCCCTGCAATCCCTGTCAGGCTCTCTGCTTATCAGGGATCTGCTTCTCCCTCCACTTCTGTCCCTCCCCCTATTCATGCTCACATTCTCCCTCTCAAATATATAAAATCTTTTTTTTTAGAAGATTTTATTTATTTATTTGACAGAGAGAGATCATAAGTAGGCAGAGAGGCAGGCAGAGAGAAAGGGGGAAGCAGGCTTCCTGCTGAGCAGAGAGCCTGATGTAGGGTTCAATCCCAGGACCCTAAGATCATGACCCAAGCTGAAGGCAGAGGCTTTAACCCACTGAGCCACCCAGACGCCCCTCAAATAAATAAAATCTTAAAACAATAATAAAATGTGTCTCTTTTAGGCAGCAGATAGATACTGATACCATACAGATAGATACTGTTATCATTCTGATACCCTTTGTCCTTTTTTTTTTTTTTTAATTCATTCAACAGAGAGGAGAGAGATCATAAGTAGGCAGAGAGAGAGGGGGAAGCAGGCTCCCCGCCAAGCAGAGAGCCCGATGCGGGGCTCGATCCCAGGACCCCGGGATCATGACCTGAGCCAAAGGCAGAGGCTTCAACCCACTGAGCCACACGGGCGCCCCTATGTCTTTTGACTGGAGCATTTATTTATCACATTCAGAGTAATTACTGATAGATATGATTTAGTGACATTTTATTAGTTGTTTTATCATTGTATCTGGAGATTTTTTCTCTTCCTTTTTAGTCTTTGTTGCTTTGAGCCTTCTTTCCCTTCTTTCCCATTCAAAGAGTCCCCTTTAATATTTCTTGCAGGGTTGGTTTAGTTGTCATGAACTCCTTTAGTTTTTGCTTGTCTGGGAAACTATCCTATTCTGAATGACAGCCTTGCTAGATAGAGTATTCTTGGCTGCATACTTTTTCTATTCAGCATGTTGAATATATTATTCCACTCTTCTCAGGCTTGCCAAGTTTCTGTAGACAAACCTGCCTCAACCTTATTTGTCTTCCCTTGTAATCTGGGGACTTCTTTTGTCTTGCTGCTTTTAGGATTTTTTCTATATCTCTATATTTTGCAAATTTACCTATGATATCTCTTTGTATTGACCTGCTTTTGCTTTTTTTGATGGGCATTCTCTGTGCCTCTTGAATTTGAATGTCTGTTTACCTTCCCCAAATTAGAGAAGTTTTCAGCTCTAATTTCCTCAATAAACCTTCTTTCCCTTTTTCCTTTTCTTCTTCTAAGACTCCTATGATAAGAATATTAGTACACTTTATGGAGTCACTGAATTTCCTAAGCCTACATTCATGATCTAATATTTTTCTTTCCCTCTTCTTTTCAGCTTAATTATTCTCCATAATTTATCTTCTCTACCGCTTATTCATTCGTTACTTCTTCCATCCCTGTGATCATTACATCCAGTTGGTTTTGAATCTCAGTTATCTCGTTTTTCATTTTGGCCTAGGTTGTTTTTAAGTCTTTTATCTCTACGGGACTTCTTGGTGTCTTCTAGGCTTTTCTTAAGCCCCGCTAGTATCTTTATTGTTGTTGCTTTAAATTCTGGCTCAGACACATTACTTTTATCGGTTTTGATTAGATCCCCAGCTGTGGACTTTTCTTCCTTTTGGGATAAATTCATCCATCATGAAATTTTGTCTAGGTTTCTGCCTTTTTCTTCATGTTAAGGAAACTTGTTATGTTTCCTGCTCCTGAGGGTAATGACTTAATTTAGAAGAAGGCAGATATTTTCCAGGGTCTGGCATTTCAGGAAGAAAATTTGGTATATGCTGTGTGCGCTCTGGTCCTATTCTGGCTGCACTTTTCCTCAGGTCAGTCCTGTGCAGAGTTCCCTTTGCCTGACGTGGGGAGTGATTGGATCTTGGCCGAGGTGAGGTGAGTTTTAACTAGGTGTGCCCTAGTCTGCTTGTTAAAGGAGATTTAATGCAAATTCCGTAAGAGCTGAAATTTTGCAGAACTCTGTAATCAGTAGATGGTCCCTGTGGGGGTTTGTGTTGGTCTTCTGTGGGAGGGGCCCATTGCACTGGTTCTTAGGCACACTTGCCCCAAAAACCAGCACCTGCAGAGTACAGGGGGGCAGGGCTTTAGAGGTTTGGGCTTCCACTGTTGGCACTGTGCTACTTACTAAAGTTAGTTTATGCTGAGTAGTGGGGGTGGGAGGACACTGGAAATAGCTCCACCCAGCTCCCTGTTTCCTGGAGAGGGGATTTTGCACTTGCCACTGTCTGGGTAGCCTTCTCAGAAGAGTGAACAGTCTCCCTTTGTGTGTAGCAGGTGTCACTCAGATCTCTGGCTTCACCCTGACTGTGTCTGGGGTAACTGCCCCCCAGGCAACAACACGCATCTGTGTTCTATCCCATGCAGCGTGGGTGAGTTTTAAAACTCCAAGGTTTAAGGACCTGGCGTGGAGAGGACTTCACTGGTCCTCTGGAGTAAGATCTTCCTGTGCTAAGACTCATAGGTTTGCCAGTGTCTAGGTTAGCTGCCCTAGCAGTTGTCTATGCACCTATGCTGAACGGCAAGATAAGGAAATAGTATCTCCCACACTTTTGTCCCCAGAGAAACAATGCCATTTCTTCCAGATGCACTCCAAAAAGGGGGAACTATCTCTCCTAGTATATCCCAGAGGATCCTCAGATCATGGTGTTCACCTACTATCTGTCCTCCTTCTCCACAGGGGCACTCATTATCCACCAGGCTCCAGACCGGCCATGGTGGGGACCTTTAAAAGTCCAGCTTTGAGCCCCACTGGTTGCAAAAACTCATGAAAATCATCCCCTCTTGTTTTTATCAGTCATCGAACTTGGGGAAGTGTTTTCTTTGAACATTCCTCTCTTTCTCTCTCTCTCTCTTCCCCACCTCTCTCCATGATCAGGGCTCCCTCCTCTCCACCACACCAGTAATTCTTTTCTTTCCCAAGCCATATCCCTGAAACTCTTACCTTCCACAGTGTCACCTAGTCTCTCCCTCTAATTGTAGTTCTATCAGTTCTCAAATCAATTTCTTAGGTATTCAGAATGATTTGATATTTACCTAGCTGTGTTTGAGGGTCAAACACTAGGGTCCATCTCCTACTCCACCATTTTGGCTCGTCCCTTCATTTATTTTAATCTGAAATGCATGCTTTTTTTGGTAATATAATTAACCATCGGTTCAGAAGAGAAAACATTTGCTTCTTTACTGTGTGTGATTAATTCTAACTGATTTTACAGAGTTAGAAAGAATAATATAGTTAATAATGCTAGAAGGAAATTTGTAGATGATTTGCTCTAACCTCCATATTTTACCTAGAAAATTTTAATAACTTCTCCAAGACCACTAGCTTAGCTAACTAATGTTCAAGTGAGAAAAAAAGCAATGAGCTCTACATCCTTATATTCCCAAGGTAGATTATTTTCTGCTATTCAGTCCAACAGTCTTTAAATTTACACAACTTCAAACAACATCTCTAGTCTCATTAAAAACCAGAATGATCACAATGTATTGAGGCTTTATGATTACTCTGGTTATCATAATTCCTCTAGTGAAAAGCAAATTCAAATCAGTAAATTTTTACTTTCAACAGAGAAGTGAGAAAGAGCTTTGCTATCATCTCTGGAATAATTTTATTTGCTTAGGAGTCATATTTCTCTGTGTTAAGACACTAAATTTATCCTGAAGTTACTTCTTTTCTAATGAGTGAATGCACGCTAATTATCTGTGACATATAAATTAGTGATTAGTGATTATTAGCAATGACCCTGAAAAAGTTTTATATAATGATGTTGTTGAAGTCATATTGATGACTTTTGGTAAAACAGAATTCATTTGTAATATTTGACTGACTTTAAAGCACATACTATATATAAAGTATCTATTTTTTGCATTGAGCCAAAAAGGAATATATGATTATTTTTTACTTCTAGGGCTTATTTTTGAGTTAGAGATATATAGACAGATATATCATGTTCACTCCAATGCAAAAGATGTACCTGCTAATATGGCAAGTATTTTTTTGATAATTTAGTTTTGTTTCTCATCAATGTTGATCTACACTTAAAACTGCTTGAACTCATAAATTGTTCTAAATATATGCAAAGGAGAAAGGTAAATTTTGCTCCTCAGTAAAAGATAATCTTTCCATATGTCATATGTTAACTATATTACTTTTGTTACTCAGTCTTGTGTGAATTTTTAGCCTATTCTTGTAGCTAGTTACTAAATAATATTAATTAAACAAGCAAAAATATAGGAGATACAGATAACTATAGAAAACATATCTCTGAATTAAGGAACCACACATAAAAAAAGAGATGTAGAAACTTTATTCAGAAACTTATTTTTTATTGATATTTTGTTGTTAATCTACACAGTAATAGACGGGGTGAAAGTAAATAGTTGATTTAAGAAAAAATGTGCTGAAATGGAATCTGGAACAAAGAATAATGAGTGTGATATACAATCAAAACTCAACGAAAATTTCTAATATCTAAAAAAAATTTTTAAAATATTTAAGGGTTTTTGTAGTCGGCAGAATAATGGCACCCAATGATGCCCATGCTTTAACCACAGAACCTGCATGTATGCAGATGTGATTAAAAGAACTAAATTTGAGGGGTGCCTGGGTGGTGGCTCAATGGGTTAAAGCCTCTGTCTTCGGCTCAGGTCATGATTTCAGGGGCCTGGGATCTTAGGCTCTCTGCTCAGCAGGGACCCTGCTTCCCTCTCTCTGTCTGCCTGCCTCTCTGCCTACTTGTGATCTTCCTCTCTCTGTCAAATAAATAAATAAAATATTAAAAAAAAAAGACTGAATTTGAGATGTGGAGATTATCCTGGATTATCTGGATAGGTCCAGTCTAACCACATGAGTCTTTAAAAGTGAAGGATCTTCTGGGTTATGGACATTGGGGAGGAAATGTGCTATGGTAAGTGCTGTGAAATATGTAAGCCTGATGATTCATAGATATGTACCCTGGGGCAAATAATACATTATATGTTAATTTTAAAAAAGATACTTTTCACCCCCAAAATAAAATAAAATAAGATAAGATAAAATAAAATAAAATAAAATAAAATAAGATAAATCTGTAAAAAAAAGTGAAGAATCTTTCCCAGGTAGTTTAGAGATAGAAAGAGGAGAGATAGAAACTGGAAGGAACGCAATTCACTGTTGCTAGCTTTGAAGATTCAGATGTCACAGTTAAGCAATGTAGACTCTAGAAATTGAACTGCAAGGAAAAAAGTTTTCATCCAGACTCTTCAGATCAGAATGTGTCCCCGCCAACAACTTGATTTTAGCTCAGGAAAATCTAAGCTGAACTTCTAACTTAAAACCATAAAATAATAAACTCGTGTTGTTTTAAGTCATTAAGTTTTTGATAATTTATTATAGCAGTAGTAGAAAACAAACATAATTATTTAAATAGATTATTAATTATTGACTCTTTGGTTTATATGACTTGAATCACAAGAACTTCCTCTCTAAATTTTGGATCAAAAACAACTAGCAACCATAAATGAGATATAAAAGTAAAATGTATAAATAAACCAAAAAAGAAAATGACATAACTTGATAACAGTAATGACAGCTTATTTACTGAGCACTTGATATATCTTAGACAAACTCTTGTTAACACTACGTATTATTGTTAAACTACAGATTCCCATTTTAACAAATAGAAGCTCTGGGAGGGGTCTATATCTATCATAGAGAAAATTGTAATTTTTCTTATTTTCAGAATGTTAGTAGTGTTTATCGAAATAATAATTATTAATAAAAAATATGATTATAATAAATTCTAGCTTTGTTTGAAAAAGAATATTTTGACCAAGAATAATAAAAATCAGTATACTTTACATAATCCCTTATAAAATTTATATAAATTAGGATCTGCATGTTATATTATACTTTATGCTTTGGTCATAAAGCTTTGGTCATTCCAAAACTAGTCATGATCTTAATAATCGTGTCTTTGTAAAAGTAGCAAAACTATCATCAGAAAAGAGAAAAAAAAAAGACTAACAAAATGATTTTCTTTGATTTGGCCTTAGAAATTCAATTTGTGTGTGTGTGTGTGTGTGTGTGTGTGTGTGTGTGTGTGTGTGCGCATGTGCAATTATAGGCATGTATTGACCTTCAACAATTACTTAAACATCCTAGATGTTTTTCAGGTGGATTCAGTATTTATTTAACATTCTTGACAAGTGATTTTTTTTATCCATGGTTAGCATTAGTTAGCCAAGAAATATCAAAATTATATGAATCCTAATTAAAGACTAGAGGACAAATAAAGGCAAAGATAAATGAGACTCATCCCTTAGCGTCCCATGTCACAGACAATAAAACTGAACAGTAGAGGGCTGTAAATGTGGTTAAATGTGGAAAATAGTCATATCACTCTGGTTCAAATCAGAGCACAGAACTCATCAGTGACTTCAAAGGAAAAGTTTTAATATAGAGAATTATTAAGTTTTGATAGGAAGGTAATTAGAGGTAAAGATAACTTTAAGAAGATTATCCAGGGATGAGGGAGGATACCCAGAAAAGTAAACTTGGAAGGAGGAGGCCTTTCAAAAGACTGGCAGTCAGAGCTTATTGGCCAGGGTGTTTTGTAGCCCACTGGATGGTGGTGAAGTTCATTGGTTTGTCCAGGCCAGAGCTTGTCCATAGTCACTAGGTAAACAGGAATCCTTTCAGTACAGGTGAGCTCCCTCAATTAGTTAGGTATAAGAGTGAGTCGGTGTGTTTCCACAGGTGATGGTTTGAAGTTTGTCATGTCTACACTGAAAGGGCCTCAGAAGTCAGACTTCCAAAGAAGTAAACATGTAGAGAGAGTCAAGGCACCATTTTGGACAGGAGATCTAGAGTGCCAGTTTCCACGTGGGAGGACCAGAGAAAGGTGGTCATCAGTGTGAGCTAGTTTTTTATGAGATACCTGAGGGACTAATAGTTGGAACAGAGCACCACCAATGTCCTCACATCCATACCACTGATTAATCATGCAACAGCAGGAACTTGCAAGAGAAGCTGCCTTCTTTCTGCAGTGTTTCTCCAGTACCCTCAATTATGAAAGTTTAACATTCTGCTAATTTTAAAGAGAATTTTTAAAAGAATTCCAGTCTTTATTGCAGAGCAGGTATTACAGTGTGAAGTCAAAGCTGAGATACAATAAATTGATAATAGATAAAGAGGAGTGGGAATAAATTAACCAAAATATACATGATACAAAGAATACTGTAAGTGATAAATCTAGAGTTTCTGCTCCAATTCCAAGTGAAACACACAAATATCTTTTAAAATCTATAACAAACCTCTATGATGAGAATTCATGGGCCTATATTATTTTTTTATAATAAAATGATACTCAGAGATTTCAAAGACTTTTCATGTGTCCACAAATATAGAGAGGATGAAAGAATTTGGACACTTGTCTCCCTGGCTCAAAATGATTTGGTCTTAAGCAAATGACGCCATATCTCTTTAGTCCAGTGTGTTCAGGATTTATTATGACATTGTTAGATTAATCCATTGACTTTGATTATAGAGAGGTTAAGAATCCTTCACTTTAAAATCACAGGATAGGGGTGCCTAGGTGACTTAGTCCTTGGGTGTCTGCCTTCGGCTCAGGTTATGATCCCAGGGTCCTGGGATGGAACCCCACATTGGTCTCCCTTGGCAGGAAGCCTGTTTTTCCTTCTCCCAATCCCCCTGCCTGTGTTCCCTCTCTTGCTGTGTCTCTCTCTGTCAAATAAATAAATAAAATCTTTAAAAAATATAAATTGCAAGATCATTTTATTAAAAATAAGGAAGGGAGAAATGTCATAAGCAACTTTATTGACTCAATTATCAATCTAAATTTGAACATGTAGATATAACAATTGTAACATTGACATTAAATTTTATATAAATTTGATAACTTACATAAATTATATATCCACACATATATTTTATATGTTTTATACATATATGTCATATACATATATGTTTTATATTTGTATCTGCACCTATATATACCTATATATCACATAAATTAATATGTCAAGTTTTATGTATATAATTTTAATATCCTTTATGTAGTTGGAATATGTTTACTTCTGTGATTGGAAATAAAGAAACAACACTTTATTTTGAGGTTTCCTAAAATATAAAAACCTGTACCATTAGGAAATAGTTCTTGACAACTACGTACATACTGGTCAATATTCACTTTTTTATATATGGTCAACATGCTCTATATTTTAAGGTTTAGAGATTAATAAAGGTATTCAAATTGCAAAAATGATGTTAGTATAGTACAATATATTTTAGACAGTTGTGAAGATATCTGACGTATATTTGAAATAATAAAATATTCAAACTTTCGAGTTTAAAAATATGACAATGGTAATATTTTGACAAGCAAGACTGTGTTGAATGCAGTTGTGTTGTGTGTAAAAATCATAAATTCAATTTTCTTCTCTGAAACAGATATTTTTATTTCCTTATAAAATGCTGATCTTGTGTTTGCTCTTAAGTAATTTGTAAAGATTAAATGAGATTAAATGTGTGAATATATCTCAAACAGTGGATATATGTAATATTTAGTATTTTAAATGTTAACCTTGGAGAAGTCAATGATTTAAAAACTTAAAATGTTTCTGAACTCAGGAAAAATTTCTATCTTTACTAGTTTCTATGTAGCCCTGAAAATTGTATTTTGCATCCAGAAACTCAGTTTTTACAGTGTTAATTGTCATTAAAATGCTTAACTTACATAATTTTAGTGTAGATAAAATAAGATAAGATGTCTGATATTACCTAGAAGACTTCTTTACAAATATTACATGCTAAATACTGATGACTTCTTTAAATAAATTTCTCCCTCTATAGAAAATGTCAGAGGTTTTTTTTTTGTATAGATAAATGTGCAATGATTCTTGAATCTTCAGAGAGCTGACTCATTCGTAAGATATTTTTTTAACATTCATTGATTTTAATAATTTCTATTGGATAAAGTAAAGATAGCTACAAAGATTATTCTTCCATCCAAAATTTATATATTGTGATCATTAAAAAATCCATAAATTCTCAAATGTCATGAAGAATAAATTATGTAGCTTTTCATTATTCACCTGATTACGTTTAATCATCCTACAAGAATTCTAAAAATGTGTATTTGTACTGTGTTCAAATACTTTAAGATATTAAACTTTAAAAAATAACTCAAATTTTTAAAATTTAGATAATGAACTATTATATGGAGATTAAGCTGAAAATATGTAGCTTTTTGATGTTTTTCTTGGGTTTATACTCTCTAGTCTATCATGGAAGAAATTCTTTAGTCTTCCCAAAATAATAAAGTTGATGATTCTGAACTTTTAATATAATAAAAGATAATGTGAATCAAAACAGATGCACCCTTAACATGGTTAATATAAGGAAATCTATAATAAAAACACAAGAGTATGACATAAAGATATTGGGCAAACCAAACCTGAATTAAAGTAACATTCTTTTGCTAATTATAATACATCGATCAAAGGAAATGTTATAAAAGCAGCATTAGATCAGCTCTTTGCAGCCAGAGAATTTCCTGACTAATTGGAGAAATTCATTTCAGGTACCTCCCTGTTTCCAGACATAATGTGCTTAGATTAAGTGTGTAGAAATCAAGTAATAAGCTTAAAGATTATTAAGGGTAACTACTGAAAGAGAATAATTTAAACTTTAATTACACCTCATCTGCAGAGCGTGAGCATAGATGAATTTTTGCTCTAGTCCCAACTCTGGTCACAGCACCTTTTTGTTTCCAACTGGGTATGCCCATACCCCAGTCAGGACATATTTTTAGCATCAGTATATTGGGTTTTCTGATTTGCACATCAGAAAACACTTACAGCAAGGTAAGTGTGGCAGCTGGGCGGCCTGGGTGTCTTAGTCAGTTAAGCCTCTGCCTTCACCTCAGGTCATGTTCCCAGAGTCAAGTCCCACATAGGCTTCCCAGTTGGTGGGGAGCCTACTGCTCCCCTGTGCTCCCTTGCTCTCTCTCTCTCTCACAAATAAATAAAATCTTAAAACAACAACAATAAAAAGATAGGAGTGGCAGCATAGGCACTAATCGTATTAATGAATAACATCTTGGTGCTTTCTAATTTGCATATAGCCAATCATGGACATAGGATGAACACCTCTTAGGAAACCCATCGTAGAGAAGGAGTTCTCCATTACAGCCAAGAAGAATCCTGCGTTTTCATGCTGCATGGCACTTGTTTCACTATATATTGCATGTTCTCCCTTCCCTAAGGCTTAGTGGTTTGAGAAAATATCTATACCAACCAGGTGACCAAAGTACCAGAGAAGAGACTAAGATAGGATGATCTTGAAATCTACCACAAAGAAGTGTGTCAGTATTACACATATATAAGAAGTGTTAGTATAGATATTGACATGTTTCATTACATGATGAAACCTATGAAGATTGAAAGTGTCTTTAAGGTATAATATTTAATATTATGTATCTGATATTTTATGTTTTTAATATGCTACATATTTTTTCCAAGTAAACATAAAAATCTGAAACTTTAGTAATTTTCATTTTTGTATGGATTGCTAATATGGTTTCAGAAAACTTTAATAGCTTCTAGGTTATACTTGAAAGTAACATACACATTAATGTGTAATTGTTTACATATACTGAAATATTTTATAGTAAATGAGAGTATATCATTACAAATGACGAAAAAGAATATATATATATATATATTTGAGTGATTATAAATATTAATTAGCCAAAATGTTTCAAAAGCTTATCTTATCTATTACAGAATCAAATATGACATCAACAGTAGCTCAAATACTCGTTCTGCTACTCTCTCTAGAAATATCTTTATAGAAGCAAAATAATAGACAGGAACACTCAGCAGAGCTTGAAAATCTCAAATAGCAGTGATCACTGTGGTGAAATTAAACTATTGAAATCTCTCCTTGAACAGTGTAAAATATGTATGAGGAGAGATTGCTATGCTTAGTTTAAAAAATTGAATTTGTATCCATTTCTGATTGATGTATGATAATTCATAATAATTAATAATATAGTTAGATGTATTCCTCTTTAAAAATTTAGTTAAAATTTGAAAGTCTACAAACGCTGCTGAGTGCATTAGCTTTTACTGCCAGACAATACATCACAAGAAAAAATTCAACTGAATGACTTTTCAGTGCAGACAACAAAAAGCTTTTATAAACACATTAATGACGGAAATAGTATTTTTCACTCAGTATGTACTGAAGCATAATGAAGTTAGGTCTCCAAACCAAAATATATTTTCCCTCAGGGAAAAACAATCATTTAAACAGCCATTGATTTGTTACCTACTGCCTTGACACTTTATGATGAGCCCCTTCAAAGCATGCTGATCTTACTTATCTGATAATAAATAATGCATATAGAAAAAGAAAAAATATTGTCTCTAAGGAAATATTTGCCTTATCAAATGCTGAAGATTTTTTGTGTGTTCAACATATGCTCATAGATAAAAACATCATTGCATTACAAATGTTAAAATATTCATAAATTTGTTTTAATCATGTTTACTTAGAAATAAGCAGTGTTCATGTACATTATCCACCCTGCTCCAAATTATAGCATTTGCTATTCTTATAGCGCAAAATGTTTTGAAAATTTCATAGCAATTTTGACACTTTAGAAAATAGACATCTATATATTCAAGATAGCTATTGTAATTTTTTTCTTAATTCTTGCAATGGGATAATAAAATATACAATAATATACACAAAGTTAAAATAAGCTATTTATTTTATAGAGGTAGTAACTAACATTCATTTGTCAATAAGGTAGTAACTTATTAACAAAATATCTTTAGGGGCGCCTGGGTGGCTCAGTGGGTTAAAGCCTCTGCCTTCGGCTCAGGTCATGATCCCAGGGTCCTGGGATTGAGCCCCGCATCGGGCTCTCTGCTCGGCGGGGAGCCTGCTTCTCCCGCTACCATTCCCCCTGCTTGTGTTCCCTCTCTCACTGTGTTTCTCTCCGTCAAATAAATAAAATCTTAAAAAAAA
>CM053604.1:21925130-21940943 GCA_028646535.1 Procyon lotor
TTTTTTTTTTTAAAGATTTTATTTATTTGACAGAGAGAAACACAGCGAGAGAGGGAACACAAGCAGAGGGAATGGTAGCGGGAGAAGCAGGCCTCCTGCAGAGCAGAGAGCCCGATGCGGGGCTCGATCCCAGGACCCTGGGATCTGACCTGGGCCGAAGGCAGACGCTTAACGACTGAGCCACCCAGGTGCCCCTAGTCAGTCTTATTTTCAGAGCAGCCTGTCAATTCCTAGTCAGATATGCAAAAGGAAAAATACAGCCTTTATCTATTTCTGATTCTGAGGGCTCTTGACTTCCTTTAAAAGAACCTGACAATTCCAAACTTCTTTAAAGCAGTTTTCAGTAAGTTCCAAAGTAGCATATTTTGTGTATAATGAAGCCCATGTGACTGGAAAAAGATAATAATGTAAAGAGTTATGTGTGGTAGTGGAGAATTGAGAGTATCTTTGTCTCCATTTTTGTTACATAGTATCAGATTATTGAATAGTGGTTGGACTAGATCAGAGAGTTTGAATTATGCTCAATAGAAGTTCAGGATTCTAAGGAGTCAAGGGGGAGCAAGAGCGTTTAGTGGGTGGAGCTATGAACCCACTACCTTTATTTAAACAAAAGCAGCTTCTGATAGAGTGTAGTTACATCAAAACATGAGTTTAACTTTTTAAAATTAAATTTTAGATAAGTCAATGAGCACATATGCAGAGGAAAATGGGAGATACTGGTAGGTGTTTTTCTAAATTTTTATTTATTATTTATTCTGTGGGTATCTTACAGCCTTGAGTGTGATTCTAGAATTTGAAGAAATACATTTTACATGTGGCCTCTCTATTCAAAACAACTGCTAGTGCAAAATCAAAGACATATCAAGTACATAATGATACAGGAAAATTTGGCTCCGGTTGCTTATTAAGAAATTAGGTATTGCTCTAAAAAGCAAGCCTTCATAAAAGATTTTTGGATAATTTGATTATTAAAAATTCACTTTTGTCATTGATGTTGAACATTGCTGTTTGGAACCCAAAACTCACATATAATCAGTCTCTATTGCATGTTCTACACAGTCAAGTCCTTTGTTATTGTTTGTTTAAAGAGTTCTGCAGTGGAAACAGCATCAAAGCCACTGGACCAGGCCAAATTTGAAGTCATATGCAATCCTAAGTTTAATTGATACTATAGTTCTCTTGTAGAATAAAGAGGTTATTATAACAAGGAAAATGCTCTATGAGATCTGCAAGATTTTTCAATGATTAGGTAGAAAAGACTTTGCCTCTATAAAGAGGAATACCCAAGTCTAGAAAGAACCAAGTGTGGGGAAGTAGGGTGAGCAATGTGGCATGGTGGGCCAGTAGAAAAATGATTTACCTTGAAGACAGCCTATTCTTTGGGGGAGGAGGAGTATAAAGGTGGGGCTGTAAGCTAGCTCAGGTTGAAAATGAGTCAAAATCCATGGATCTGGTAGAGAAAAGAAAATTAACCAAAATTTGATTATAAAGGGGCAAATTAGCTCCAAGACAATGTACTGGGCCAAGATCTGGTAATCCATTAGAGTGTGCTATAGTTTTTGCAAGACAAAATTTATTTCTATAGTCACCCCCCTTTTGATAAAAGATAATCCCAAAAAAGGTTATTTTTGATCATAAGTAAGACTGATCTCATCAGGATTTGGCCTGATTACTTACATAAGTACAGCAAAAATTATAATTTAACATAGAGGCCTTTATAAATTTGTTTTCCTAGATGTTTTCATAAGGAATCTCAGATTCAATTTTTAAAAGTCTCTTGAGGGTAAGAAGCCAACACAAGAACTCATCATAAGATCTCACGTGTTGGGGCACACCTGGGTGGCTCAGTTGGTTAGGTGGCTGCCTTCAGCTCAGGTCATGGTCCCAGAGTCCTGGGATCAAGGCCCGGGTCCAGCTCCTTGCTCAGCAGCCTGCTTCTCTCTCTCCCACTGCCTGCCGCTCTGCTTACTTGTGTTCTCTCTCTATCCCTCTGTTAAATAAATAAATAAAATATTTTTAAAAAACCTCACCTGTAGTATCTATCAATTTAGGTATATTCCTTTCCTCACAAATGACCTCAAAATATTTTAAGTTTCCTGAATTTGCTGAGAATTTACTTTCCTTTGTCACGTGTAAGGCTGTGAACACTCTTAAAGCCAGGTCCTGAGCCAATTTTCCCAAAAGGGCTTTATAAGCATTGGTTCCATGAGGTCAACTACAGTTTTTTGAAAGCATTTAGTTGTATCTGAATCAAGTATCGTTCTCAAATATGACATTTCACTCAAAGCCTTAGTTATATAACCAATGTTTCCAACATATTCTGTTAACAAGGAGGCCAGATTCTTGTTGGACCTATGCAAATAAGAATATAAGAGAGTCTAAATCCTGGAGGAGATCAGACAGGGAGAAAAACATAAATGTTTTATTTCCATTTACAAAAACACAGTATATTAAATTGTTATGAGGTATAGATGGCTTCGGAAAAGAGAAAGAGGTTCCTTATTTCCAGAAAATTGGACATTAAAGCATCAGCAGGATTCCAAATGAAGCCCATTATCATCCCTTTTCAGGTCTTTCAGTCCTGTGCAATTAATTCTTGTTTCAACCGTCTTGGGTTAGCAGTCTAATGAATCCATCAGCTTCTCAATTAGAATTCTAGGAACCCTGATTTCATTCAGTGGCCAGGGTCTTAAAATTATTTAAGCAGTGTCATCGAAAACTAGGCCCACAAGTACCTGGAACAGTCTTTACCGTAGGTCTCTGACAAAGTCCTTTTTTGTTGAATTTGGGCCTATGGCTGATGTAAGCACAATCATGGAAGAATTAGAAACAAAAAAAACTATCTGTAGATTATTAAAGATCTAAAATGAATGATAAAAGTTTATTACAAAATAAGATGATTGACAAGGACTTTTTTTCTTTGGTGTGGTACATTTAAAAAAGTAATTGAATTTATGATAATATTATTTAATATCAGCCAAATCATCATTAGGACTTAATAAATAAAAACATCATGGACAGCAAAGACTTTGTTAGAGCTCCAAGAACTTTATACAATTTCTGAAATACTTCTATTAATACTATTTTATCCAAATCTAACCTACGGATGGTTAAGTATCACTTCTGATAGGACAACGCTTCCTATGCATCTCATGACATAGCAATAAACTTATTTTAATACTTTTCTTTTTACAAAGTGAAAGAACAAATCTTTTGTGATTTTCTAAGTATCCCCTAGGAATCTCAAAGACAGGATTCTGTGCAAATCTTTTTTTCTATTAAGTATAGAACCTTTGTCTTCCAGGCAGATAACTAAAAATGTAAAGAAAAGTCTTTTACAGACTCATATTAAGAGTAGGCTAGTAGTCCAAAATACTTCTGTTATTTAACAAAAAGAAAACTAAACTCTAGTTTTTATGAGTATAATATTCTATACTAAATCTCATTTAGAAATATGAGAAATAAACCTATCAAACCTTAGCTAGTGTGTAGCATGGCAAATAAAATCCCCTTTCTCCAAACCTTCCACAACTTTCTAAATCCATTTAGATATTTTTATACAGTTTATCTTTCTCATTCTGGAATAAAATAGTTATTTACTTTAGGAAAATTATCCTTTTTTTCATAAAGAAAACATATCCTACATACTGTGTATACTTAATAAAGCAAGTCTAAGGTCTTAAATTACTAAAAATATTGAAAAGTTATCCACAAATTAACATACTACAAAATATAATTACTACTAAAACAAAATGTTTTAGAATGAGTTCAATTTCATTATTTTCTGAGCATTTTAAGAATATTCAATTTTGGGCCACCTGGGTGGCTCAGTGGGTTAAAGCCTGTCTTTGGCTCAGGTCATGATCTCAGAGTCCTAGGATCAAGTCCCGCACCAGGCTCTCTGCTTGGCGGGGAGCCTGCTTCCCTCTCTCTCCCTGGGTGCCTCTCTGACTATTTGTGATCTCTCTCTCTCTGTCAAATAAATAAATAAAATCTTTTAAAAAAAAGAATATTCAATTTACATAAGTGCTTAGTTATTTTTAAACAATTATAGAGCTCTTTGAAGAAGTTATATACTCTAATTTGGTAATACAATTTAGAGGTAGGAAAATACTACATATGCATTTATACATGCACATATATACATACAGACAGGCAAAAATAATCAGCTTATAGCTTCAATTCTAAAATTCTAAAATTTTAACAGTAATTTAGGCATAAACACAACAATACAAAGTTTACCGGTTTAAATAAAAGACCTGACTCTCTTGTGCTTTCCCCACCTCTGCATTTTCATGAGGAGTGTTTTTCTGGAAGATGAGACAAGTTGATTTTGCTTCCACCTATACTTGTGGAGGAAACCTTTAGGAGTTCATTTGTCATGCTCTATAATCCTATGTAGAATATAGATTACATTTCAGGCCAAAGACTAAGAAGAAATCAGACAGCCATCTTGGTGTCTCCAAAATCCTTCTGAGGGGATGAAATATCTAGCTTGTTTCCTCTGCTGGTTGTTCGTGGGACCGTTGAGCTTGTTGAGAGCCACTAATCAAGGAAGAGGACTTAAATTCAAATGACTGTAGGGAATTGAGGAGCTGGAGTGGAATGAGAATGATCTGGCAAGGGTGGATAAAGAGATAGAGTAGGTAGAGGCATTGAAAGGGATCAGATATTAGGATTCAAGAGGGTTGCAGAAAAGATGGAAGATAGTACCATTATTGGAGATACAAGAATTAGTGCTATAATAGTAAAGCATATAGTCATTGGCAGAATAAGAGGAATGAGAGTAAGAGTTACCTATAAGATTAACAGATAGTTAAGCCAAAGGCAAAAAAAAAAAAAAAAAAAAAAAAAAAAAAAAAAAAAAAAAAAAAAAAAAAAAAAAAAAAAAAAAAAAGAAAAGAAAAGAAAGAAGGAAAGAAAAGAAAAACAAAAGAAAACTTTAAAGAAGCTGGGCTAGAATTCCTCTTGATTAATTTTGTCACACACATTTCCTGGGATGAAGAGCTGAGGGAAATTCCTTAGGGAATCTCTGGGGCCAAAGGAAGAGAGGGAATGCCATGCATGATATCCAGATGTGGGTAACCTAGGAAAAATAAAAGAGGCCTCGGAGAAGAAGCTAAAAGAACAGTCTCTTTGCCTGAAAGATATCAAACTAATTCTTTACTACTTCAACAGAACAGATGTTTGGAACCCTGGTTTGAGAATTGAATTCACCAAAAGATCTTTGAATTGCCTACCGGCAAGAGAGTCCAAAGGACACATAAGGCACCATAACCTTGAAGATGTGGGAATGTATGAAGATGTGGGAATCCACAGGTGTGGCCCAATCTTGATTCAAGTAATAACACCGGAAACTAACAAATAAAAAACAAACTCTGGATCTAGATAAGGAGAGACTTTATTCAAAAAGCTTATTGCTAAATAGGTAAAAGGAATTTTGCAATGGGGGAGAGAATCTGTTGCAATAGAGAGAATATTCTGACCAAGAGATCTGTTGGTAATGCAAAGATTAGACAGAAAGGAGCTTCTAGTTTATAAAGAAGGAGATTGGAGACTAGGAAACTAAGGCTAGGGAAGTGGTGTGAGCAAGAATGTCATGATTGGATGGTAGGTCAGTGAATGTTTACCTGGAAAGCCAGCCCATTCTTGAGAGGGTCCATTACAGAGGGGTTGTTCCACTAGTCAGTCTGAGGATGGGTCAAAGTTCGGGAGCATGGGAGATGGGAGAGAATCTTGATCAAACTCAGTTGGTAAGCGTCCAGTTCTGACTAATTAGTGGGACCAAAGCACCTCAGCTACTCATTTATGAGACTATAAATAGGAATTTGTAGATCTATGTCTGGCTTTGTCATAGATAAGCAAAGGGGATGTCCATTAATGTTAGCTGAATCATATGGAGAAGAGTGCTCTTTTACAGCAAGCCATGTTCAGGAACAAATGTGGGAGTGCTTCCTTACCTGTATTATTTTCCATGATTACAGGACTCAGTAAAGTTCAGCATCATTATCTGCAATCCTATTGACACAGCTGCCATTGCTCCTGAGTCCTCTACATTAGTTTTCTTCTCTCTGCCAAGGTGGAAACCTTAAATGTCCACTAGAACAAGAAGGATAAGCGGACACTAAGCTATTAAAGGAAACCTTGCTTTTACTAAGAATCAGGAACATCTTAAGAAAATTCTGTCTTGAAATCTTACTGTCTCCAGTCTGATTTGTGAAAGTTAAATTCAAGCAAGATTATTTCCTCATTTATATGCCGTGACTTGTCCCATAGGGATCATAGACTTAAAGGCATATTGGGGAAGATGGGGGTTGGGAGTGTATATCTTAAAGATGGAATGGATCGTGTGGACATGGAATAGAGAGCATAAACAAATGATTGCTACATTCACATTCACTATGGGGATACTACAAACCCTGAAGATGAAGTCAGGTCACATTGCAGAGTATTAAATACCAAGAGAAAAGTTATAAGATGAGAAGGTAAAGTGGGGTCAGGTCCAATTTTGTTATAGAGCATGGGCAAAAATAAGATGAATGCAATTTCATATAATAGGGCATTATTAAATGCACACTATTTGCAAGAAAACATTTAGGCCATGTAAGGCCAAGAATAAAGTCTAGATGTTTACACTGGGGATGAAACCATAAGTAGAAAGAGGGTTTAAAGAGTTTAAAGACACAGGTTAACAGGGGGATTGAATTTAGATATGAATAAGTAGATAAGAATCAAGTCAGTGACATAAGAATTATGAATAAAGGCTGAAATTTTGGAACACAGGGTGCACCTACCCAGTGCAGTCAAAGCACAACCATAGCCATGCCAGTGTTTGGTGTTTTCTCTTTTACTTTTAAAAATCATTTAAAAATGATTTAAAAGTCATTATTCTTCTGTCCAGAGGGAGCCATACTTTTTAGTTAACTTTGATTATAGGGAAAGACAGCACAATGTAGGGGAATATTTACAGAGTTATCAAACTTCCATTTTTGCATATTATTTAAATCTTTGCTTTTTTAGATACTTAATTCCTTATATTTTCAAGTAATTAAAAGCTTACATGATGGTTTATTTATTTGTTTGTTTTTTCAAGATTTTATTTATTTATTTGACAGAGAGGGAGAGACACATCGAGAGGGGGAACACAAGCAGGGAGTGGGAGAGGGAGGAGCAGAATCCTTGCTGAGCAGGGAGTCTGATGTGGGGCTTGATCCCAGGATCCTGGGATCAGGCAGGACCTGAGTTGAAGGCAATCACTTAAGGACTCAGCCACCCAGCCACCCACATGATGATTTAACACAAAGCAGCCTGAACAAGTTTTTTTCAATGTAGTATGTTAACCAGAAAGATAATGGTTTGATTTGACTCCTCTTAATAAGAATGTTACTGTATTATTTTTGCTATGAGGAAAAAGTCTGTCACTTGGACAATTTGAAAGTCCCAGACTCCATAATTATACTGTAAAGTAAACAGTAGCCATTTAGTAAACTGTAAACAGTTAAAGGATAATCCACCATCAGATTCCCAAATATGCCATGTGCTCCTGTTCTCCCTCGATTTTTCCTTCTCTTTTCTCTCTCTTCAGCCCTCTACCCAAACTCTCAAATTCTAGCAGGAAAATTTAGAAAAAAACTTTAACGTAAATTTAGTAAGCATCTTCTATCTGGCATGTGTTGTTCATTACACTGAATAAACATAAGACGTGAGGAAAGACCAGGTCTGTAGTCTGGTATGTAGCATTGTTTATCCTTTACTTGATTTTCTCAAAATATCTACTTCACAACCAAAACAATCCATTGCGAGAAAAATATTTATTTTCTTCTTTTATTATTTTTGTTTTGATTTATTTTTGAGTCATACACCTGGACAAGCATTTGTAATGGTCTAAAAAAATGTGACTTGATACATCTCCTTTAAAAGAGGATTCAACGGCCAGAACAAGAGTTACGAAGAAAGCAACAACAGCCTAATGCGTCCTGATGTATTCTCTGCCTGGGGAAAAACACTCTGGTTCCTATTCCCACACTTTCTGGCAGTTTAAATAAGTGGTCACAGTACTGCTTGTCTACCACCTACTGGAGAATAGGAGAAATCAAAGGAAGGGACTGGGTAATATGATTCCAAAGCACACCCGGGAGAATGTGGAGCTGCTGTTCTCATAGACACAAAGCTGTAATCTACTGAGGACTTGGGGCCTTAAGCAGAAGGTTATTTAAACCCCAAAGCATAAATGAAACTGTTGGAAATGGAAAAATCCAATAAGCCAAAAGGCTGAGTTAACTTGCCTAGTGGAGTGTAGAGTGTGGCTGCTCTTGGCAGAAGCATTGAATTCTGGGCTTTATGTCAATACTATAAATTTTACTTCCCTTTTAATATTTCTATCAAAACCTTGCCCCAGATAAATTATAAATCAATTGACCAAGGTAATTTACTTATCCTGAGTCGGATGTTTGCGTATGGTAGTTTTCCCTCCAGAGAAGGAAGCAGCCTGCTTGTGGTTTCCTAACCATTTGGCAGGCAGGAGAAAAATACCAGGTCAACGGCCAATAATGCGGTTGCAACAGTAAATGTGAGGCAGCAATTTAGAGAAGGCAGGGAAAAAGATGAGGAGATTTACCCTTCCAGTGGGAAAGAAATGTTGCTGGATTGGCAGGACCTTCTCTGAGGATTAATAGAATTTGTTCTGATGACAAGCTGGTCACAATAATTATTCCCACCTCTTTGGAGCTTTTCAATTGCCACTACCCTCCTGTGGCAGCTTATGGAGAAAAGTTGGCATAAAAATTAAGGGTACTGATTATTATAACTAGATAAATATAGGGATAACAATTTTATTCAATTAAAGGCCTTGGCAGAGTGGCCTAAAATAAATCACGAAGAGAATAAACATACAAAACCATCTTATACACATATCTGAATTTGCATTCAGAAAAATGGAGCATGCTCATTTTAGCCAAATCAGAACTCTCCAGAGACAACATAATAGCTAGTGCCCATGGAAGTAGTTACAAGAGGTGATAACAATTCTAAATGGCAAGCAAAAAGATCCTAAAAGTTGTGTTCTAATTTGCATCCTTATTAAATCTAATGTCATTTTAGTTAGAAAAGGCAATTTTATTAGAAGGGAAGGACTTGAACCATTTTTTTTCATTGTCATATTCTTAACATCTGACATTATTCCTAGATTCAAAGACGCTCATAAAGCCTTTTTGAATGAATAGATGAATTATATGAAAGTAGAGTAAATGAATGGGTAAATATAAGCAATAAATGATAGAGCTGCTAAAAAAGTCCCTTGAAAGGGGCACCTGAGTGACTCGGTCAGCCAGGCCCCTGCCTTCAGCTCAGGTCATGATCTCAGGGTCCTGGGCTGGAGCCAGCTCAGCAGGGAGTCTGCTTCTCCCTCCCCCTCTCCCTCTGCCCCTTCCAGGCTCATGTGCACATGCAGGCTCTCTCTCTCTCTCTCTCTCTCTCTCATGTGCACGCAAATAAATAAATAAATAAATAAATTTTAAAAATTCCCTTGAAAATACCAGAATATGAATGATTAAATTAACCTTAGAAATTACATTCCTAGGTGTCATTTTTCTAATGATTCAGTTTTAACTTTTAAAAAATTGAAATATAGTCACACACAAAACACATGACTATATAGCTCTTTTATCTGAGCTGCAGAAAATACTATGTGAAAGTAATAAATAATTTTTTCACATCTGTATGCCTGACTCGTCTTCCCCCTCATCTTAGTTCTCTTCACTTTCCCTTTCTCACCTTCTAGTTCAGTTTACTTGTGTTTCCTTTTTTTCTTTCATTTCATTCTTTTTCTTCCCTCCCTCTTTCCCTTTCATATTCCATCTCTCTCCATTTCAATCTGAACTGTATCAAATGATCTCCAGGGGCAAGAAAGATACACCATTTTACTCACTCTTCCTCCCAAATGACCATGATCTCTAAATATTCATTATGCTGCCTCCCTGTCCTGGTATCCCTTCTACACGTCTTCTTTTCTCTGCCTGATCATTCCTACTTATGCTGGGGGACACACCAAAAGTATTTTCTCTAACCAATTTTTGCCAGTCTCAAAAGAGAATTGATTATTCCCTTCCCTTGAGGCTTTGTCTTATAGTAAAATCCTCTATTCTAGTACCCACCATGTATCATTAATATTTATTCCTATGTGTCCTTTCAGCTTGTGATTTCCTAAGAGTAATGGTTATAACATGTTCCTGTTCTATAATATATTCATTCTAGTTCCTGGCACATAGTAGGAGTTCAGTATTTGACTAGATGAATGAAAACATTAGAGTATTGAAAAAATTAACGTTTGGTCAACATATATACTTAATATTAATTTAATCAAAATCTAAAAGTCACTCTGTTTTTATAACATTAAAAAAATTGAAATTTGAATGCATTATTTAAATCCTAAAGAATGGAGTGCCTGGGTGGCTCAGTGGATTAAAGCCTCTGCTTTCAGCTCAGGTCATGATCTCAGGGTCCTGGGATCAAGCCCTGCATTGAGCTCTCTGCTCAGCAGGGGGCTTGCTTCCCCCTCTCTCTCTGCCTACTTGTGATTTCTCTCTCTGACAAATAAATAAATTAAATCTTTAAAAAAATAAATAAATCCTAAAGAACTACAAGAGTAATTTGCTAAAATTCAAATGAGACAAATCCAAAGATGACATCTCTTCATATTTATGTACAACTTACTTGTAAATTCTTCCTTGCACAACTTACTTGCACAACTTGTTCATGAATATATGTAATATATATTTAACTAAAATCTACATATGAAAGACTTTATAGAAACTGAAATAATGCTTTCACATTATTAACTGTGAATATTTGTGTGTAATGTGACCGATTAACTTGAATCCTGACTAGAATTTATTTCACTACCTAGCATTATCCTCTTCCTATTCATTTCATCCTCTCTTGTATTTTCTGGACCCATTTCATTCAGTGCCAGTGCATCTGATTGGACTGTAAAACATGAAATGTGTAGCTTCAAAACACAGCTGGAGCCAATGCCATTCTTTAGCCAGCTGGCATCAGCCATTGCTGTAGAAAGCAGCTGACTTCTGTTTTGATAGAGTAAGCATTCCAACGTGTGCTGCTTGTAATTCATTCACCATCCAACAAACAAATTAGTCTAGAAAAGAAATATATCAACCATTGAGAGGAATAGGATTGATTGATAAATGGGCTATCACTCTCCCTTGCTCACAGTGTATAGCATACTTCTAACGCTTTTGGCAAAGAAGTTTCCACTACTTAGAGTATTTTTTATCCCTGAGGCAAGATATCAGTGTGAAAAAAAAATACTTGAAATTTTTTAGGACTCAAGGAAGTAGAGGGTTGAGAAAAAGTCAGACAATCTACTTCATCTATGCATCTGTGAATTTATCTTTCTGTGTCTAGCTAGCTATCTGTCCATCTGTCTGTGCATCTATCTATCCATCTATCCCTACAACCAGCCCTCTGTTCATCCATTCATCTACTTCACTTCCTCTTGTGTACCTTTCATGAAAACTAGGTACTTGAACTAGGTTCCTGGTCACGGGAGCCGGCAAATATACTGATGTTCCAAGATGTGGCATCGCAGCCAAATCCAGACTATAACTCAACCGTCAGCTTGTTGGTAGATGCAAGATAGAGGGCAACTCAACTAAGCAGAACAACTCAAACAGCCTATCAAATCATCTAAACTCCACAAGTTTATGTGAGAATAAATATTTACTATTGTATGTCACTTTGGTTCTGCAGTTGCTCATTAGGCAAGAACTAATTAGCTATGTATATATGTATGTATGCATTTTTAATCCCTTTTACTCTTGAAGACTCATTCTATATGTATATATGTTTGGATGCATTTTTAATCCCTTTTATTCTTGAGGACTCATTCTATGCTGTATGTTCCTATAATCTTCTCTTACTTCAGAAATAAGTTTTCACTTCTGATTCTTATATATTCTCTGAGCAGAACTTGTTCCCAGAAAAGTATCTGTAGTAATTCATGCATGCTGGGGATCCTGGGTGGCTCAGTGGGTTAAAGCCTCTGCCTTCAGCTCAGGTCATGATCTCAGGGTCCTGGAATCGAGCCCCACATCGGGCTCTCTGCTCAGCGGGGAGCCTGCTTCCCCCCCTCTCTCTGCCTGCCTCTCTGCCTACTTGTGATCTCTGTCTCTGTCAAATAAATAAATAAAATCTTAAAAAAAAATTCATGCATGCTAATATGAAAATTTAAGTCATTTAAACTTGTCTCAGGGTTATTCATCATTAACAAGGTAAAGCTATGAGATGGGTACCATTACCGTGCCAGTTTCAGCCCACAAGAACGGAGACACAGATGGATGAGATAAGTTGCCCAGAGCCACATGGTAAGTAGTGCAGCTTTGTATAATCCAGCCTAAGTTCCAGAGACTCTGTTCTTACCCAAACTATCTCATACCTATGATGACAAAATAAGATGCTGCTCGTTTACTCAAGAGTGTCAAGCATTAGTGACAGAAGGCAAATGCAGGAAGACCATTTTTAGAAGGGATTCCTGACATGCAGAATTTGAAAATACTCTTATCAGACCTTTGGCAAATTGGAGGAGCCTATATTTCTGCTATGGTTCTTATCTCTATCCAGTCTAACCCTATTAGTACTAATGCAAAAATGTGCCTTTTATTATTAGCTATGTGCTCCGTGAGAGTTCACTGAATATTTGTGAAATTCAAAACCCATTTTAAAAATTTATAATCAGGGCATGTGGTGGCTCAGTTGATTAAGCATCTGCTTTCAGCTCAGGTCATGATCCCATGGTACTGGGATTGAGCCCCACATCGGGCTCCCTGCTCAGTGGGAAGCCTGCTTCCCCCCTCTCTCTCTGCCTGCTGCTCCCCCTGCTTGTTTTCTCTCTCTCTCTGTCAAATAAATAAATAAAATCTAAAAAAATAAAATTAAATTAAAAATAAATAAATAAAAACTTATAATCTATTTTAGGTTCCCTAAGCACTCAGTCATATATTAGTTTTGATTTTCCCTTTGCATGGTTGTTGGTATGGGTAAATATTGCCTAATCTAGCCTGATAGAGTTTGTATGTAGTATGTCACTGGCATTTATTGATTTTTCCATTTGTGTAGGTTCACAATGCATATTAATACAAATTTAATACTAATGCACAATCCACACTCTTTTCTAATGCACGTAGAATAGAATTTTAATAAAGATTAAAATTTTAATATTAAAATATGCATTATGTATGCCAGGGAAGTATAAAACAATTTTAATGTGTTAGGACAAAATGATTATGTAATGTAAAGACAAAAGGAGAGAACTTGGACATGGATCTGATCATTTTTCAATACTGGCTCCAGTATTTACTTGGTGCTAGACCTTAAGCTTGCTACTTAGCTTCTTTTAACTACAGTCTTCTTTTCCGTATAATACATGTAATAACTCACATTAATGGTGATGAATATCACCAAAATATATAAAATAATTTATATTATTTTAATCACATGAACGAACAAAATAACAAAATTCATTTCCTATCTTTTACCTTTTTCTCCCCCAAAAGACTCTGGCATATTTACTGTTGATCTCTTGGTGGCTGTGAAACAAAATTTCTTCTATTGCCTTCCTTATTAAAAAAATGGAAATAAAGTTAATAGCTGCTAATATTAGCATTATCTTTATGATCCTAGATGTGGAATGAAGACACTATCATTAACTTTCCAAGCTGATTCTCAACTCTTCCCTCTGAGGGCTTTTTCTAGACTAGGCTAGTCTTTAGTTTCATATATATTATAACATTCCTTGGGTTACATTTTATTTTTGCGTTTGTGTGATTACCTTACAAAATTGAAGGGTTTTTTTTTGCTTTTTGCTTTTTGTTTTTTAAAAATTCTTGGGATAGGAAGTACTTCTATAATGTACATTTTGTTAGGAAATGAAACTGTTTTCAATTTTTTTTTTTTAATTAGAAGTTCTCAAAGTCCTCTCCCTCATCTCTAGGGACCTCCTTCGCATATTTAAAAAATAAATACTTTATGTACTAAAAAAAAACCCTACTCCACATACTTTAAAAAGTTGAAAAACATGAAAAGTTTTTGTTTATTTAGGTTAAATCTGTCACTATTTACTGTATTAGAATTAAAATTGATTAATTATCAAAATATTTATTGATTAATTTGAAATAAAAATAAATGCATTATTGTTACACATTTTTAAATTTATTTTTAAAGATTTTATTTAGAGAGAGAGTGTGCACAAGAGAGGGGAGTGGCAGAGGGAGAGGGAAAGAGAATCTTAAACATACTTCTTGCTGAGCTTAGACTGATCAGTGAAGGGGGGTGCTCAATCCCAGGACCCTGAGATCATGATCTGACCTGAAATCAAGAGTTAGATGCTCAACTGACTAAGCCACTGAGGTTTCCCCACATTTTTATTTTATTTTATCATTATTTTTTTAAGATTTTATTTATTTATTTGACAGAGAGAGAGAGAGAGAGACAGATCACAAGTAGGTGGAGAGGCAGGCAGAGGGAGAGGGGGAAGCAGGCTCCCTGCTAAGCAGAGAGTCCCATGCAGGGCTCGATCCCAGGACCCTGAGATCATGACCTAAGCTGAAGGCAGAGGCTTTAACCCACTGAGCCACCTAGGCACCCCCCACATTTTTATTTTAAAAACCTATTACCAAAAATTTTAAAAAAAGGAATTGAAAAAGATATCATCTTACATTTTTGCAAATAGACTTAATGTCCTAAGTTAATTGAAGACAACTGGATTCTCATATATGTTTCTGCATTTATTCTATTGCAGTATTTTGTTTTGGTGGAAATACTTTTTAAAATAATCCAGACTTGTATGCCTTAAACTTGTGAGGAAAAATTCCAGGCTTAATATAACAAGTCATTTCCATCGTTTCATATTCACCTCTTCTGGTAGCCTTTTGGCTAGACTGGTTCTTTACTTCAAGGGGTAACAAATCTTTGTTGCCATAGGTCCACTTACTTCTGGCCCCTCTATTGACTCACTTTCCTTTGCCCCCACCTCTATAGCAGCAATCTAATTTCCCCTTGGTAATCAAGGTAATCAAGACTGTATGGACTGAACGTTTAAGGTTTTTTTGTTTGTTTGTTTGTTTGTTTGTTTTGTTTTGTTTTGAGAAAGAGCACAAGCAGGCAGAGGGGGAGGGGCATAGGGAGAGAGAGAAACAGACTCACTGCAGAGCTGGGAGCCTGCATCCCAGGACCCTGGAATCGTGACCTGAGCTGAAGGCAGACGCTTTACTGACCGAACCACCCAGGTGCCCCGAGGGGTCCATTTAAATGGATGAAGAAACTAGAGCTCTCTCTTTGCCATGTGAACACACAGCATGAAGGTGACTGTAAAAAGAAAGAGAACCTCAACTAAAACTGGGTCTTACTCTCATCTCTGAATTCCCAGCCTCCAAAACTGTGATAAATAAATGTTTGTTATTTAAGCCAACTGGTCTCTGGTATTTTGTTATAGCGGCCCAAGCTGACTAAGATAAAAATCAATCACTCTAGCCAGCAAAATAACTCCTGTATTTACATCTTTGATCAATGTGTACCCAGTGGACAATTTCAACAATCAGTTTAATAAAATTAGAGATTTATTACCTAGTGGAATTTTCTCCTTTGGAAAATAGAACCTTCCAAACACACTACGTTAGGGTGGAGGAAGGCAAAACAAAAACGAAAGCATAAAAACAAACAAGTTATTATGTATAATTGCAGCCATTTCTACATTCATTTCTTAGTACACATTCACCTCAATTCTTTTTTTTTTTTTTTTTT
>CM053604.1:21941043-21959626 GCA_028646535.1 Procyon lotor
AGCTTTCAATAGACCATTTCACTCTTCTATCAGGTTGGCTGCTATTGTGTACGAAGTACATAGTAAGCCCAATTACATGGGTGTGGATCCTTTTCCTCTATAACATGGTGAATCAAGTTCCCTTATCATTGGTAGTGTTGTTCAGAGTTAACATGGTAGTGAATTAAACAATTGATTAGTCTACAAAAGATACTAGCAGAAACGTTTGTTGTCCTGGACAGGGAAAAAAAAAAAAAAAAAACACACCAAAATATTTAGATTAGTTTCACTCAAGAGGATGAATAGCTGCCTTTTCAGTGAACAAAAGGGGTACAATGTAATCATTTCTTGCCAAGTGATGAGCAGTTCTATCTGGGAGTGGTGCAAAATCAGGAACTTAGTATCATTTTCTGCAATTTGCAAGTTTGGTACTCAGCAAGGGCCAATCATTGGGCCAGTTTGGGTTAAGTTGAAGTATGTCATGATGAAATCTTATCCTCTAGCCCTGTTGTTATGGCTTCTTTGTATGTGGGGTCATTGAGCAAGCACGAGAGTAGGTGGGTGAAAGAGACTGGTCTACAGAGGACTGTTCATCTTGTTTGACTGATTATTTGAACTGGGAAATCTATTCTGTTGCCTATTCCAAGAAGTCTATCTATACACTTTTTTCCCAGATTTCATTGTTGCTAATCTTTTATTCTAAATAAGGCACTGAGATGCTACAGAAATCTGTCAACTCTTACTCATAAGGTAGTATGAATTCAATCCCCAAGCCATCTTTTCTTCCAAAGTGTAAAACAAGATGCCCTGTGTTTAAGTTTTATCTCCTGAGAAAATTTGGCTTCACCACTGCCATTCAGTACACTGTGTGGAAGCATTTGTGATGCCATGCTTTGCCCTTTTTCTGTTAAAAGAAAGCTATTAAGTGTTGATTTAAAAGGAGATTGCAAAATATCAGAACTAATTTCTGTAGTAGTCTAAGGTGCCTGCCTGATTATGAATCTTTATCATGCCCTTTTTACCTGCTTGAGCTTGATGTTATATACACCATTTTATCTTACTAATAAAATGCATAAGCACAATGTAATGATTTGATGTATCATTATACCACCTAGTGTGTGATAAGCAGTGCAAATATCAATGTACTTGGTGACCTAGATTAAGCATTGGATTTCTACCACAGGAGTTACAGGTCCTGGTATGTTTCATAAAGATAGTTATTGACAGAAAAGGACATGGCTTTGCTCCAACATTCTACAAATATGTACTCTGATTTTCCCGGCGGGACTTCAGAGAACATCCTTATCTGCCATAGATTCTTCAAGTAACATTTTGTCTGCTGTAAGTGCAAGGGCACAACAGCTTGAATCCCAGACTGGACCTGCTGCAGAGCCTTTCCTTCCTCATCTTTATTCAAAACTAGCTTCCTCATGCTTTACCTGATAAGTAAGTCAGAGAACTCATCTAAATATGTTTTATGTTACATACAGAATCCAAAAATACCCTTCAAGTCTCTTTATTTGTGATGGCTGGAGAAAAGTGGAAAAATTTATCTTTTACTTTGGAAGGGATGATCTGAGAGACCACTGGACTCCTAGAAAATTTAATAATAATGTTTTCATCTAAAATTTTATGGATTAGTTTCCCATGTGTACACTCAGATTAGTTCCAACATGTCCATCTCCCTAAGTCTTCAGTCTCTTTTCTGTATAGCATGCCAAGAAGTCTAGAATCTTAGCTTTGTTGGTTATACGTCATCGTTTACCCCAGACTTCAATATGCTAGAGAATCAAACTCAGGTACACTCTCAAAGGCTTGGGCCAACATAAATTAATACTGGATTGAAACTATTGTTTTGATAAATTGATCCTGACAGATTTAATTTCTTCAGAGGTGGTGAAATCTTGCTGTTTTATTTGGTACATAGCTTACGTCCTTTCATAGACACTGCATTTCTTGGTCCAAAGTTTGAGTACAGATGGATAGTAGGAGAGTATCTTTGGGACAATAAGGATCCCCTTGCAAGCAACTGTCCCACGTCAAGTCATTATTAGATTTTTAGACAAGTTTTTATAAAAGGGGATGCTAGGTTCCTCAGAGAGTGGAAGAAGAACTTTTTCTGCTGGAAAAGGATTTCAGAAATATTTTAGGGAAAGAGTCCCGGTTTTGTTTGTATCTACCAGAATTCACCCAAACCAAAGCTTCAAATCCCACTATTCCCAACCCGTGTCCTATTTCAAGCCTAAGAGATGTGGAAGTTGCATGTTTAACTGGACTTGTAACTCTCAACCTATCACGTTCAATTTAGAGCCAAGTCTTCAGCCGCAGCTATGAGACATGAGATTCTTTTAAGATTGTCATGGAAGCTTTTTCTTTTCCGCCTTTTTTGGAATTGGGAATTAAAGACCCTTAAGAAATAATAATAAGTTATTATTATTATTATTATTATTATTATTTATTATTATTATTAGTTCTCCAGCACAGAGACAGGCTTTCTACTCTACAGTTTTGTAATCAATATGATTTCATACTGATCGTACTTGACTGAACCAACACTTGTTCACACAAACATTTGCTCTCCATCGGTACTCCAACACTGACTCACCTGGAGTCAGTTATTTGGAGCCTTTGTAATTCCATAGGGCCCTTTACTTATTAGGACTCTTGTTTTAATGGTCTGTTATTATTGTCTTGAAATTCTTAATAAATTTTAAACAAGGGGTCTGGCATTTTCATTTAGCAACGAGGGCTGCAGATTAGGTAACCAATTAGATACCAGTAATGATAATTTGGTTAGGTCTGGTGTTCATGAGTAACAGATTATCACTGTTCCACTTTTCCCAGCAAGGATATCATCCATGTGTTCAACTAACATATGATCAATCTGTACCTAGAATTCCACTGAGCTTGTGTTTCTGGTGGTACATTTGTAATCAACTACTCTATCTCTTATAATCTTGCCGACTCATATCGTTCCATTGAAAGGATTTCAATGAAGAGATTATAAATGTGTGAGCAAACTTTAGGAAAGTGACAAGGGGGGGCTGAGTCTTCTTAAAACTGGCAATAGTGAGAGGAGTCTTCCACCAGTGAAGTATAGTCATGGAAGGACACAGACACTATTAGAACCACAGCTAAAACAACCCTGGATAGAAGAAGAAAAAAAAAATATATATATATATGTGTATATATGTATAACCTCTCTCTCATTAAAGAAACCCAAGTAGAAGCCTTACTTGCACAGGAATCCAGGTGATGCCATCAATAGGTGCCTGACAATCGGGCAGAGCGTTGAGAATGGATCATATGGGTAAGGGTAACAACAACAACAAGAAAACACACACACAAAATAAAACTTTAATCCTTTTTGAAATCTCTGTTGACCCTAAAAATTTGTAACCTTATAGCATAGAAAAACTACTTAGCAATGGAAGATCTATAAGAAAGACAGTGAAAAGAAATAAAATAGTAGTAATTACTATCAAAACAGTAGTTTTAATCCAGAATTTGAGATTCAATATATTGTTCCAAGCACTGGATAGTTGATTTGAAGGTTTGATTCTTAAGCACATTGCAGCCTGGAATAAATATTGACCTACAATGACTGAAACTAAGATTCTATGAGTGAAAGGAGCACTTCATAAAATCTATGCATGACATCTTTTAATTTATTGGACTTTCATGTATTTTTGGTGTGCATCAAAGGATCATTGGCTTACCTTGTCAAAAATGTGCTTATCCTTTCATTGTATTCTAGTCACTGAATAATTAGTTTAATTTTTTCAGTGTGTGTGTGCTTTAATAATAGCGTCTATGAAATTACTAGAAGCATATCAGTAACATCATTGTTGAACAATCTTAGCATTTAATTTCTCTGAAGACCTTCATTCTAAATTTTCTGCTAAAAAATTTAACACTAAGACAAAGTAGTGTAATGAACAATTTGTTTTGTTTTGTTTTGTTTGTAATAAAAAGGACTTGCAATATCAATTCAAACCTTGATAAGAACTTAGTAGGGACAAGGGATTGAGATATTCTCCTTCTCTTTGGGCTTCCAGAACTACTCCATTATTTCTGGGAAATGTACTCATAAAAAGAGGGGTGATTAAGTTTTTATTTATTTTTGTTATTTTATTTTCTAGTGTGGTTGGTACCACTAAAGAATTATATTCAAAGAATTGATTTTTCAATGGTTTAATCAAATGTAGATAATCTAAAACACACACACACACACAATACTGTTCAAGTCTTAGGCAGATAGAGAGGGCAGGGGAAGAAAGTGTCTTATTTTCTGAAGAGTTGAACTTATATCTAAACTCATAATATTGCTAAAGTTTATGTATTAACAAAATAACCCAACCGACATGCCCTGAAACAGACAACAATACTCCCCAGTGTAAAGAGGCACTTATTGTTAATAAATTGAGTAATAAAATTTATAGTAGGAAATATTACAAATAAATATAGGCAGTTCTCTACTATTTAGATTTGTTAAAACTGGAGAATATAAAGTGGATGAAAAAAGGAATTGGAAATTAATTAGTGTGAAATAAAACCAACCTCATTTTGAAATCACTTTAAAAATTAATTCTATGAGAGGAATCCAGGAACATGTACATTTATAGATCTTCATTATGTTCTGATGTTAAAAAGAGTCCCCTAGAATTTACTGGACTCTTTCCTCCCTAGTGCTCAAGTAGGTAGAAAATGAGGAGCTTATGAAAGATCATTAAGTCTGTCAGGCAATGAGAACATCACAAAGCCTAAGAAATACTTACAGTGAAAGTATGGTACCTAATGCCTGCCTATTCCATACACTCACAAAAGAAATATAGCAGCAAGCATTGATGACAAAAAAAAAAAAAAAAAATGCCACTCCCAATTCTTTTAGAAAGGAAAAGTAACTTATAAATGAGTGACTGTTGTAGAAACATGAAGGGCAGCAATGAACAAGAACTGACACACCAGAAATAAAAGAGATCGTGATTCTAACAATGAGATTTGTTTTGGGCACAGTGCTCTGGATTTGCTATTGTTAGAACAATAATACATGGTCCTTGATGTTGTAAGCTCATTTGTCCATTATTTCTTCAATACCTCATTTAATAACTTACAACTTAGGAGCTTCTCCTTGCTAAGAATGACCATAGGTATAGGAATAAAACAATGAAAAATTAAACACAGTTGCCTTCAGAGAAGTTAGGTTAAGTAAGTGGAAGACTATAGCTTTATTTGGCATAAAGAATAAATCAAAATCAATTTATAAATGATTTTTACTTATATTGGCTATAGTAAGGATTAGGTCAAATTCAGTGATCACTTGAAAAAGTCAATTTAGATATTTTTTCCTGCTACAGTCATCAAGGGAGTAGCTCTGATTTCTTTCTTTTTTAAAAACTGATTCAGTTCCCTCTTGAGCTTATTTATACCACTCTGCTTTTATTGTTGATTTTGGCAGTTTACTTATTTCAACCACTCTTTTGTGTAATGAAATTCTTTTGAATCCCATATAGTCTAGGCTTGTACTTAATTTCCATGCATAAGCTGTGTTTTTAAATGAGTAACTCCTTCAAGCAGCAGATCTTTTTTCCTCTCCTTCAGATTTTTTTGTATTTCTGCAAGATCTTGCATATTGACCTCCTTTTTTTTTTCTAAGACTTTGCAGCCTTTTAAAGAGTGAAGCTCAAGCATGCAATTAAGAGCAATGAAGCACAAAATTGCTCATGCAAGGAATATCATCATTTCCTTGTGCATTTGAAAATAAGAGATTTATGCTGTCCAATCATGAGCGAACCAGTAGGATGAGGGCACATAATCAAGTGCAACCTATCATTACATTTCAACAAATTCAGCAGAAGGTTTGGTATTTAAAATTATAAACTGATAACAGCCACTTGCTGATATGTCTTTTATTCTTACTCTGCGTGTTCTTATTTGTTCTCTACAATGTGTTTTGTTCCCTTTTTCCATCCCCACTCTGTGTCACAAAACTTTTTCAAGGGAGATTAATAATGTTTGGGAACAGATTTTCAGTTTTTCCAAGATCTAGTTAAAGACTGAAGGCTATGGAGGAAAAAAGTAGGCAAGGAGCCAGTAAACGCTTCTGAATTCCTAGTCTTCTGCAATCTGCTTAAGGTCTGCTGAATTCAATACTGACCTGGGAGTAGAGCCCAGTCTAGACGCTGGTCCACTAGACCATGATATTTTCCATGTCATACAGCTGCATCCTCATTGCTCTGCATTTAAATAGACAATGGTATATGGTCTTATCCTCTATACCCAACATTTTCTGTATGTATATGTAATGTCACAGTTATGGACTGTCAGGGCCTCCTTGATGTCCCCTCTGCTTCAAAACCTGAACCCTGGCTCACAACCAGCTCTATTCCTGACTCCTCCATGGTTTCTTTACTCGGTTTCCACATTTTCTTTTTCAGTCTTATAACAACTGTGGAATTATTCTCACTTCTTTTTTCCCTCAGCCACATGGAGACATTGCACTATCTTCTGATTATTAGAGAAAAGATGTTACAGAGTAGAAGGAACATTGGATTTAAAGTCAAAAAATATCTTTTTTTGCCTATATGGTTAAATTTTGACCCTTTAGATAAGTATCTTATCCTCCTCCCCATTTCATTAAGTATGATTATGGGAATAATTATAATGTCCACATTTATAAAAATTGATAAAATTTAATACATTGGAATAAATACCAAGTGGCAAGCATAAAGTCTTGTGCACACTGTAAATCACTAAATGGTTACAATTTTTATGAAGGCAATATGTATTGTTAGCTTGAATTGATAAGTATAATATAATATTCCTTTTCCCTCACTTCACATTGTTTCCACACCATCATCAATCCTTCCTCTATCCTTCTAACCCAATACATCTTGCAAGATCTATTTTAAATTCCATTTCTTCTGTAAAGCTTTCCTAGGAATTCCAACCAACCTGGACCTTTTTGAATGCCAATTACCCAAAAAAAGTGTATTACATACAAATTAGTTCATTTTCTAAAACAATTTAGCATTTAAAATAAATTTTGTTGAATGTTTCTGAATACAATTTTAAGAATATAGGTGTTTTTACTGAAAAAGAGTGACATCGGGCACCTGGGTGACTCAGTGGGTTAAAGCCTCTGCCTTCAGCTCAGGTCATGACCTCAGGGTCCTGGGATCGAGCCCCACATTGGGCTCTCTGCTCAGCAGGGAGCCCGCTTTTTCCCCCTCTGTCACTGACTGCCTCTCTGCCTGCTTGTGATCTCTCTCTCTGTCAAGTAAATAAATAAAATCTTAAAAAAAATTAAAAAAAAAAGAAAATGTGACATCGAAAGTTAGCACCATGTAAGGTCTTGGATAAAAGCTTCTTCTCTGGGTAGAATGAAACCTGGACAGTCCCAGCCCCATGCCAGTTACTCCAATTAAGTTATTAACAGCTTTTATTTTTCTTACAGAAGTGTTCGGATTTGGATGGGAAAATATATGTTTATTTCATCAATGCATCAATTTCAGACACTGGTTACAACATTAATGGACAGCGTTCACTATTAGTCAATTCCAGTTTGCTGGGCAGTAGAGATGGACCTCATCGTTATCGTACAAGGACTAGTTGGTCAAGGAGCAGCAACGTCTGGGTTGGTAGAAGTAGCTCAATGCGTACTGCAAGACTGCAAGAGCATGTACAAGGAAGGGGAAAGATGTATTTTGTTTTTCAAATATCCTTACATAAAACAAATATGAAGCAACCCCTTGTTAGGGTAAGAGAAGGGAGGGCTGAATAGTTGGAGTAAATTATGTAAGCATATTTGGTAGGACTGTGTCTAAATCTCTCTTTCTTTGCATATGATGTCTTGTATCCTCCTACGTTCTCACCTCGTGGCTAGGAGAACTTCAGGAAATAAAGCTATACAATCCATTCAGGTGCATTTTAGGCAGAAGTGCAAGGTAATTATGTGTACAGCCTTTGTGAGTTAGAAACTTTTGTTGTCTATCATGAGAAGTTCAATGTCCCTGAATGTTTATTCTTATTTTTTAATGACTTTAAGTGAGTGATTGCACATATGGGGTGGTTAATTAATATTTCTCTTGATTCTTCTGAGTTCCAATGATTTCAATATCATAGGGTCTCTGATTTTGAAGAAAATTCCATGGGTGTGCAGGTGACATTGCACTATACCCATAATATGTGTGCCTTATTCAGGTCCGTTGTCCGAATCTACTGGTCAGAAAATAAGAAATTTCAATAGAATCGGCAAGTGGTTTGATGGTGCAAGCAGACAGTATTTACTTTGAGAAGATTTACCTGATTTCTGTGGGCTTTGCTTATGCATCTTTCTCTATCAACTAAGATGTTTTTACGCTGTAAGAAAGAGAAAATATTATTATAATTAGTTTTAAAAGAAAAGTTGATAAAAGAAATCTTGTGGGAGGCAGAGCCAGCTCTTTAAGAAACAGGATCTTTCATCTCTCTGATCCACTGCCGTGAGCATTTTGACTTTTAAATTCAGGCTGATGCCCTAATGATTGCAAACCCTGCTGGGGTTCCTTATCACCCCCCCCAACATATCCCACTTGGCAGAGGGAAAAAGAGCTTCCCTCTTCCCCCTATATGTTTTTCAATCAAGAAAAAGGTTTTTTTTCTAGGTTCCCCAAATCAAACTTTATCTTTATCCCAGTAGTCCCAGTTATATGACCAATCATGAGCCAGTTACTTGCAAAAGGGACAAAGTGTTACGGGCTTTGCTTAATCAACATTCCTTCTAGGAGCTGGAGAAGGGACATCTTTCCCTGAACACATAGCCCATGTATTCCTGAACAGAAGTTAGCCTCTAAAAACAAGGAATAAGGAGTCTACAGCTGTTGGGTGGGCTATCTATAGAATCTTCCAAACCTTCCAGTGTGCTTCTATAGCATTTGCCATAATATATACTTATCGCACACTTGCTTGTCTGTTTCCCATGTGACTGTACATTTCACAAAAGTAGGGATCTATTCACTAAATCTCATACATAGTAAGTGATCTTGTTAAAAGCAAATTAACACTGGATGTTACCTTGTAGTATAAATAACCAATATGTCTTTAAGATACATAAAGATGTCTGCTGCTCTATAGACTGCAGGAAATCTGCAAATTCTTGTATAAATAGGCCTCATAAATCACAGAAGGATAAGGCAAAACCTAATCTTTCTCTCACTTTTGCTTTTCTTAACTTCTTACTAAATTTCACCATAGTATTATGCATTGCATGTGTCACCTTCAGTAATATTTGTAGAAAGCTTAAAAGAGAGAGAAATATATGCAGGTGTAGATAATGAAGAAGATTATTCTATTTTGTCAGTCTATTGTTTCTAAACTGGGAATAGACTGTGTTTCATTTGCTTTATATGTTTAGTAGAAGAAATTATGTCTACTTATAGCTTACAAAAGAAAGTCTAGTATAGGAATAAAGTACTAATTAATTTTTATTCATGTGATGTTATAAAAATATCTCTGAAAGACAGATTCAATCATTTTTTTCTGTTTTGAAACAAATGAAGTCATCTTGGATGCTAATTTCCAAATTAACTTTTAAAAATAAATTTTAGTTTTTATAAAAGAAATGTACTAAAATTATGTGAAAATTAGTGGAATGTATATATATGTCATATACATCTAGGAAATTAAAGATGTCATATTCCAGAGAAAATTATATTTTAGTTTCCTTTGAGAAAGAAAAATGGAATTTCTATTCATACAACTATATAAAAATAGCATTTAGTTAAAAATAAAATGTATTTAAGCACTCAAAGAAATTGATTAAATATTCTATTTAGACATATCGATACAGATATGGATTTGCCTTTAGAGAGATATATCCTTCACTCTAGAGTAGGGTTTCTCAACAATAGCACTATTGACTAACATTTTGGACTAGATAATCATTTGTCATGGAGAATTCTCTTATTCACTGTACAATGTTTAGCTGCATCCCTCTAGATACTGGTAGTATCCTCCCAGTTGTGACAATCAAAAATATCTTCAAACATCGCCAAATAGCCCGAAGAAAGAAAATTTACCCCCAGGTAAGAAATGCTACTATCTTTTTCTTTTTCTTTTGAGGAGGGGCAGGAACAGAAGGAGAGGGAAAAAGAGAACTCAAGCAGGCTCCCCACCCAGTGTGGGGCCTGACACAAGGCTGAGTCTCACACTCCTGAGCTCATGACCTGAGCTGAAATCAAGAGTCAGATGCTTAACTGGCTGAGCCACCCAGGAGCACAATAATAAAACTTTACTTCTTAAAATATAGCAGGAAAAAAAGGAAGGTTTGATAAAATTAGTGGTTTTGAATGAAGTGACTGATACTAGAGACGCGTTCTATGGAAACTGAAGAAAGACAGTTGATTTGTTTGAAAGATACTATCCTGGTCTCTGTTCTGTTAAGATCATTTATCAGGTCTTTGCTTTTCTTCCACTACTGTAGTAAAAGAAAGAAATAAAACTCACTAGTCTAACAAATATTCAGTAAGTCGGTGCTCTGCATTGCCTCACTAAATTTTTGAGTAGAAAATAAGTTCATTTCCTCTAAAATTGATTATCCAGAAGTAGAAAAATAAACAAACAACTGGAACATTAAAATAGAAAAAGAATGTACAAAGCAGTTGATGAATTCAGAGAAGTTAAATAAATTTTCATAAAAGATTCAAAAAGTTTTCCATAGGATGTGGTGTTTGAACTGGATTTCAAAAGAGAAAAATTCCAGAAGATGAAGTAAACTGTAAAACATATGATGCATACTTGTGAACTCTAAGTAATTCACAAGACCAGAGGAAAGAAATATCAAGAGGGGGTGGTTAAAAAAAAAAAAAAAAGAGGGGGTGGTTAAAGTGGAGGCCAGAATGGAAAACAGAGCTGAACTGTAGGAAGTTTGTGTACCATGCCAATATAATTAGGCACCTTCCTTATATGTTTTAAACAGTTCAATGATATAAATAGAACTGTGATTTAGAAATGCTACTATGATCATAGATGACCATTGGAATATAGAGTGAGGAAGACTGAAGACAAGGAAAACTAAACCTAAATTATGAGAGAAATGATGAATACTCAAATCAGGAGAGATAAAAAACAGAAGAGCAAAATATCAGGTTGTGTTAAAGTATTATAAATATGATTTTTAGAGATAAGAAGGAAGCAGATACAGAGGTTTCAACACAAAATGGCTTTCATGTTTTGCTGTGGGTCAACTGGAACATCTTGATGCTGTTAAGCAAATGTGCATACAAGGAGAAAAAATATCTGTGGGGATGATTAACAAATTCAGGTATTTATCAAAAATCCTATACAGTGTCTGTAAAGAAATGCTCAGTTTGTGAAAAACAATTATAGTGCTCTAGTGATGCCCAAATATGAAGTCATTAATATACAGATAAGTCCCCAGTGATTGTAGAATCGCAAGGAAGAAGTTCAAGTTTAGAATGTTGGAGAAGGTCTAACTTTTTTTTAAGATTTTTATGCATATATTTGACACAGAGAGAACACAAGCAAGGGGAGTAGCAGGCAGAGGAAGAGGGAAAAGTAGGCTCCCTGTTGAGCAAGGAGATGATTCAGGGCTCAATCCCAGGACTCTGGGATCATGACCTGAGCAGAAGGAATTGACTTAACCGACTGAGCCACCCAGGCATCCCCAAGAGAAGGTCCAATATTTAAAAGAATATACCAACAGGAATCTGAAAAAGAATGAAAAGTATTTCAGCAAAGTAAAAGAACCATAAAGACTTCCCACAGAAAGCAAGGTAGGAATGGCCCCTGGGTGGCTCAGTCAGTTAAGTGTGGACTCTTAGGTTCAGGTCATAATCTCAGGGTGGTGAGATCAGTCTCCACACTCAGTGGGGAGTCTGCCTGGGATTCTGTCTCTCTCTCCTTCTGCCCCTTCCCCTCCCATGTTCTCATGTTCTAAAATAAGCAATCTTAAAAAAAAAAAGAAAGAAAAGAAAAGAAAGAAAGCAAATTAGGAGACAATTTCAATTAAAAAAATTTTAAAAAATAGCTTGAGCTCTGCTTCACATGCTACAGTGCATAAAACAGTATATGGATGGAAGAATGCCTTCTGAATGTTAGTTGGAATCATTGGTCTTAGTGCAGCAGTTAGAGTAGTAAGGTGAAAGTTGAATTGAGACACTTGAGGACATAGAAGGGAGAGAAAGATTCACGAGTACTTACAGAGGGGAACTGAGGTGGGCAGAATAATGGCCACCCAAAAATGTCCACATTGTAATTCCCAGAACTTATGAATATGTTAAATTACATGGCAAGGGAGAATTACAGTTTCAGATGGAATGAAATTAGCTAATGAGATGACTTTAAAAGGGAGTAAGTAGCCTGGATCACCCAATCTAATGATGAGGGTCCTTCAAAGTGAGACGGGGTGGGAAGAAGAGGTCAGATCAAAGAGAGATACAACCACAGAAGAATGGTCAGGGAGATATATCACTGCTAGCTTGAAAGACAGAGGTAAGGTGCCACAAACCTTGGGAGGCCTCTAGAAGCTGGATAACAGAAGATGGATTTGCCCCATCCCTCATCTGACTGCTGGATCAATGAAACCTGTTTTGGACTTCTAACCTACACAATGGTGGGGATAACAAGTGTGTATTGTTTTAAGCCACCAAGTTTATCATATTTGATTATAACAGCAATAAAAAACTGATGCAGAAACCTTAACAAGAAAAAACACCCTTTTTTACTTGAGACATATATTCATTTATTTAACAAATATTTACTAAGCTATTCTACAAGTTGGAGATATAGTTGTGAACAAAACAGACAAGAACAAAACGAACAAAAATCTTCCCCAACAGAGGACTCTACCCATTCAATAACCAAATTAGAAGAGTATATAGGCACTGATAAGTGTTATAGAGGAACAAATAAGCAAGTAAATGTGACTATGATGGCGAGTCAAAAGTTGTGATGTTAGGTGAAGTTGCTAAATTTTCATTGAAAAAAATGGACATTTGAACAAAGACCTGAAGCAATAGAGCAAATGGTGCATATGCCCAGGGTAAGAACAAACTAGAAAGAGTAAAACACAAGGCCAGTAGCAAAATCATGCCTGGCTTGAGGGGCAGCTGGAGTGGAGTCAGTCACGGGAACTGAGCAACACATGGGAAAGATTTTGCAGATCACAATAGTAATGATTTTGGCTTTTATTCTGATGGAAAGTGAAATCCATTGCATTATTATAAGTAGAGAACATGACTTGACTTGCATTTTATAGGATTGCTCTCAATAGGGTTTAAAAAAATATATACTATCAGGGGCACCTGGGTGGCTTAGTCGTTGAGCGTCTGCCTTCGGCTCAGGTCATGATCCCAGTGTCCTGGGATCGAGCCCCGCATCGGGCTCCCTGCTCAGCAGCAAGCCTGCTTCTCCCGCTACCATTCCCTCTGCTTGTGTTCCCTCTCTTGCTGTGTTTCTCTGTGTCAAATAAATAATAATAAAAAAATATATATATACTATCAGTAATTAGAGTTGAAACAGACTAATTGGCAAACATTTTCCGTAACCTGGGCAGGAGATAACAGTGATATGATTCTAGAATTTAGGAGTGGTCATGGGAGGAGTTATAGAATTTTGGAAGAAAAATTTGAACATAGAGTGTCCTGGATTGGATATGGAATATGGGAGATACAGAATTGAGGGTGACTCCACGTGCTTAATTAAGGACACCTGTGGCAACACTCAGCTTCTAAGGAAAGATCAGAAGATAAGGAAGAATCTTACAAATATAGAATCAGACTGTGTCAGTAATAATAATCATGAGTTGCATTTTAATAACTTTCAAATACTAAAGCCCATTTGATGATTATAAATAACCTGTAGTATTTGGAATTATTTTTTTAAAAGATTTTGTTTATTTATTTGACACAGAGAGAGAGTTAACAAGTAGGCAGAGAGGCAGGCGGGGGTGGGGGGGTGGGGGGTGGGAAGCAGGCTCCCTGCCGAGCACAGAGCCTGATGTGGGCTAGATCCCAGGACTCTGAGATCATGACCTGAGCCGAAGGCAGAGGCTTTAACCCACTGAGCCACCCAGGTGCCCCGGTATTTGGAATTATTATCCTTATTTTACAAATGAAAAATATGAGATCAATGGAGGTTGACTGACTTGCTCAAAGCCAGCAGTATTGAATTAAGACTCCATGGTGCTGTTTCACCTGGGTGGCTCAGTCCTTGGGTGTCTGCCCTTGGCTCAGGTCATGATCCCAGGGTCCTGGGATTGAGCCCCACATGGGGCTCCCTGCTCAGCCAGAAGCCTGCTTCTCCTTCTCCCACTCCCACTACTTACATGTGTTTCTGCTCTCACTGTCTCTCTATCTGTCAAATAAATAAATAAAATCTTCAAACAAAACAAAACAAAACAAAACTCCATGGTGCCAATAAACCTCTTTCAGATAGCAATGATTATGCTTAAGCGTGTCTGTTTTGTGATCCTTCCTTCATTCTTGCCATTTAGAGATGAAGTCCCACATTAAGAATAAATTTGGAAAAAAATACTTTTAGATAAAAATTACATTGAGACTATCTTTAAGTTTGTGTGCATATAGAGAGTATATTAGAGGCATGGGAATTATAGGAAGATTGAGAAAGAAATATTTCCTTCTTCGGATAGACTTACTTTTAAATATTTTCCAACATATACAAATATATTGTTTTCAACAGGCCTTCAGTAGAGAGGAAGCATGAGCCTTATAAAGTTTATCACATTTTTAAGATGCAGTATTCTAAATATCATTTAGTAATTGTAAATTGTGTATTTTTATCTTTTGGTAAAATCTGGAGTTGGAATCTTTGCTATGAAAAATATTACATTTTGCATGAAAAAGTGAATTTTAACACTATGGCATACTTGGACTGTATTTGAAATTATTATGATGACTTCAGGGGTCTGGCCAAAAGTAGTATCTCCTTCTGGGATGTTACATTGTTTGAGGTACATGGACATTTATATGACTTGATAAAAAGAAAATAGAAGAAAAGTAGTAACTACAGTGAGAAAAGAGTCCAATATAAAAGACTATTTCCAGGATAGCTATGAAAAGATACTCCTAAATTGTAGATCAGGAAATCTTATTCTTGAATTTTAGGACCATTTCCTTAGGAAAGCTGCTTTGCTATTCTGAGCATTCTTGGCTTCACTTGATAAAGGAGGTAAATAAATGGTTGACATTACTTCCTCTTGGTATGTTTCATTGTCTGGTGAATTCATTATCACTGTATTTTATTAAGATAGAATTTATTTAAAAATAATGAATGAAAAATACTGCTTAGCTCATTTAAAAAATAACTGTCTCAAAAGAGGTTTTAAATTTCAAATCATTTTTTAAAAAGGAAATCTGTGTCTTTAATTAACAAAGGTAGGTTTAAAACGTAAAAAGGTAATTCTTAAGTCCAAAAATTATTGGTATATGCCCCATTTGACTTTTGCATTAGAATTTCTGCATTCACAGAAGTTTTTTTTTTTCTTTTTAGGTAGCTAGAGATAGATATGAAATGCACTGGTGTGTATATGCAATTAAGTATTATGCATGTGTGTCTATACACATCCTACATGGGAATGTATATGTACATATGTAAAACCTTTTTGGAACCTATCTGGAACCAATTGCCCCAAAGGAGGCTGTGAGTTTATGAAGAAAAACAAAATAGTATGTCCTATTACTCTTAGTAGAGTTTCCAGGACTGAGAATATTTATCAGTATTTACCAGAAATCCTGGTAGTTTATAGGTAGCTACACATTTAATGAAAAAGAAACTCCACTTGGTTTTGAATCCCTGAGTTCCATGAGGTGCAAAACTGTACTGTATGTTGTTCACATATGGCTCACTACCATGTTAGTCTTGTGAACAATATAGATTTGAAATTCTCGTTTTCGTTAGTGTTTATTTTCAATGAACTTCTCAAAGCACTGTTCATCTTTCTATATGTAGTTTCTTTCTTATTTTGAATTTGCTGCTATCCGTGAGTTTAGAAGCAGAGCAGGATGTGGGACCTTCCCTAAATATAGACTGACCCAGTTATAAATGTGTTCTGGCTTATTTCAAATATAATTTACCTTCAATTGCAAAAGCTGCTCTTTTGTTTAGTGGCTAATTTTTTGAATAATCTTGATTGTAGCTTTTGAAACTAGGGTGAAGCATAGTCTTGTGAAACATAGTTTTCTTTAGATAATAAATAAAGCAAACACCTGGCATTAGGTAGAGACCAGTGCAGGACTTCCATTACATGGAAGACTAATAATCCATGAGCAAGTGAATAAATTAAACCTGAATTTATAATCCTTGAAACAAGCCATCTCATTGTAGACTAGTGTGGGCTAAGAGAGTCATGGGAACCAGAATCTATCTGCAGAATAAAATTTAAAAGCCCAAGTTACCAAATGCTTTCAATAAAAATATTGAGGTGGTTGGGGGAGATGGGTGAAATAAAGAGGTTTAAGAGGTACAAGCTTCCAGTTATAAAATAAGTCACAGAGCTAATAGGGAATTAGCATAGGGAATAAAAAAGAAATATTAAAACCATGGTTCATAATAATAATAACTAAACTTTTATATAAAGTTCCAAGCCCAGCCTAAGTGTGTGTATATGCATCTGGCTATGTACTTGCAAGTCTATATCTGTATGTGTACACACATATACATCTTATCTCTTTTATTTTTCATAGTAACCCTATACAATAAGTATTATCTAACTTTACAGATGAGAAAAGGTAAACTTTTTTTTTTCACTTTCTACAGAGTGGTGCTACATAATTCAAGTCACACAGATAATGTGAAGAGAGTTCAAACCTAGACTGCCTTCAAAGACTGACCAACAGCATGCTACCTCTCCCACATACACAACAGAAAGGTCACCTTAGAAGTTTAGACCTTTTGATTCCAAAGTTGCTATCACATACTTCTCTTGAATCATCATGTCAACAACCCAGGCAGGCAGAGAAGATCCAGGCCAAATGACATGACAGATTGAACAACCAATGATCCCATTCTACTAACTGAAGGTTTTCAAAAGTTCTTGGGAGGAACTAAAAATTTATATCAGAACCTCACTGAATACTTTCTAGAGTTTGGACATTTATTCAACAGATATCACTGAATGTCTCTCATATGCTGAAAACTAGGTTTACTTTTCAGAAATGGAAAATCTTAAAAAAATGATCTTAGCGCGGCAGCCCTACCGGGGGCGTCCACACTCACCTAGCGCCGGCCGGAGGTGCAGTGCAGGCGCCCCGGGCGGTGCGGCCGGGACCAGCGCTGGGCGGCCGCCGAGCTCCGGACTCTGCCGAGTACCCAGCGCCCGGGTCGGCTCCGCCGGGCGGCCTGCGGGGGTGGCGCAGTTGCGAAACTGAGTGCCTGTGTACCTCTTCCTAGGACACCTGTCTGGTGCTCCACTCTTCCTCAAGACTACCTCAGCACTCCTCCCACTTGGGGACTCCAGCGCCCGTAAGGAAGAACAAACATGCAATAGTTTTCTATGGAAGTCTTCATTGGTGTGGACAGCTGAATTGAATTCAGGATAAATTCCATTTTAAATAGCATATAAAAGTCCTCTCCATGACAGAAGATTTTAAGAGTGAAGGCTTGTTTCAAGATGAGAGTCTCAAAGGAGAACATCGTCAGCCACTTTGGGAATCGAACTGACTGGAAGTAAAAAAAAAAAAGAAAAAAAAAAATTCAGTAAAGACCACAAAGCTGACTACACAAGGCTCTGCCTTCCCCATATTTCCATAGACAGCGACATGACCTGAAACCTTGATGACCAGTCTCAGGGCCCTGAGGTGACTGGCTGGTGCACCATGGAGCTTAAAGTATGGGTGGATGGAGTTCAGAGGATTGTTTGTGGTGTCACCGAAGTTACAACTTGCCAGGAGGTTGTAATAGCCTTAGCTCAAGCAATAGGTCGAACCGGAAGGTACACTCTTATAGAAAAATGGAGAGATACTGAAAGACACTTAGCACCTCATGAAAATCCTATCTTATCCTTAAACAAATGGGGGCAGTACGCTAGTGATGTACAGCTAATTTTACGTCGAACAGGGCCATCTCTTAGTGAGCGACCCACTTCAGACAGTGTAGCTTGAATTCCGGAGAGAACTTTTTATAAGCAGAGTTTGCCCCCTCTGGCTAAACTGAGGCCTCAGATTGGCAAATCAATCAAAAGGAGAGAACCTAAAAGGAAATCATTAACATTTACAGGGAGTGTCAAAGGATTAATGGACATTTTTGGAAAGGGGAAAGAAATTGAATTTAAGCAAAAGGTGCTGAACAACTGTAAGACAACAGCAGATGAATTAAAGAAGCTGATCCGGTTGCAGACAGAGAAGCTTCAATCCATTGAGAAAGAGCTAGAATCAAATGAAATAGAAATACAATTTTGGGAGCAAAAATATAATTCTAACCTTGAAGAGGAAATTGTCCACCTGGAGTAAAAGATCAAAAGAAATGATGTCGAAATTGAAGAAGAAGAATTTTGGGAAAATGAATTGCAGATTGAACAGGAAAATGAAAAACAGCTGAAGGATCAACTTCAAAAAATAAGACAGAAAATAACATAATGTGAGAGCAA
>CM053604.1:21960126-21975403 GCA_028646535.1 Procyon lotor
TGCCCCTCTGGGAATTCATTTTGTTCTCTGTAATTATGGGTCTGTTTCTGCTTTGTGTTTGTTTATTCATGTGTTTTATTTTTTATAGCCTACATATAAATGAAAAAATATCTTTGTCTGACTTATTTCACTTAGCATAATAACTTCTAGATCCATCATGTTATCACAAATGGCAAGATCTCTTTCCTTTTATCAGCTGAGTAATATCACATTATGTGTGTGTATATATATGTTTGTATCTTGTGTGTGTGTGTGTGTGTGTGTGTGTGTGTGTACCACATCTTTATCCATTCATTTACTGATGAATACTTGGGTTGTTTCCACACCTTGGCTACTGTAAAATAATGCTCCAATAAACAAAAGGGTGTGTCTCTTTTTGAATTAATGTTTATTTTCATTGGGTAAATACCCAGTGGGATTACTGGATCATATGGTATTTCTATGTTTAATTTTTTGAGGGACCTCCATATCATTTTCCACAGTGGCTGCACCAATTTTCATTTCCACAAACAGTGCATGAAAGTTCCTCTTTCTTTACATGCTTGTTAGCATTTGTTATTTCTTGTCTTTTAGATTCTAGCCATTCTTATAGATGTAAAATAATCTCATTGTGGTTTTGCTTTGCATTTCCTTGATGATTAGTGATGCTAAGCATATTTTTAAATGTCTGTCCATCTGTATGTCTTCTTTGGAAATATCCATTCAAGTCCTCTGCCAATTTTTAATCAAATTCTTTGAGGTTTTTTGGTGTTGAGTTGTTTAAGTTCTTTATATAGTTTGGATATTAATCCCTTATTGGATATATTGTTTGCAAATGTTTTTTACCATTCAGTAGGTTATCTTTTTGTTTTGTTGGTTTCCTTCACTGTGCATATGTCCTATTTATTAAGAGAATATTCTGTATTCAGTTGCTAAGGCAAAAATTATGGACAGAATAGCAAAAGGGATTAGAAATATAGGTTGTATTCACATCATAAAATATCTTAGGCACCATAAAGGATGGACTTAGACTTTTGCTCTGTACTTTATGATGAAATTGTAAAGAAATTGGTAAGAAGATAATATTAGCATATCTGATTATTATAGACATGACTGTGGTGACATTATTTGTTTTGTGCTCTCATTAACATAGGTTAACTTGCACATCAGTCTACTTTTATTATTTAGTTAACACATTCAAGATTGCTTCTGTTGTTATCAAAGTAATATACACCAAGACTTATTTCATCATTAGACTAAATGGAGGAGGATATGTTAGGAAGATAGGTGAAAATTAGTCATCTAATTTCCCAGGCAGGAATATTAGTTTTCTTTTACCTCTGCCAAAGAGGATATACACATTTCACACCTCCCTTATCTCTACTCTCCAAGCTTGTCTTTATTAGGCACTAGACTTAGGTCTGGGAAAATAGGGCATAATTTTAGTTTCAGAGTATTACAGAGCAATAAATATCTCACCCACCATTTTCTCTACTTCTTTTTATCTACCTGAATTTATATATTACTAATAATGAAAAAGGTTGGCTTTATACCAAACCCTGGAGTATGAAGGTAGGGAAGGTAGGATGAATGCAGGGGTCACATTGATTTCATGTCAATTCTTTGAGATTTATTGAGATAGGCTTTATGTCTTAAGATGAAATCACTTTTCATATAATATTCCATCTATGCATGAGAAGAAATGTATTCTTCAAATTTGGGCAACATTGTTTTATTTAAGCCAATTAGCTCAAACCTATTTATTTAAAATTTCTAATGATTATTGATTGTCTGATAGATTAACCAGTTACCATGGAGGTGTGATAAAATCTCTTTAGTAATAGATTTGTTAATCTCTCAGTTTTTTTTTTTTTTTCCACAAAAACTTCAGTAGCTCTTTATTGTCTACAAAAAGGCATTTGATTGGGACACCTGGGTGGCTCAGTGGGTTAAAGCCTTTGCCTTCAGCTCAGGTCATGATCTCAGGGTCCTGGGATCGAGCCCCGTATCAGGCTCTCTGCTCAGCGGGAAGGCTGCTTCCCCTCCTCTCTCTCTACCTGCCTCTACCTACTTATGATCTCTCTCTCTCTCTCTCTAAAAAAAAAAAAAAAAAAGGGCATTTGACTATAGCATTGGTTTTCAAGGTTCTGTTTTTGTTTTTTAATTAATTTTATTTTATTTTTTCAGTGTTCCAAGATCCATTGTTCATGCACCACACCCAGTGCTCCATGCAATACGTGCCCTCCTCAATAGCCACCACCAGGCTCAACCAACCCCCCACCTCCCTCCCCTCCAAATCCCTCAGTTTGTTGCTCAGAGTCCACAGTCACTCTTGGTTCATCTCCCCCTCCAATTTCCCCCATTTCACCTTTCCTTTCCTTTGTCCAATGTCCTCCATGTTTTTCCTTATGCTCTACATTTAAGTGAAACCATATGATAACTGACACTCTCCACTTGACTTATTTCACTCCGCATAATCTCTTCCAGTCCCATACATGTTGATACAAATGTGGGGTATTCATCCTTTCTAAGGGAGGAATAATATTCCATTGTACATATGGACCACATCTTCTTTATCCATTTGTCTGATGAAAGCATCTTGGCTCTTTCCACAGTTTGGCAATTATGGCCATTGCTGCTATGAACATTGGGGTGCATGTGGCTCTTTTTTTCACTATATCTGTATGTTTGGGGTAAATACCCAGTAGTGCAATTGAAGGGTCATAGGGTAGCTCTGTTTTTAATTTCTTCAGGAATCTCCACACTGTTTTCCAAAGTGGCTGCACCAAATTGCATTTCTGCCAACAATGTCAGAGGGATCCCCTTTCTCCACATTTTCTCCAACACTTGTTTCTTGTCTTGTTGATTTTGGCCATTCTAACTGGTGTAAGGTGGTATCTCAACGTAGTTTTGATTTGAATTTCCCTGATGGCTAATGATGATGAACATTTTTTCATGTGTCTGTTAGCCATTTGTATGTCTTCTTTGGAGAAGTGTCTTTTCATGTCTTCTGTCCATTTTTTCATGTGATTATCTGTTTTTTGGGTGTTGAATTTGAGGAATTCTTTGTAAATCTTTATAGATCTTAGATATCAGACCTTTGTCTGTAGTGTCAATTGAGAATATCTTCTCCCATTCCATGGGTTGCCTCTTTATTTTGTTGACTGTTTCCTTCACTGTACAGAAGCTTTTTATCTTGATGAAGTCCCAAAAGTTCAATTTCGCTTTTGTTTCCTTTGCCTTTGGAGATGTGTCTTGAAAGAAGTTGCAGTGGCTGATGTCTAAGAGGTTACTGCTTATATTCTCTAGGATTTTGATAGATTCCTGCCTCACATTGTGGTCTTTTATCCATTTCGAGTTTATCTTTGTGTATGATGTAAGAGAATGGACAAGTTTCATTCTATATATAGCTGTCCAATTTTCCCAGCACCATTGATTTAAGAGAGTGTCTTTTTTACACTGGATATTTTTTCCTGCTTTGTCAAAGATTATTTGACCATAGAGTTGCAGGTCCATATCTGGGCTCTCAACTCCATTCCACTGGTCCCTGTGTCTGTTTTTATGCTAGTAACAATCTGTATTGGTGATCACAGCTTGGTAGTAAAGTTTGAAATCAGGAATGTGATGCAACCAGCTTTCTTTTTCTTTTTCAACATTTCCTTAGCAATTCGGGTTCTTTTCTGGTTCCATACAAATTTTAGGATTGTTTGTTCCAGCCCTTTGAAGAAAACCGGTGGAATTTTGATCAGGATGGCATTGAAAGTATAGATTGCTCTGGCAGTATAGACATTTTATTTTATTTTATTTTTGTTAAAGATTTTATTTATTTATTTGAGAGAGAGAGAGAGAGATCACAAGTAGGCAGACAGGCAGGCAGAGGGAGAGAGGGAAGCAGGCTCCCTGCTGAGCAGAAAGCCTGATACAGAGCTCTATTCCAGGACCCAGATATCATGACCTGAGCTGAAGGCTGAGGCTTTACCCCACTGAACCACCCAGGCACCCCTAGGCAGTATAATCATTTTAACAATGTTTATACTTCTGATCCATGAGCATGGAATACTTTTCCACCTTTTTGTGTCTTCTTCAATTGCTTTCATAAATGTTCTGTAGTTCCTCAAGTACAAATTCTTTAACTATTTGGTTAGGTTTATTCCCAGGTATCTTATGGTTTTTGGTGTTACAGTAAATGGAACTGATTCTCTAATTTCCCTTTCCATATTTTCTTCGTTAGTGTATGGGAAAGTGACTGATTTCTGTGCATTGATTTTGTATCCTGCCACATTACTGAATTGCTGTATGAGTTCTAGTAGTTTGGGGGTTGAGTCTTTTGGGGCTTCCATATAAAGTATGTCATCAATGAAGACAGAGTGTTTGACTTCTTCTTTGCCAATTTGAATACCTTTTATTTCTTGTTGTTGTCTGATTACTGTTGCTAGGACTTCTAGTACTATGTTGAATAAAAGTGGCAAGAGTGGGCATCCTTGCCGTGTTCTTGATCTCAAAGGGAAGGCTGTCAGTTTTTCTCCATTCAGAATGATACTCACTGTGGCCTTTTCATAGATATATTTTATGAAGTTGAGGAATGTTCCTTCTATCCCTATACTTTGAAGAATTTTAATCAGGAATGGATGCTGTATTTTTTCAAATGCTTTATCTGCATCAATTGAGAGGACAGTGTGGTTCTTCTCTCATCTCTTAATGATTTGTTCTATCATATTGATTGATTTATGAATGTTGAACCACCCTTGCATCCCAGGGATAAATCCCACCTGGTCAAGGTGAATAATCTTTTATTGTGCTGTTGGATCCTATTAGCTAGGATCTTGTTGAGAATCTTGGTGTCCATATTCATTAGGAATATTGGTCTGAAATTCTCCATAAAGATGAGGTCTTTGCCTGGTTTGGGGATCAGGCTAATCCTGGCTTCATAGAAAGAGTTTGGAAGTTTTCCTTCTGTTTCTATTTTTTCTATTTTTTAAAACAGTTTCAGGAGAATTCCCCAGGGAATCCGTCAGGTCTTGGACTCTTGTTTTTGGGGAGGTTTTTGATCACTGCTTCAATCTCATTACTAGATATTGGTCTATTCAGGTTGTCATTTTTTTTTCCAGTTTCAGTCTTGGAAATTTATAGGTTTCTAGGAATGCATCCATTTTTCTAGGTTGCTTAACTTATTGGCATATAGCTGTTGATGATAATTTCTGATGATTGTTTCTATTTCCTTTGGATTAGTAGTGATCTCTCTCCTTTCATTCATAAATTTGTTAATTTGGGTACTCTCTTTTTTTTTGGATTACTTTGGGGACAGTGGCTTATTGATCCTATTGATTCTTTCAAAAAACCAACTTCTGGTTTTGTTGATGCATTCTAATGTTTGTCTAGTTTCTAACTCATTGATCTCTGCTCTAATCTTGACTGTTTCCCTTCTTGTGTGTTGGGTTGGCTTAATTTGTTGTTGATTTTCAGTTCTTTAAGGTGTAAAGAGAGCTGGTGTATTCAGGATTTTTCAATTTTTTTTTTAGTGGGGCTTGGATGGCTATGTATTACCCCCTTAGGACTGCCTTTGCTGTATCCCATAGGTTTTGGACTGATGTGTAAAACTTCATTCTCATTAGTTTCCATTAATTGTTTAAGTTCTTCTTTGATTTCCTGGTTGATCCAAACATTATTGAGCAGGGTGATCTTAAGCCTCTAAATGTTTGAATTCCTTCCAAACTTTTTCTTGTGGTTGAGTTCCAGTTTCAAAGCATTGTGGTCTGAGAATATGCAGGGAATCATCTCAACCTTTTGGTATCAGTTGAGTCCTGATTTTTGACACAGTATGTGGTCTATTCTGGAGAAAGTTCCATGTGGGCATGAGAAGAATGAGTATTCTATTGTTTTAGGGTGGAATGTTCTGTATATAACTATGAGGTCCATCTGGTCCAATGTGTCATTCAAAGCTCTTGTTTCTTCATTGATTTTCTGTTTAGATATCTGTCTGTTGCTAAGAGTGGCATGTTAAGATCCCCTACAATTATTGTCTCTGTATCAATATCACTCTTTTTTTGATTAACAGTTGGCTTATGTAGTTGGCTACTCCTGTATTGGGGGCATACATATTTAAAATTGTTAAATCTTCTTGGAGGATAGACTCTTTTAGAATGATGTAGTGTCCTTCTGTATCTCTGACTATAGTCTTTAGCTTAAAATCTAATTTATCTGATATGAGAATCGCTACCTCAGCTTTCTATTGAGGCCCATTGGCATAAAAGATGGTTCTCCATCCCTTCACTTTCAGTCTGGATGTATCTGTAGGTTCTAAATGTGTCTCTTGTAGACAGCATATGGACGGTTCCTGTTGTTTTATCTAGACTACAACCCTGTGCCATTTTATGGGAGCGTTTAGGTCATTCACACTGAGAGTGATTATTGAACGATAAGTTTTTATTGACATTATGTTGCCTGTGAAGTCTGTGTCACTCATGGGTTCCTTCTTATTTTATTGAATCCCCCTTCATATTTCTTATAGTGCTGGCTTGGTGGTCACATAATCTTAAACCTTGCTGGTCTTGGAAGCTTTTTATCTCTCCATCCATTTTGAATGTCAGCATTGCTGGATAAAGTATTCTTGGCTGCATGCTCTTCTCATTTAGTGCCCTGAATTTTTCTCGTCAGCCCTTTCTGGCTTGCCAGGTATCTGTGGACAGGTCTGACGTTATTCTAATGGGTCTTCCTCTGTACATAAGGAATCTCTGCCCCCTAGCTGCCCGCAGGACCTTTTATCTAAAATTATAATTCGCCAATTTCACAATTAAGTGTCTGGAGGTCTTTCTAGACCCATTGATCTTGGGGATGTCCTTTCTGCCTCTAGGCCACAAACACTTGTTCCTTTCCCCAGATTGGGGAAATTTTCATCTAGAATTTGTTCAGCTATATCTTCTAATCTTCTCTCTTTCTCCACCCGCTTAGGAATTCCAATAATTCTGACATTGGAACATTTCATGGTGTCATTTATTTCCCTAAGTCTGTTCTCATAGTTCCTAAGTAGTTTGTTCCAGCCTTCCTCCTGACCTTTCTTCTCTACCATCTTGTCCTCTAGACAATTAATTCTATGTTCTTCTAATTCTATGTTCTTCTCTGTTACTCTAGCTGTTAGACTATTTAGATTAGATTGGATCTCATTGATAGCATTTTTAACATCCACAATACTGGTTCTCAACTCTGCCCCTAGAAATTCTATCTTGTCATTAATGTTTTTCTCCATCTTAGCCATTGCCTGGATAATTGTTACCCTAAACTCCCTTTCCATCATACTGTTTTTGTCCATATCCAATAGTTCTGAGGGAGAGGGCACAGTCTCTGGGTTTTTCCTCTGTTGGGTGTTCCTCCTCCTAATCAGTTTGATAGGAAGTTGTTGAGAGGATGTATAACTGAATATATCTCCCACAATCCAGGCAAAGTGCACCCTGGAAGGTTTCAAAGCCATTGGAATTCACCACCAAAAAGAAAGAAAGAAGATAAAAAGAGAGAGAAAGAGAAAAAAAGGTATCCCAGCCAAAATGAGCCCCCTAAATAAGATTTATAAGGTATATAAACAAACACAAACAAACATAAAGCCCGACAAAAGTAAATGGAAACAAATAAAAGAACCTAGTCAGAATGAACCCCAAGAATAAGGTTTATATAATACCAGAACAAAAACAACTACACAGAAACACTGATAGAAGAATCAGATGGGAGGGTGGCTATAATCCTTGATGCAGGCAAGGAAGGTTATTTCAGATCTTCCTGGATGTATCACTGTATTAAGCCTCTAGTTGTAAAGTTGTATAGTTTAAAAAAATTTAAGGGGCACCTGGGTGTCTCAGTGGGTTAAAGCTTCTGCCTTCAGCTCAGGTCATGATCTCAGGGTCCTGGGTTAGAGCCTCACATTGGGCTCTCTCCTTAGCAGGGAGACTGCTTCCTCTCTCTCTGCCTGCCTCTCTGCCTACTTGTGGTCTCTCTCTCTGTCAAATAAATAAATAAAATCTTAAAAAAAAATAAAAAAAAATTAAAAAAAACTTTAAAGACCAAGATTCGTGAGAATGAATAAAAAAAAAAAAACTTGTATCTGAAATATATAGGTTTTTAGGACATTATTAGGAGCTTAATATATTGTTTTCCCCTGATGTTGGGATTTTACAGTTTTATGGGGACCCTGTGGTTATTGTCCTCTTGTTTTTGGTTTGTCTTTTGTGGGGAGGGGTCTGCCACATTGTTTTCTAGTCAATCTTGCTTGGGTTGAGTCGCCCAGCTGGCTATCAAGGGGGTGGACTCTCTGAAAACCGATTTTTCAGGCTTTTGTTCTGGAGGTTTTTGTTCTTTTGTGGTTTTGGCTTTTTGCGGCTTTTCAGAGGGTCTGAACAAAAACTCTCCCTTGCCCATACCTAGACTTCTGCCTCCAAAAGAAGCCTCAGTCTTCTCCCCTCTGGGTGGTCCAGAACACACAGACTCTCCCTCCGCAAACTCCACTCAGACCACAGCCTCCCACAGGCAGTGTGCCTCCCCAGCCCCCATCCGGTGGCCCTGAGGAGTTCCCACTCACCTCTGCAACCCCGCACCGCTAAAGCCGTGCCCGATATTGGTCTGGGAAGCTTGCTTTTGGTGGCCATGGTTGCCAGGACTGTTCTCCGGGCTCCTGGCCCACCCTGGGTGTGGTAGGCCGGGTTCTCTCAGGCGTGGGCTGGGAGTGCCCAGACCTTGGAGCTGGAGGAGGATGACCGAGGTCTTAGAGACCACCAGCTAAGGCTCACACCAGGCTCTGTTAGGCGCTTGTGGGTGTGCACCCAGCCCATTTACACATTTTGAAGCTACACTATTAGGTACCTACATGTTTTAAATGGTGTCTTCCTGGTAAATTGAACTTTTTTAATCACTATGTAGTGATCACATTAGTTTCTGACAATGTCTTCCTTTTTAATTATGATATCACATATTAATATAAACCATTATTATGTTTTAAGTAATTCTCCAAAAATCTTTATTTATTTATTTTAAACAACCTTTGACTTTAACTTCCTTTTTCAGGTTTATTTCATGTAGCTAGAATGTATTTAAGCCAGAATTGTATATTTTTTTTTTAACTAGAACATTCACTCCACTTACATTTATTTCTATTGCCATATTACCTGCTATTTGTGCATCTTTAATTCCTTTCTTGACATCTTTTAGACTGACCTGACATTTTTAGTGTTCTTTTTTTGTAATCTCATTTTCCCCCCATACTTGTTTAGATGTTACATATACTCTGGCTTATGAAGTGGTCTTTGCCCACTCAAAGTTCTCCAGTGTTTGCATTAAACATGACCTGGTTAGCATAGGTCACTTTGCTATAGATCATCCTTATTCTACGAGGATTGGAAGTGTCTCAGATAGTTCAGCCAGTCCAATGTTGCACTATGACAACCCACTTCTTCATGCCATTTTACTGTCCAGCAAAGCCTCTGTATTAATAGGAGCTAAAAGTAACAGAAGCTTTTCTTATAGCTACCTCCATAACAAAGACTTTCTGATAATAAAGATAACCCACAATATTTGCTGTGTGAATTCCTGATAAATATTTGTTGTGTGAATTCCTGATTAATACATTTAATTTACATTTAAATGTAAATCTGCATCTAAAATGTAATTTAAATATAAATCACTTATACACACACGCACACATACATGTAATCATTAATATATATATCATGCTGCCTATGCTGGAATATTTTAGAGTGAATGACAGATATCTTAATAATATTATTTGTCTTCTAAATAAGATGTCCATAACAGTGTAGCCTTCATGGATACATGAAAATCTAGATAGACCTAAGTGAGTTCCTAGATCCTTTCCTTTCTCAGGACTGCTACTAAAAGGTTTGAGAGTCCCAGTAGACACTGTCTAGTAACATGTTCTCAAAGAGGGTGGTCCCACTCTCTCAGGAGGTATTTGGAAATACAGAATGAGGTTTTTTGGTTGTTAAGATGAATGCCATAATGCCTGAAGTATGCTGCTGTAAGGCTAATTCCACAAAGTGTAAAAACAACATCTAAATTATTCAAGGAAGAATCATTTTCAATTTCTGTTTGAGAAAACTGCCAGATCAAACAATATTTACTCTCTCATACTTCTATTATATTAAGGGATTTTATACATTGTGATTAATATTTCTTGTGTTTCTATCTCTATTCATCTGGATAATTTGAGGGGGGAAAGTCATTTTAATCTTCATTTATTGAGAACTCTTACAGCATTTGGCAAACAGTGTGTTTTTAATAAATTGCTGGAAAGGGGGCGCCTGGGTGGCTCAGTTGTTAAGCATCTGTCTTAGGCTCAGGTCATGATCCCAGGGTCCTGGGATCAAGCCCCACATTGGGCTCCCTGCTTGGTGGGAAGCCTGCTTCTCCCTCTCCCACTCCCCCTGCTTGTGTTCCTTCTCTTGATGTGTCTCTCTCTGTCAAATAAATAAATAAAATATTTTTAAAAAATGTTCGTTTTGGATTAAAAAGAAAGTTAAATATACTATGCCTATGTTGAGTGTTATTACTCTCACTACGTTGTAAGAATACTTAAAATCTTAACTTAAAGATGTACACTATCTTTATCACCCTTCCTAAGAATAAAACAATTGTAGAATGCTTAATCTCTATCAAGATTTACCCTGCATATGTTTTTTTGCTCTTCAGTATATTAATTCTAGTTTATTTATACACAATCACCCCAAATTAGACATTTTAACATTTTATATTGCCAATGGTTTATATTTGCCCAATTAAGATTATTTTTATCCATTTCTGCTTTATTTAATTCAGTCTATATTGGAAAATAATTTTCCTTATTCCTGAAATACCTATATTAGATTTTGAATTCTAAATAGAGAATAATGTTAGTCACCATTAGTTGAGATTAACTAATTTCTTGGGTATTCCTTGGCTAATGTCTGTCTGCAGATGTGTTTATTTCACTTTTGCTTTTAAAGGATAATTTTGTTTGATGAAATGTTAGTTTGCCAGAAATTATTTTGACTCTTAAAAGATTGTATTCCAGTTTTCTTAGTTCCATTGTTTATATAGAAAAGTTAGTTTTTAATCTATTTGCGGTTATTAATTTATCTTTTGTTGGCAAATCATCATATATTCTTTAGTGTTCCTAAGTTTTACCATATAGAAAAATATGTGAAATAATGTTTTAACCTTTATCTCACTCAGAATTCACTGGATTTCTTAGAACTGAGCATTGGTGCATTCAACAGTCTTGGAGAATTTTCAGCCATTCCATCTTAATAGAATATATTTCCTATTTTCTCTTTTTGGAGTTTTAGTGCATGTTGGAACTCTTCATCCTGACTTCCACATTTGCGGTGTGTGGGGGGCTGACTTAATAGGGTGAACTTTTTAAAAGCAGATCTTAAGTGCTGAGATGGAGGAAATCCGAGGGAGTAGAAGCAGTAAAGACACTTTCCTGTTGGCCTTGAAGGAGCAAACTGCCATGTTGTGGAAAGGTCCACATGACAAAACAGCAGGAGATCCATGTAGGCTGAAGCTCTCAGTCCTATAATCACAAGAAACTGAATTCCGCCAATGACCCAGGGAGTTTGGAACTAGACCCTGGGCCTTAGATAAGATCACCACCTAAGCCTCTATCTTGATCACCTGAGGATCCAGCTAAGTCATACCCAGACTGCTGACACATAGAAACTGAAATAATTCACATTGTTGTGCAATATTCATGGTAATGTTATACAGCAATAGAAAAGCAATGAACTTATTAATGAAGAAACCAATAAGACACTACAACTGACTCAAAGGAGAATTTAAATGACACATTAGGCATCATAAATGTTGAAGTTGAAGTGTTGCTGATTAGATACAAAACTGGTCAATATCCACAGAGCAATGATCAACTACATTCACTGGATAAAACTCCTTTCCATTTCTATGGACAGACATCATTGACACTGCTGTCAGGTTTTTGTTTTTGTTTTTGTTGTTATTGTTGTTTTCCCTACAACTTACAGAGTTGTAGAACTCAAAGACAGTAACAGATATATAGAATCAGATAATCCAGGAGAATGCTCTAGGCAGGACGCTCACTCTTTTTTATTCATTTAAGTTTTTTGTTTTGTTTTGTTTTGTTTTGGTCATAATATATCCTAACCAAGCAAAATGAGTATATGGTATTTGATCTACTTCAAATATTATTAAAAAGATACTGACAGAGCATGTATTTAGGAGCATTACTCACATGGATATTATTAAAAACATCCAAAACGAATGAGTAATAGGTGCTTGAAGCTCTACAAGGAATACTTAAAAAAAAAAAAAAAAAAAAAAAAAAAAAAAAAACAAACACATGAAAAGCAGCATTCACACAGAGGTACTAGCTATATTTCTGCCAAAGTAAGCTCTGTGTTTTGCTCTGCAGTAATGCTCTATTATACAGGGAAAGTATCTCCCCAAATATATTCAGTTGATGATCTATTGCCCAGACTTTCTGTTTAAAAAGCTCAACAAACACCTTTCAGCTGAAAGAAAATAGATAATATGTTGTGCATCAAAAGAGAAATTCTGCATGTACAAATTCAGCTAAGAGAATATTTGCCAATAAATGTCAAATGTCAGATAAATGATTACAATAATCAGTGTAAAAATAGATGATCCTACTCAAACATTTCTCTGAATATCATTTAAAAGGCATGTTACAGTTTTTAAACTAAAAAGGGTTTTAAGAATTGCTTACATTTTCAATAAATCAGTTTTCTGGGGCGCCTGGGTGGCTCAGTTGGTTAAGCCACTGCCTCCGGCTCAGGTCATGATCCTGGAGTCCTGGGACCAAGTTCCATATAAAGCTTCCCAGGCTCTGCAGGGTGCCTGCTTCTCCCTCTCCTTCTGCCTGCCACTCCTGCTGCTTGTGCTTTCTCTGTCAGATAAATAAATGAAATCTTTTTTAAAAATCAGTTTTTTTAGATTATATTTATTTTTGAGAGAGAGCACATGCAAACATGAGCAGGGGGAAGGGCAGAAAGAGAGAGAAAGAATGTCCAGCAGACTCCACGGCAATTGTGGATCCCAACATGGGGCTTGATCTCATAACCCTGAGGTCATGACTGGAGCTGAAATCAAGACTTCAAAGCTTAACTGACTGAGCCATGCAGGCGCCCCAAAAGAAATCTGTTTTCATGAGAATCCTTTGTTCAAATAGTTGATTTCTCTGCTACAACATAGCTGTTCAGTGTTTTGTTTTGTTTTGTTCTTGATGATGGCATTCACTCATAAAAAGGTCCAATGCTTTTGGGAAGAGTGTGGGAAGATTTTATTTTTGCATGCTCTGCAGCTAGGCTAGAAATCACTACAATGGGATATATGCCATCACAAGCTTTCTCTTATGTTTTTCTTCAATTTGAGCCTGAAGGAAGTTTAGAACTAGCAATGGGCTATTTTCTGTTTAGATCGAGAATACACAGAACTATTGCCAGAATTTGGATTTAGGAATTTTTTTTTTTTAAGGTATAAGCAAAAGGTGTGCATCTAGACTTTGATAAATCCAAGTGGCTAATTGAGAGTTACTTGTATCTATATCAAAACAGAAAAATAAATTTAATTTGAAACTCCTTACTCTTTGGCTCTGGTATTCCAGACTCCAATAATACTTTAGTGGTCAAGGATTGTTCTGAGCTTCTGAAGATTTCTGAGTTTCAGTAATAAGACCATATGGGATACAGTGAGAGTCATTGCTGCTACATAGAATTGACTACCTTTTTAATCTGAAAAATTCTGTTTGTAGGAGTTTTATATACTGACTTCATACAAAGATTTTATTTGGAAAGTAGAGTCTGCTCCAAAAATCATGAAAATAATTGAATTAGATGGCATTAGTTTTCTATTGCTAGGAAACAGATAACCAAAAACTGCCAACTTAAACCAACACTGGTTTATTAATCTCAGAGTCATATAGGTCAAAAGCTTACATAGGTCAATTGGGTTCTCTCCTTAGCGTATCACAAGATTGAGATCAAGGTTTCAACCAAGCTGAGTTCTTAACTAGAAACTTTGGAAGAATCTGCTTCCATGCTCATTTAGGTTGCTGGTTAAATTCAGCAATCATGTGTCAAAACAAAACAAAACAAAACAAAACAAAACTGAGTTTTTTTTTTTTTTTAAGGTTTTATTTATTTGATAGAGAGAAATACAGCGAGAGAGGGAACACAAGCAGAGGGAATGGTAGGGAGAGAAGCAGGCTTCCCACCAAGCAGGGAGCCCAATGCAGGGCTCGACCCCAGGACTCTGGGATCATGATCTGAGCTGAAGGCAGATGCTTTAAGGACTGAGCCACCCAGGCGCCCCATTTTTTGTTTTGTTTTATTTTGTTTTGCTGATTCTGAGACTTTATAGACTCCTAATATTCTTTGTCCCATTACACCTTTCAAAGCCCATGAGAACAAGTCCAATCTCTCTCATGCAAGGAGTCTCTGCCTTCTCCTACTACCAATGAGGGAAAACCCTATGCTGTTAAAGGGCTTGTGGGTTAAATTAGTGTCACCTAGATTATCTCCCTATTTTAAGGACAACTGTGTGACATAGCATAATTATGGGAGTGACATATTCATCATATTCACTCTCCTGGATTATGATCAGAAATCTTAGAAACATTTTAGGCTTCTACCTAATACACTGAGTTATATTTGTAGTTGAAATTGTATCAAAGGTAGATATGAGAGAAGATATTTGATACACATTCACCCAGAATATCTGGATTCTTTCAAATGGCTGATAGAATGATATCCTTATGATTGGGAAATGCTAATCAAATGAATATTTTGATGGGCTCTGTGTAAGTAAATGGCATCAAGGGAAAAATAAAAAAAATAATTATGCACCACTATATTAAGGAAAGTTGTAGATTAAGGCAGAATAAGTAGCTGATTTTGATAAAGGCCAAGTTAATTTTTTTAAGAGAAAGCACTTCTCTCATATCATTATATCTCTTTTAAAACTTACTTTTATATCACTAAATTAAATCTAATCAATGAGTTAACTTTAGTGAATATTATTAGAGTGAGAAATCAATACTTGTTTATGTTTTTTTAACATTTTTTATTATTAGAGAGCCAATCTCCTATTTTGTCCCTAAATATAAGTCTCACTGTACAGAGTATTAATAAGTAGCTTCTTGCCTCACTTGTTCCAGTAGTATGTAGGAGCTGAGAAATTTCTAGAGTTTAAGCCTTAAAATTACAACCTGTGTCAACCTAGAAAATTTCAGTGCTTAGAAACCAGGGTTAAGCATAGGGAAAAAAAA
>CM053604.1:21975903-21994653 GCA_028646535.1 Procyon lotor
TACTGTCCAGCTCAAGTCATGATCCCGGGTACCTGAAATTAGACCCCACATTGGGCTCCCTGCTCAGTGGGAAGCCTGCTTCTCCCTCTCTTGCTCAGCTTGTGCTCTCCCCCTCTCTCAAATAAATAAGTAAATAAATAAATAATCCTTAAAAAAAAAAACGAAAAGAGATAATTTAGACCACGGGCAGTGCCTCCCCTTAAGAAAAGCAGAAACATGAGAGACCCATAGAGAACCACCTCTCAATGCTTACTTAATAGATTTTCTGTGAGGATTAAGTTTATGTATATTTGTGTATATAGTCATTTTTATATTTCATATATGTAAAGTATATGATGATCTATTATCATTTATTAGTATCTAACCAGTAAATAGTCTCTGGATTTTTCTATAGTACAAGGCAATCTAAAAGGTATTGAAGATAAAATACCAAAAGCTCAAATAAATTGTGTACTTAGGCTTCAGTTAAATAACTACATAAACAAATAATATATAAGTAATTAGGATGACTGGCTTTGAGCACATATTTCAAGGGTAATGACCTAAGCTAAGGTGGCCTAAGGAAACTATATTTAATTTGAGATCTGAAACATGGGCAGAACTAGGCAAATGGTTTTGGGAACTGGGTACATTCCCAGCATAGAGTTCAATAGTTTCTAAGATGGAGAAGAACATGGCAGCCTCAGGAAGTAAAAGCACACAGATATGCCTTGAGTGTAGTAACCTGAAAAAGAGAAGTAGAGTATAAGGCTGGAGAATGGATTAACTCACATCAGGCATAAACTTTTTGGTCATGCTAGCATTTTGGCATTGACTACATGGTATAATGTACCATATTTCTATGGTATAATGTATAATGGTACAAGCAAGAGAAGGAATATTTCTCCACCAATGTCAAACAATCAAGATTGCAACTCAGTTTTATTCACTCCATTATTATTCTCCATTCTATGTAGAAAACTGAGTGCATAACAAACCCCGGGCTGCTCTCCTTTGTAGATTCATCCAAGTTGAAATAACTAATGTTCTCCATGAATAATGTAAGCACAATTTTCAAACAAATATAAACCCAAGAAAATCAGGGAAAAGAAAAGAACTACAAAGAGTTAATTATTTCCTGGGATTACATATGAATTTTGTCATTTAAAAAAAATGGATGTTATAATGTTTTCTACTTGGAAACAGTAAATTTTTTCAAAAATAATGATTAAGTTTCTATTGTGATGAAATACACGCATGAGGAAAATGAGTTTTATCAACTAAGTTCCCCTTTTTATTTTTTTACTTTTCTCAATTTTTCAATTTTTTTAAATTTAAATTCAATTAAATTACCTCTAATGTATTATTAGTTTCAAAGGTAGAGGTCAGTGAGCACGAGGCCAGTGCTCGTTGTATCCATGCCCTCTTTAAAGTCCATCACGCAGTTACTGCATCCCCCTACCTCCCTGCTTCAGCAACATCAGTTTATTCCTATGATTAAAAGTCTCTTATCGTTTTTCTCCCTTTATGGTTTCATCTTATTTTGTTTTTTCCTCTCTTCCCCATGATCTTCTGTTTTGTTTCTTAAATTCTACATATGAGTGAGATCATATGATAATTGTCTTTCTCTTATTGACTTATTTCACATGGCATAATACCATCTAGTTCTATCCATGTCATTGTAAATGACAGGGATTCATTGTTTTGATGGCAGAGTAGTATTCCATTGTGTGTGTGTGTGTGTGTGTGTGTGTGTGTGTGTGTGTATACACATCACATCTTCTTTATCCATTCATCAGTCAATGAACATCTGGACTCTTTCCATTCTTTGGTTATTATGGACATTGCTTCTGTAAACATTGGGGTGCAGCTTCCCTTTCATATCACTATATCTGTATCTTTGGCGTAAATCCTAGTAGGGAAATTGCTAGGTCATGAGGTAGTTCTATTTTCAAATTTTGAGGAACCCAATACTGTTTTTCAGAGTGGCTGCACCAACTTACATTCCTACAACAGTGTAAGAGAGTTTCCCTTTCTCTGCATCCTTGCCAACATCTGTCATTTCCTGACTTATTAATTTTAACCATTCTGAAAGGTGTGAAATGGTATCTCAGTATGTTCTTGATTTGTATTTATCAGATTCTTAGTGATGTTGAGCACTTTTTCATGTGTCTTTTGGTGATTTGGATGTCTTCTTTGCAGAAATATCTGTTCATTTCTTCTGCCCATTTCTTGATTGGGTCATTTGTTCCTTGGGTGTTGAGTTTGATAAGTTTTTTATAGATTTTGGATACTAGTCCTTTACCTGATAAGCCATTTGCAAATAATTTCTCCCATTCTGTCAGTTGTCTTTTGGTTTTGTTGGCTGTTCCCTTTGGTGTGTAGAAGCTTTTTATTTTGATGAAGTCCTAATAGTTTGTTGTTGCTTTTGTTTCCCTTGCCTTTGGAAACTAGCAAGACGTTGCTGTGCTCTCAGTCAAAGAGGTTGCTTCTTATGTTCTCCTCTAGGATTTTGATGGATTCCTGTATCACATTTAGGTCTTTCATCCATTTTGAATTTATTTTTGTGCATAGTGTAAGGAAATGTTCCAGTTTCATTATTTTGCATGTGGCTGTCTAATTTTCCCAACATCATTTGTTGAAAAGACTGTATTTTTCCATTGGATATTCTTTCCTGTTTTGTTAAAGATTAGTTGATCATATGTCAGGTTTGGCTAGCAAATCCTGAGGTGGTGAATGAAAAGATTACTCCAGACACCTTAGTAAAAGAAAGGAGAGGGTGTGGAGACCGACACTCTAGTGGCAAAAGGTCCTGAGCCCAACTGTCTCTCCACTTTTATTGTGAACATTATCAATAAAACAAGGGGATAAGAAAAACAAGAAGAATGTAAAGATTTAATCATCAGGATAGTGACACAGGGAGTATCATGTGATTCAAAAAAAAAATGTACTTGTGATGCACGTTCAGTCAGGAAGTATAAATGTCTTTCCTAAGCCAAGAATTTACTCCCCGGATAAGTGCACTGAGCTGCAAGGAGGATCTGGCTATTTTCAGTCCAGAATACTTAAAGGAGGCCCTGTTTTCTGGACACTCCTTTGCTTTTCAATGAGTCTCACCCAGGAAGGCATGTGTTTATTAAATCTTGTCTATCTAGGCACTAAAATTTCCCACAACCATAGAGTGGAGGGTCCATTTCTGGGTTCTCTATTTTGTTCCATTGATCTAGGTGTCTATTTGTGTGATAGAACCATAGATGGTAACAGCTTTGTACTAGAGCTTGTTGCGATGCCACCAGCTTTGGTTTTATTTTTCAACATTCTTTCAACTATCTGGTATATTTTCTGGTTCCATACAAAATTTAAGGTTATTTGTTCCAGCTCTGTGAAAAAATTTGATGATATTTTTATAGGGATTGCATTGAATGTATTGATTATTTTAGGTAACAATATTTTAACAATATTTGTTCTTCCAATCCATGAGGATGGAATGTTTTTCCATTTCTTTGTGTCTTCCTCAATTTCTTTCATAAGTGTTCTATAGTTTTGTGACTCAGATCCTTTGGTTCTCTGGTTAGGTTTATCCTTAGATATCTCATAGTTTTTGGTGTAATTGTAAATGGGATTGATTCCTTAATTTCTCTTTCTTCTGTCTCATTGTTAGTGTATAGAAATGCAACTGATTTCTGTGTATTGATTTTGTATCCTGCCATATTGCTGAATTGCTGTATGAGTTCCAGCAATTTTGGGGTGGATTTTTTTTTGGGTTTTTCACATAGAATATTATGTCATCTGTGAAAAGTGAGAGTTTGACTTCTTCATTGCTGATTTGGATGCCTTCTATTTCTTTTTGTCGTCTGATTACTGAAGCTAGGACTTCCAATACTATGTTGAACAACAATGGTGAGGGTAGACAGCCTGTCATGTTCCTGATCTTAGGGGAAGAGCTCTCCATTTTTCTTCATTGAGGATGATGTTTGCTGTGGGCTTTATGTATATGGTTTTTGTGACCTTAGAGAAAAAGTTCTCAGTTTTTACCCATTAAAATATATATTATCAGAGGGCTTTTCATCTATGGTTTTCATGATATTGAGGTACTTTCTCTCTCTTCTTTTACTGTGAAGAGTTTTAATCAAAAAACTTTGCTGGGGCGCCTGGGTGGCTCAGTGAGTTAAAGCCTCTGCCTTCAGCTCAGGTCATGATCTCAGGGTCCTGGGATTGAGCCCCGTATCGGGCTTTCTGCTCAGCAGGGAGCCTGCTTCCCCCTCTCTCTCTGCCTGCCTCTCTGCTTACTTGTGATTTCTCTCTCTCTGTGTGTCAAATAAATAAATAAAAAATCTTAAAAAAAAAAAGCATTGCTATACTTTGTCAAATGCTTTTTCTGCACCAACTGAGAGGATCATATTGTTCCTGTCCTTTCTTTTATTTATCTAGTGTATCACATCAAATGATTTGCAGATGTTGAACTACATTTGACTCCAGGAATAAATCCCACTTACTTGGTCGTGGTGAATAATACTTTTAAAATACTGTTGGATACTATTGTCTAGTATCCTATTGTCTAGTATCCTGATAAGAATTTTAGCATCCATGTTCATCAGGAATATTGGTTTATAATTCTCCTTTTTGGTGAGGTCTTTGTCTGGTTTTGGGATCAAGGTAATGTTGGCCTCATCAAACGAGTTTGGAAATTTTCCTTCCACTTCTGTTTTTTGAAACAGCTTCAGAAGAATAGGCATCAGCTTTAAATTTTTGGTAGGTAGTATCTTTAAATGCTTGGTAGAATTTCTCTGGGAAGCCATCTGGCCCTGGACTTTTGTTTGTTGGGAGATTTTTGATTACCACTTCAGTTTCCTTGCTACTTATGGGTCTGTTCAGGTTTTCTATTTCTTACTGTTTCAGTTTTGGTAGTTTATACATCTCTCAGAATGCATCCACTTCTTCCAGATTGCCTAATTTGTTGGCATATAGTTGCTCATAATACGTTAATTGTTTGTATTTCTTCAGTGTTGGTTGTGATCTCTCTTTTGTTCATGACTTTATTCACTTGGGTCCTTTTTCTTTTATTTTTGATAAGTCTGGCTAGGGGTTTATCAATATTATTAATTCTTTAAAGAACCAGCTCCAAGTTTTGTTCATCTGTTCTACTGATATTTTGGTATCTATTTTATTGATTTCTGCTCTAATCTTTATTATTTCTCTTCTCTGGCTGGATTTAGGTTTATTTGCTGTTCTTTCTCCAGCTCTTTTAAGTGTAAGGTTAGATTTTGTATTTGGGGCCTTTCTTGTTTCTTAAGAAAGACTTGTATTGTTATATACTTTCCTCTTGGGACTGTTTTTCCTGCATCCCAGAGGTTTGAACAGTTATGTTTTCATTTTCATTTTTTTCATTAATTTTTAATTTTCTGGTTGACCCATTCATTCTTTAGTAAGATGCTCTTTAGCATCTATGTATTTGAATTCTTTCCAAATTTCCTCTTGTGATTGAATTCAAGTTTCAAGGCATTGTGGTCTCAAAAATATTCAGGGAATACTTCCAATCTTTTGGTACCAGTTGAGACCTGATTTGGGACCCAGTAAGTGTTCTATTCTGGGTAATGTTTGATGTTCACTCAAGAAGAATGTGTATTCTGTTGCTTTAGGATGGAATGTTCTGATCTGTGAAGTTCATCTGGTCCACTGTGTCATTCAAAGCCCTTGTTTCCTTATTGATCTTCTGCTTAGATGATCTGTGCATTGCAGTGAGGGTCGTGTTAAAGTCCCCTACTATTATATTATTATAGATAATCTTTCTTAAATTTCTTAAGAAAGAAATTTAATCTTTCTTAAATTTATCTCATTGATTTATATAATTGGTTGCTCCCATGTTAGGGATATAAATAATTACAATTATTAGGTCTTCTTGCTGAATAAATCCTTTAAGTATGATATAGTGTCCTTCCTCATCTCTTACTAGTGTCTTATTTAAAATTTACTTTATCTGATATAAGTATTAAAACTCAGCTTTCTTTTGATGGCCAATAGCATGATAAATGTATTTCCATGCCTTCATTTTCAATCTGGAGATGTATTTTGGTCTCAAATGAGCCTCTTGCAGACAGCATATCAATGAATCTTGCTTTTTTTAAAATCTAATCTGACACCCTGTGTCTTTTGATTGGGGCATTTTACCCATATGCATTCAAAGTAACTATTGAAAGATATGAGTTTAGTGACATTATATTAGCTATAAAGTCTCTTTTTTCTGTATATTGTCTCTGTTCCTTTCTGGTCTGTTACTTTTTGGCCCTCTCTGCTTAGAGAATCCATTTTAATATTAGAGGGCTGGTTTAGTGATCACAAATTCTTTTGGTTTCTGTTTTTCCTGGAAGGTTTTCATCTCTCCTTCTATTTTGAATGAGAGCCTAGCTGGATAACATATTCTTGGCTGCCTATTTTTCTCATTTAGTACTCTGAATATATCATGCCAGTTCTTTATGGCATGCCAGGTCTCTGTGGATAGGCATGCTCCCAGTCTAATGTTTCTATTCTTGTAGGTTACATACTCCTAGTCTTGAGCTGCTTATAGGATTTTCTCTTTGTCTCTGAAATTTGCAAGTTTCACTCATATGTTGGGGTGTTGATCTATTACTATTGATTTTGAGGGGGGTTCTCTGTGCCCTTTGGACCTGAATGCCCAGATTAGGGACATTCTCAATTATAATTTGCAACTATATGCCCAGATTAGGGACATTCTCAATTATAGTTTGCTCCAAGGTATCTTCTGCTCCCCTTCCTCTTCTTCTGGGATGCCAATTATTCTATATTGTTTTACTTTATGATATCATTAACTCTGGAATTCTCCCCTCATGATCCAGTAGTTTATCTCTTTTTCTCAGCTTCTTTATTCTCCATCATTTTGTCTTCTATATCACTAAATCTCCCTTCTGCCTTAATTATTTTAACAGTTATAGCCTCTATTTTTTAATTTTATCTCATTAGTAGCCTTTTTGATTTTGACTTGATTAGATTTTAGTTCTTTTATTTCTCTAGAAAGCCATTCTTTAATCTCTTCTATAATTTTTTCAAGCTCAGCTAACATCCTTATAATCGTTAATCTGAACTCTAGTTCTGATATCTTACTTATGTCAATTCTGATTAGTTCCCTTGCAGTCAGTACTGCCTCTTGTTCTCTTTTTTGAGGTGAGTTTTTTCATCTTGTCACTCTGTCTAGAGAAGATAAGATGAACAAGAGAACAAAATACTAAAATGGCAACCATGACCCCAGAAAATGTACACTAAACAAGTCAGAAGAGACCCAAAATCAAAACGAGGAAGAAAAAAAAAAAAAGAGTGAAAGAGAGAATAGAGAATATAATCACATAGGCAAAGAGATCAGAGCAATACACTTGGTTTTGTGTGTATATTGGTCTGTTTTCTAGAAAACTAGATCTCAAAATTAAAAAGAAAGAAAAAACATATATATGCACAAAAATAAAATTAAATACAAGGAAAATGACAGAATGTAACTGTAAAAATAAAAATTAAAAGACAAAAAATTTTAAAAAGAAGGAATAGAAACAGACACCTGAACAGAATAGGGCAATATACTATATTCTGAGTGTATTTTGGTTGGTTTGTTAGAAGAAACTACATCCCAAAATTGTAAAAAATGAAAAAAAAATATATATATACAAAAATAAAATTAAATACTTGGAAAGAAAGAATGTAACTCTAAAGAGGAAAATTGAAATGACAGAAAGAAAGAAAGAAAGAAAGAAAGAAAGAAAGAAAGAAAGAAAGAAAGAAAGAAAGAAGAGAGGCACCTAGGGGGTTCAGCCTTTAAGTTGCTGTCTTCAGCTTGAGTCATGATCCCAGGGTCCTGAGATCAAGCCCCACATCAGGCTCCTTGCTCAGTGGGAAGCCTCCTTCTTCCTCTCCTATTTCCCCTGCTTGTGTTCCCTCTCTCACTGTTTGCTGTATCTCTTCTGTCAAATAAATGGTAAAATCTTTAAAAAAAAAAAAAAAGAAAGAAAAAAAGAGAGAAAGAGAGAGAGAAAGAAAGAAAGAAAGGAAGGAAGGAAGAAAGGAAGAAAGGAGGGAGGGAGGGAAGGAAAAGAGAAAAGAAAAAAAGAAAAGAAAAGAAAAGAAAAAAAGAGACTATGATCAGACAGATGAAGAGAACAGAACCATACACTAGATTCTGAGTGTATTTTGGTATGTTTGAGGTAAATACATTTCAAAATTGTAATAAAATTAAATACACTGAAAATATAGAATGTAACTGTAAAGATGAAAATTAGAAAAGATTTTGAAAAATAATTGATAAAATAAGAAATTGGTTGAAAAGGTAAAGAGAAAAAATTAAAATCAAAAGATTAACAAATTGTGTGGGGAAAAGAAGTGAATCCTATATGCTGTTTTCCCTTAGTGCTAGAGTTTTGCAGTTATGTGTGACTGGTAAATTTGGCCTTAGTCAGATGTTCTTGCTGATCTTCTAGGGGAGAGGTCTGTTGTGCTGATTCTCAGGTGTCTTTGCCCGGGGAAAACTACACTATCCTGACCAGGGTGCCAGGCTCAGTAAGCTGCTCAAGATCATCCTATGTGGCTTTTGTTACCTGAAGTCTTTCTGCACCACTTTAGAGGATGAGAATGCACATGGCAGCCACCCAGTCTCCAGCTTCGTAGCCCAAACCTCAGGGCCCCACTCCTCAGTGCACCTCAGGGAAAAGCAGTCAATGACTTCTGTCTTCCTGGTCTCTGTCTGCACTCTGTTTCAAGTCTCCAAACCCTGCAGACTCCTGCAGTGTGCACCCGTGCCACCCCTCCCCAGGAGGAAGGAGATCTCACCTCAGTTCTGTCACTTGTTTGGCCCCTGCTCTGAGAGTAGTCACTGACCTTGCCATGATTCAAGGTATAGGGCAACCCTGAGCTGAGAGCCCACTTCTAGGCTCTCTGATTGCAAATAACTTCCCAACTACAATGGCTGATTGCATTACAATGCATTGCATTACAATACAGTGATCCAAAGCATAAATATATGGACTGTGCCCTCTAGCATATTTGTTGAGAACAAGTTATCAAGAAGGAACCACAGAGGAATTCTGGTTTGTTAAGCATCCTCATTCAGGTAAACCGATTTACCACAGGTTTCTCTGGAAGTCTTAAACTACCAAAGACTTCCCTAAGCAGACTTTCATTATGAAGTTTTAGTTTGCATTCTCCATGCACATTATATTAATAGGATCAATAGGAGTTTAGAATGTGTAGAAAATAGGAAAATAATGAAAATATCCCCAGAACTTATATAGAGCATGGCAATGATTATTATATATTTGAACATTCCTACGACTGCATATTTTAAAAGTTCTTACCAAACAAAAAAAGTTTCTATGTAAGGTGATGAATCTGTTAAGTAAACTTATGATAGTCATTTAGCAATATATATGTATATCAAGTTGAACACTTTAAACTTATACAATATTATATATCAATTATATCTCAGTAATGCTGGAAATAAAACAAATACTAGCATGCAGAATGTTGATCAACACAATCGTGAATCATTTTTTTTCTTATTTTCTTCTATAGTGTTCAGCTAGTAGACACAGATAGCAGACTTTGCATTTATAATAAAATGCATCTTCATAGATAAGAGGAAAGATAACACCCATACTATTGGTCAAAAAAGAAAAAGGAAAAAGAAAATCAAATACCAAAAAGATTGTGTTGATTGTAGAGAATGTAATCTAAATATTTTAAATGATGTTTTGCTGTGTTTAAGACATTGACATTTATATATACATGTATATTGCATACATGTGTTTTTTTTTTCTGTAAAGATTTTATTAATTTATTTGAGAGAGAGAGAGATAGATTACAAGTAGGCAGAGAGGCAGGCAGAGAGTGGGGGGAAGCAAGCTCCCTGCTGAGCAGAGAGCCCAATGTGGGGCTCGATCCCAGGACCCTGGGATCATGACCCAAGCTGAAGGCAGAGGCTTTAACCAACTGAGCCACCAAGGCACCCTGCATACATGTGTTTTTAATGTATGATCTCTACATATATACACACACACACACATATTTTATGTATGTGTGCTATTGTTCTGTCTATGCAAATTATACAAAAGATGGCAAGATACTGTTTGCAAAACAAGTAAGCCTGCTGGGTTTAATCACCGCAAACAATAAGTCTCTCTAAATCTGCTACTAGCAGCATTTTGGTATCCTTTATTAGTGGATATATAAAGACCCCTTTGAATTTTCAAAATCCATTGTTGCTGCTTTCCTTACAAGTGTTGGTACAGCAATATTCTGACTTGACCTACATTCTCCAGATTACTTGAATATTGTGCAGTTCCCCTTCTTACTACTAAAAGAATGCTCCCGGGCAATGGTGCTGGAAGATTAGTAATCCTTTTTATTCCTAGGACTATGACCAAATATATGTTTTCCTAAAGCATCCCATTCTGGGCAACCCCTCTATGTCTGGGTGAAATAAATCTGTTAGCCCGCATTCTTCTTCTAATAGGTATCAACATCCCACTAAATGGCCCTTTACTATCTACTGCACTGGGACACTCTAATCTTCTCCCTTCACCAGAGGCCATAACTTTCCTCAGGACCGACAGATTTTCAAGGAAAGTGTACTTGTGTATGTGACAGAGACAGTAGGGGGACTGGTCTTTCACTTCCTGTATACAAATAAACTAGTCTGTGCAAATGTTTATTTCTAAACTCCAATCTCACTTTTTTCATTGTTTTAAATTCATTTTTTTAAAGATTTTATTTATTTATTTGACAGAGAGAGAGAGAGATCGATCACAAGCAGGCAGAGAGGCAGGCAGAGAGAAGAAGAAGCAGGCCCCCTGCTGAGCAGAGAGCCCCATGCAGGGCTTGATCCTAGGACCCTAAGATCATGACCTGAGCCAAAAGTAGACGCTTAATGACTGAGCCACCCAGGCGCCCCTCACTGCTAGATATTTATCAGACCTTAGGAAAATTACTTATATCACCTTGCCTCATTTTTCTCATCTGCAAAATGGGTATGATTTATTCCTATCTAGTATTAATTATGACATTAAAAAAGAAAATACCCAATGAAAAGTTATAGACAGAAAATGTAATTCATCTAGCAAACAGCTGGAAAGTCACAGAAGACAAAGACCTTAGAATCATTGTGAGGGAGCTCTGTACTGTGTTGGGAGACAATTCTCTATAAGTCTGCTGTATTTTTGCACTTTTTCTTTTTTTGAGCAGAAATATTGTTTTCATTTGTACAAGTAAATCTTTCCAGGGATGTATTTATAACAAACAACACCCAAGGTAGAGTACTCCTACTGAGAGAAAAATAACAGCTTTGCTTAATGTCAAGCCAGTATAATAAAGAAGTCTCCCTCCAAGAAAATAAGGTAGGCTTACTGCCCATTATAAAATATCTGGCATCCCTAAGCTTGAGGTTCCTCTCCTACAACACTGTACATTGAAAGAGTGGATGTCATCTGGACTTCTTAATGTCACCCGTGGAAACTGCAACTCAGAGAAGAAGTAAAAATGCTGATACTCTGGCTACTGCTACTGCTTTAAGTTATCCACTTTCTTTTTTTCTCTCACCCAGGAGTTTCCAGACTTCTGCCAGCATCTATGAAAGTATAGGAGGCCTACTCAATAGCTGGTAAGCAAGTTAAACTTCCAAATATTCAATTTTGGGCTAACTGATCAGTAGGCTAAACTCAACTTTAGTATTTATGATGAGAATTAAAATAATTCATTTAATCATCAGATTTCAGGTTTTTCCATATTGTGGTATTAAGGAATTAGCTTAATGCTTTCTAAATTATAAAAAGTTTAAAGAGCATGGTCCTAGAAATGAAATAACTGACAAATGGGGGAACAGATGAGAAAAGATGGAGTAGTATTTATTGAACTATATTTTTAATGGAGTGATTGCAGTATCAAAGGGCATATATGATCAAGGGAAGTAGATTGATCAATTGATTAGATATATATTTATTTATTTATTTTTAAAGATTTTATTTATTTATTTGACAGAGAGAGAGATCACAAGTAGGCAGAGAGGCAGGCAGAGATAGAGGAGGAAGCAGGCTCCCCACTGAGTAGAGAGCCTGAAGCCAGGCTTGATCCCAGGACCCCGAGATCATGACCTGAGCCGAAGGCTGAGGCTTCAACCCACTGAGCCACCCAGGTGCCCCTAGATACATATTTAAATATCATAATGCTATCATTAAAGATTTTTTTTTAAGATTTTATTTATTTATTTGACACAGAGATCACAAGTAGGTAGAGCAGCAAGCAGAGAGAGGGAGAAGCAGGCTCCCTGCTGAGCAGAGAGTCTGATGTGGGGCTCAATCTCAGGACCCTGAGATCATGACCTGAGCCGAAAAGGCAGAGGCTTTAACCCACTGAGCCAGCCAGGCACCCCTAGAGTTAAAGATTTCTAATTTAATGTCTCATACAGTTTATGATAAAAGTAAGTTTCAAAATTAATTATATCATATATTGATTCACAATATAGCACACAGAGTCACAAAAAATATATATTTTATAACTCTCCTGATTTCTGCCTTTTTTTTTTAGCTCCAATAACACCTTGCATGTAATTACATTCAAAAAATTGCAAAGATATTTTAGTAACATGATTCATCCTGTCACAAGATCAAGTTCAGACAGCAAGGATACTTAGATTAGGAAGGAGGAAACTGAAAGAACAGAATAACAAATAACAAATAAGAAATAACAATAAGAAAAATAACAAAATGACAAATCTAAACCCAAACTTATCAATAATCACCTTAAATGTAAATTATTTAAACAGCACAAGAAGGCTGAGATCATGATACTGAATAAAACCCAAGCCCCCTACTATATACTGCTGAAAAGAAAACCACTTTAAATATAAAAGCAGAAAAAAATTAAAAGTGCACCATACTAACAAAATCAAAAGAATGCTCAATTACTTAAATTAATATCAAGGTAGATTTCAAAACAAAGAATAATTCTAAGGGTAAAGAAAGTCACTTCATAGTGATAAAAGGATAGAAAATCAAGAAACATTATCAAGATGACTTAGCAATCCTAAATGCTTAGGTGCCTAACAACAGAGCTTCCAAATATGTTAAGTAAAAATTAATAAAACTGAAATTAGATAGAAACAAATCTTTAAGTATAATTGAAGACTTATACACTCTTCTCAGTAATTAATATTGCAAGTAAACAGAAAATGAGTTAGGATATGGCATACCAAAGCATCACTAACAGCAAACACCCAATTCCAACATTTATAGAATTCTCCACTCAACAGCTGCAAAATATATATTCTTTTGACATGCACGTAAAACATTTTCCAAGGTAGACTATATTTTGGCCCATACAGTAGGTCTCAATAGCATCTAAAAGGATACAAGTAATACAAAGTATGTTATCTGATCACAGTATGGCAATTCTCTGTATATTGATTTATAGATGCAATGCTATCTCAATCAAAATCCCAGCAGTCTGAGAAAAATGACAGCTAAATGAGTTCTAAAATTTGTACAGAAATACAAAAGAGCTGAAATCATCAAAAGACACTTAAAAAAGGAAAAAAAAGTTGGAAGACTTGTACTCCCTGACTTCAAGAATGAAGGAAGTTTTATATTGGTGTAAAATAATCAAAAATATGAATGGAATAGAAAAGAGTGCCCAGAAATAGACCCACACACACACAGTAAAATGATTTTTAAAAGAGGTATCAAGTAGTTCAGTGGGAAATAGGTAATCTTTTCAAAAAGTGCTGCCAAAAACTTTGAATAGTCATGCACAAAAAAAATGAATTTATCCCGTCTCTCACACAGTAAAAAGTATTAATTCAAAATGGATAACAGTTCTAAATATAAAAGCTAAAGTGTACTTCTACAGTCTAGTGCAAAATTTTAGTGACCTTAAGCTTGGCAAAGATTTCCTAAGTAGATACCAAAAGCACAAACTCTAAAAAAATAAAAATAATAATGATTAATTGGATTTCCTAAATGTTAAAACTTTTATTTTTTTTATTTTTTTAATGTTAAAACTTTTGAAAGAAAAATACTATTTAGTAAATGAATATGTAAGCTACAGATTGGGAAAAAGTAATCACAAAATACACATCTGACAGAATTTTTTAAAAACAATATTTATTTATTTTAGAGAGATGGGGAGGGGTTTGAGGAGAGGGAGAGAGAGAGAATCTTAAGCAAACTCCCCACTGAGTCAAAAGCCCAATGTGGGGCTTGATCTCAAAACCTATGAGATCATGTCCTGAGCTGAAATCACATGTCAGGCACTTAAGCACCTTAACCACCCAGGCACCCCTGACAGAATTTTATTTTTTTATCTAGAATATGTAGAGAACTCACAAGTGGTAACAAGACAAACAAACCAATTAAAAATAGCCAGTGACTTGAGTGATAAATTCATAAAAAATGGGGTTGGGCGAAATGGGTGAAGGTGGTGAAAAGGTACAAATTTCCAGTTACAAGGTAAATAAGTCCTGGGTGGGGATGTAATATACAACATGATGACTATAATTAACAAGACTGTATGACCTATTTGAAAGTCGCTAAGAGTAAATCTTTAAAACTTCTTACCACAAGAAAAAAAAGTTTGTAATTATGTGTTGTGATAAATGTTAACTGAATTTATTGCAGTAATCATTTCATATGTATACACACACATATTATACACACAATCATCATATTGTAAACCTAAACGTGATACAATATTCTGTCAACTATACCTTAATTTCTTAAAAAAAAGAAAAAATAAAAGTCTATACAGTAACCAAACAATAACAAGAAAATATATGCAACATTATTAGTTATTAGATAATGTAAATTAAAGCTACATTGAGTTTCTACTACGCATTCAATATGATGACTAAAATTTAAAAGACTGAACATGTCAAGTGTTAGAAAGCATTTGGAATAACTGAAAACCTCATATACTGGTAGCAAGAGTGCTAAGTGGTACATTTTGTAAAACCCTTTTTGGCAATTTCTTAAAAAGTTAAACATACTCCTGCCATAAGACCTAGAAATTCTACTAGGTTTTACCCAAGAAAAATAAAAAGCATATGTCCATAGGAAGCATTTTGCATAATGTTCTTAGCATATTTGCAATAGCCTTAAATTGGGGGGAGAAGACCCAAAACATAGCATCTATCAACAGATAAATGAATAAGCAAATTTTGATATAATTATACAGTAGAATACTATTTGGCAATAAACAAGAATGAACTATCAATTTATGCAACAAACATGAATTAATCTCAAAATAATTATAGAGTGAAAGAAGACATACAAAGAAGTGCTGCATACTATGATTCTATTTTCATCAAATTCTAGAAAATTCAAATTAATCTACAGTGACAGAAGAACAGTGATTTTCTGAGGACCAGGAAGTGTAAGCGAGTGGGAAAATACTGGGAGGGGCTGGAGGAAGTAATTACAAAGTGACACCAGGACACTTTTGCCAGTGAGGTACAAGTTCATTATCATGTGTACACTTTAAATTGTACATTTGCAATATATGTAATTTGCTGTAGCCGGTTATAACTAAAGTTGTACCAGAGGGAAAAAATAACACTCTGGATGTAAATTCTTGCCAAAATCAAGTATGTCACACTCTGAAGTATATTGACTCCTGGGCCATCTAGATTCTCTTTTAGTGTTCATATAAGAATGAAAGGAACTCTTGGACATTGTTGGTAGGAATGTCAATTGGTATAGCTATTATGGAAAACCAGGATGGAGAATTCTCAAAAAATTAAAAATAGAAATACCATTTGATCTAGTAATTTCATTACTGGGTATTTACCCTCCCAAAAAAAGACCTCTCCAATCCTAATTAAAAGATATATAGATATAGATATAGATATAGATATATGTATCTATATCTATATCTATATCTATATATCTTTTATATAGGTTGCATATATATATGTATATACAACCTATGTTTATTGCATCATTATTTACAATAACCTAGATATAGAAGTAACCTAAGTGCTGATCAAAAGATGAATGGAGGGTGCCTGGGTGGCTCAGCTGGTTAAGTGACTGCCTTCAGCTCAGGTCATGATCCCAGAGTCCCAGATTCAAGTCCCACATGGGGCTTCCAGCTCCACAGGGAGTCTGCTTCTCCCTCTGACTTCTCCCCTCTCATGCTCTCTCTCACTCTCTCTCTTTCCCAAATAAATAAATAAAATCTTTTTAAAAAGATAAATGGATAAGGAAGATGTGGAATACACACACACAAGCGCGCACACACACACACACACACAGAGTAATAATGCACAGCCATAAAAAAAGAATGAGCTCCTATGATTTGGGACAAGAAAGATAGATCTAAAGGATATTATGCTAAGTGAAATAAGTCAAACTGAAAAAGACAAATACCATATAATTTCACTCAAATGTAGAATCCAAGCAAATGAATAAACAAACAAAAAGCAGAAATAGACCCACAGACTCATAAATACAGTGAACAAACTGATGGTTGCAAAACAAAAACAAAAACAAAAAAACAAAAAGACCTGATGGTCGCCAGAGGGGAGGGGTTGGAGGATGGACAAAGTGGGTGAATGGGAGGGAGAGATGCTAGCTTCCTGCTACAAAATAAATAAATCAAGAGAATAAAAGGGACAGCATAAGGAATATAGTTGATGGCATTGTAATAGCATTGTGTGGTGACAGATGGTAGCTACACTTGTGGTGAGGACAGCATAATGTAGAAACTTGAGGAATCACTATGTTGTGCACCTCAAACTAATATAACATCATGGAGCAGCTATACTCAAATAAAAAGGAGAGAAAAAAAGAGCAAGTGAGGGAGAGAGAGAACAAAATTTCAATATGGAATGGATATTGTATTACTATTTTTTAAAATAAGGTGAATATGTTCAATGTTATTCATGTAAGTTAACAGAGTCTCTAGTGTTCTTTAGCAATCAGGAGAGCTGAAGCATTTTCAGAATTTGTAGAGCCATCTCTGAAGGATACTATTCAGAGTAAAAGCTTTCATTTGGCATCTGACCAATTAATATTTTCAAATACTTGGATAAGTATTCTCATAGAAAAATAACCATCCCTACTTTACAGACTAGAATTAGTAGACATGTGCACATCCACATGTGCACACACATAAATGTGTATATATAAAATAAATTATAAACAACAAAACCACTCACTACCTAACTTACCTTAGCCTTATTTTTCATCTCAATATAAAAGCAAAGATACCATGCACACTTCTATGAAAATCAAGAGAGATAATATATATAGATCATAAAGCATGTGTACACAGTAAGTATTCAATACTTATTTAATGTAGACTAAACTTCTTTACCATAGTAAAAAAAAAAAAAAAAAATCAGCTGCTGGAATATTCTCTTTCTGACTTTGCCAGTTCTGGGAGTTTCAGCAGCTTTCCAGGGATTGCTTCTGTGGCTTCAATGGAAGATATTAATAATCAGGAAAGGTATGAAAGTTTTTTCCCCCTCTTGTTCTCCTTTTCTCTGACTTGAGAGTACTGCTCCTATTATATTATGTTCAAAAGGAGATAATAGAGGCCATTTATTTTTATAGCTTAGTGCTTTTCAGCCTGACTGAATATTAGAATCAAATGAAGAACTTTTAAAATGCCTGCAACTGGACCCCATCTTAGACCTTAGAATCTAGGGTGTGGCCCATGCATCAGGATTTTTAAAAAATCCTGATTATTCTAATGTCTACAAAAGACTGAAAATGATCAAGTGACACTTTCTGTTAAGAACTTTACTACTTTTCTAAATTCATACTCCAGATACTGCATTAGAAATTTATTCCAGTTTTTACACACACACACACACACACACACACACACACTCCGTTACCCAGAAGAGCAAAGATGCATATATATACATACATACTGTAAAAAAAAAAAAATCTAGTCAAATAAAAAGTCAAACTTTTTATACCAGTTTTGAATCACTCTCTCCTCAGAATAAATGGTTATTTTCCAGACATGTTTTCTTTTTCTTTTTGACTTTCTACGAGTAACCCATGTATTATAAAGAGTTGACATAGCCCATCTGATCGCTTTTTGACTGTGTGCTTTAAAGCATTTATTAAATTTATTAAGCTGTGCTTACTGTGAGTACATCAAACCTCAAACTAAAATTAAATCAAGATGAATCAAACCTGAGGACTGGTAGCAGATGCTAGCCATTCCACTTAATTGTCTAACAGGATATGCAGTGAGACAATCTCCAAGGCAACTGAGACATAAAATCACAGAAAGATTTGATTTTGTTGATTGAAGTCAACACCTTGAATTGCACAATGAAAAAGAAAAGAAAAAGAAAAAAAAAAGAAAAAGAAAAGGAAAAGGAAGTCATTCCACAGAATAGGTTAGTTAAGGTTAGTGTAAGTTATGGTAATTAGGATCTGTAGAAATTACCATGGTGTGCTGCGGTTTAAAACTCAGTTCATTGCCAGACTCAAATTTACCCAGGACAGCAAAAATGACACACACACACACACATACACATACATATATACATATACATATATAGATATGCATAGATATTCTTTATATATATTGGGGACAAACCTGTTATTCACTTTAAAGTTTCTATGTACAGCTTTGGCTAAAGACATTGTCTATTGTTCACTGAGTGTGAAGATACTCACTCTTAGTCTCAGTGAGGTGAATGACTGCTTTCAACAGTTAGCAGCACTATGAATTCCCCTTATAAACATATAAAAACAAGCAAATTAC
>CM053604.1:21995153-22028594 GCA_028646535.1 Procyon lotor
AACAGGAAAATAATAGGTATAAATTCCTAATTCTTATCAATGTTAGAAGTCATTGTTCTCTTTGTTTAAAATAGTGTCTTTGTAAAATATATCACTTTCTTTTTATTTTGTAAGCTAAGTGTTTCCTTATGAGTAAGTAGTTGATATTAGTGAATATGAGCTTTTTTTTTTTAATCAGGTATGTATTCAATTCTCAACTCTGTTTCATATTATCAGTTGGGTACAGCTAGCTTACTTGATTTACTTTGCTCTCAAAGGGAATAATACATATCAAATAATCATTATGAAGATAATATAAGAGACAACATACAAAAATTGCTTCGCTCAGTGACTGGCATATAGTAAGAACTTGTTAATTCGTGGCTATCAGTATAGTCCTGATTATCCAATTAATGGGGAAAATAAGGAGTAGATTTTTAGTGCCTATCTATTTATAATGGCTTAACACATTATGTTTGTCATTTAATGTACAATAAAATTACAGCAAGGTTAGCTGATTTCTTCATCCTAGAACCTGCTCCTTACATTCATGTTTACCCTGTAGTTGGGAGTAAAGATTCTCTATCGATGAAACAGAACATGAAGCTACTAATAGATCATTAGCTAATTGGCAAAGGAGTGAAGAGTTGGTGCACCACGGGATGATCTAAACACAGTAATATTCATGTATTAGCTCATAATTCCCCATATATATATTTATTAAACAAATATGTTTATCACTGCTGAGTTTGGGAATTAGAGCCATGACCAAGAGAAAAAAGGCCCAGTTCTAAGAGGCTAAAACATTGTATTATAGATTGTATTGATTATAATTTTTCATTCTTCTCTTCCTTTTAAGAGGATTACACAGTCCCACTTATTTTCATGTGACTTGTCTATGTTCCCCATGAGAGCAATAAATAAAATATATAATATATGTATGTATATGCTCATCTCATTGATTTTGGTCTTGGACATGACTTGTTCTGGACAATGGAGGTGAATGAACATGGTATACAGCACTTCTAAGCATTTTTAAATGTCACAGGTCTCCCCTTCTGTTACAGGAATACATATATTTGGAAAGTAGTATGATTTTAATTTGAGGCCTGGAATGCAATAACCTGTGAAACAAACCTATAACTTAGCCATAGACTGACATAGAGCCTAAACCTGGAGCATAACTGTAGCTTCCAGCAGCATTCATTCAATTTGATAGAGAAATAAGCCATTCTGACTTGAGATCATTTGTTACCACAGTAAAGCTGACAACAACAGTTAATAAATACACAAATAACCCTTCAGAAAGTGCTAACCTAGATGCAGACAATTAAGATACTATAATAGCATAAAGATGTCTAATTGATACTTTAAATTTGTTGGTTAAGAAATGTCTTTCAGAAAGATGACATTTATGCTGAGATCCGTCTGATAAGTCATCAGTTAAAGACAGAAAGCAGAAAGACTTTTTTTTTTTTTTTTTTTTTTTTGATGGGAAATCCATCGCAAGTGTCCTTGAGCCAAGAGTTTGATGCAAATGAGTTTGATGAATTGAAAGACACTAAGTCCAGTGTGGCCTTCTAAGCATAGTGGGTAGGGAAGAGAGTGACGAGACATAAGTGCATGGAAATAGGCAGACACCAGTTCATGTAGGGCTTTATAAATCAGGTTCAACAGTTTGCATTTATGAGAAGTCACTGGAAAGGTTAAAGCAGGAAAGGCATGTGACCTGATTTCCATTTTTAATAGATCACTCTGACAGTTATTTTGACAACTGGTTTTAAGAGGTCTAGAGTGGAAACTGGGATATATTAGAGTCTTGAATTAATCCACAGAAGATGTGGAGAGTGGGTTGGAATTGTTCAATAATTTAAATTTCTCTCCTGTATTTTCAAATAGGTATAGCCTCTAGATTTCTAGGCCTATTAATTTTTTTCTCTCAGCTAAGGTGATTAGAGAACTTTTTCAGGAGTGGTATGGTCTGCTTTATTTAAAATTGTCTGGTAGGGGCACCTGGGTGGCTCAGTCGTTAAGTGTCTGCCTTCGGCCTAGGTCAGATCCCAGGGGCCTGCGATCGAGCCCTGCATTGGGCTTTCTGCTCGGCAAGAAGCCTGCTTCTCCCGCTACCATTCCCTCTGGTTGTGTTCCCTCTCTCGCTGTGTTTCTCTCTGTCAAATAAATAAAATCTTTAAAATTGTCTGGTTAATTTGGGTCAGATTTTGTCTACATTAAACAAGGTTAGATGCCCCATTTATAGGGCAAAGTCATCTTATTTTATATTATGATTATGAAGCAGCATTTCCATAGGTGCTGCTTCCAACGAAGATGTTTTATTATCTGGGTCATATTATTGCCTGCTCTTTATCTTACCATGAAGCATGGTGACAACTTTAGCATTTTCTTTAGGATGAAATAGAAAATGATGTTTTTATTCTGTTTTATTTTTGTTATTTAAAAAAAATATTGTTAGATTTTAAAATCAGGCTGAAAAACATTGAACTGGAAAGCTTGGTTTTCTCCTGTATACTCTTTCTTTTGATAGCTCATTTTTCAAATAACATTAAATGCTTCTGGTTTTTCTCATTTATCAAAACATTTGATGGCAAAAATGGAAAAATGAAGGATCAGGCACATGATATCAAGTCATCTGAGGTAACTCCAAATTTCTATGTTGCTGTGGACTGAATTGTGTCCCTTCAAAATTCATATATTAAAGACCTAACTCCAAATTTGACTGTATTTTGAGATAGAAAATATCTGTGAGGAGGTGATAAAGATTAAAGGAAGACATAAGGTGGGGCCTTCATCCATCCAATAGAGAAGGTGCCCTTGTAAGAAGAGACACCAGAGCTCACTTTCTTTGCCATGTGGGGGTACAGCAAGAATGCTGCTCTCCACAAACTAACAAAAGCACTCTCATCAGAAAACAAATTTACCAGCACTTTGATCTTGGATTTTCCAGCCTGCAGAACTGTGAAAAATAAACTTCTGATTTTTAAGCCACTCAATATATGGTATTTTGTTATGGCAGCTTAAACTGATGGATACATATGTGTTCTCAATAATTAATTGTTTTAACCAACTTTCTTTTTAATAGGTAACACAATAATCATCATAGCAATTTCTTTGTAGGCTCAGAAAAAAATTGACAACCAAAGGCTCTCATGACAAATTTATTTACCTACTTCTTTATTGTTTAATATAATTTATTTACATCTGTACTGTGTTGTTAATAATTTTAGAATAAATAAATTTAGAAGTGAGAATTTTAGTATTAAAGGGATTTAGTATTAAAGACCATTTTGAAATTTTTTGTTACATAATAGTTGAGAATTTGATATATTTCTTTTTATTTCTAGCTTTAAAAAATGCCAAGTCCAAAATACATTTTAATTTTTTTACCTTTGTACTTTACTGTTCTTTATATGTTTTTCCTCTATTATTGTCATGTTGATGTCCTCATGTTACATTGGTTTTTAATGGAGAAAATCCTCTCTTTGTGATCTTCATGTGGCAGATTCTTCAATCAGCCCATCCACAAATTTTGTAATGTTAACTCAGCTTTTAATGAATGCTAATTGATTTTTCCATAAGACTTTTAAATTAAATGCAGGCAGCTTAAGTTATGGAACTCTTAAGGTTGTACTTCTTTAAAAAAAATAGATCACTTAAGCATTATTCCTGAGCATAATGTTTTTCTCAATGTCTCTATTATAGTCTTTGAGTCAGTACTATTTTTCCTGAATTATTTTCATGTTTCTAAACAGCTTTCTTTTTTTTTATTTTGAAGATTTTATTTATTTATTTATTTATTTATTTATTTATTTATTTATTCATTCATTTATTATTTATTTGAGACAGAGAGAGTACTAAAGTGGGGAGGGACAGAGGGAGAAGCAGGCTTCCCTCTGAGCAGGGAGTCCAATGCCAGTCTTAATCCTTGGACCCTGGGATCATGACCTGAGCTGAAGGCAGATGCTTAACCGACTGCACCACCCAGAGATTCCTAAGCAACAACAATAAAAAATGTTTTAATAGTAATAAACATTGGGATTTTCCCTCTATATTCTCTTTCTTTACTGTCATAAATCCAGCAAACTCTTTTTACAATCTTTTCTACAAAAACAAGAATGCTTCCAACTTTTTTTTTCTTTTTTTTTAAGATTTTATTTATTTATTTGAGAGAGAGAGAGTGAGATAGAGCATGAGAGGGAAGAAAGTAAGAGGGAGAAGCAGACTCCCCGCTGAGCAGGGAGCCTGATGCAGGACTGTATTGCATGACTCCCGGATCATGACATGAACTGAAAGCAGTCGCTTAACCGACTGAACCATACAGGCACCGTTTTATTTATTTTCATCATTGATATAAATATTTCTTCCTTTCTTGATATGATTATTTGCTTGTAAACTAAAAACCTAGCATTAAATTAACATAATATCTTCAAAAACTATTGGAGATAGAACATTTACAATAACCCATTCAGCATATGCAGGTCATGGCTTTATTTGTACAAAGAACATATTGATTGACTTATTAATAGAATATTTTTCCTTAAATAATACAAAAACCCATCCACTCCATTTCCAGAGAATTGCTTGCACCGGAACCAAATGAATTGAGCAGAATTTCCCAAATCATCTGACATTCGAAAGGCTATTTCTTTCATGACTCTGTGCTGCTTCACATATATCTACTAAAAGTATTATAGACTAATAAGATTGCATGAATTAAATAAGATAATACATACAATTAACTTATAAGATTGTCTGAAATATATTAAAATGCATATGGATAGTCATTGTCTCTACCACACCGATCTTAACAACGTGTCTACCACAATGTTGAGTAGAGTGCTAAACAGATGGCAGCTTGTCAATAAATTCTATTGAATTGACTCTTTATTTTTTAGTACAGAAGACAGTTTCATCTTTGGTTTTACTTTATAAGTTAGAAATATTAGAAATACATGAGGAATCGCTTTCCTGTTTGGCTTCTTTCTACCTCATTTAAGACCACCTGGCAAATTCATTTAGTTTACCATTTGAAAAATTTATATAAAAGGAATTCTATTAGATATCTTCTCATCCAAGACATCATTTAATTTAATAGACAAAATTCAAGATTTGAAATTGAACCAAATATATTCCTATGCACACGATTCAGTATATGCTTCCAAAAGACAAGAAATGTAGGCAGAGGAGCTAATTAGGCAAAGGATTTGAACCTGAAAATCTCAATAAGTCATATCAAGAAGTTTTTCCTTAAAGCCACTGTATTTGCATGTCACTTCGACTGCCCTATTTCATTTAGGTATAAGCAAATTCACAAAAACAATAAATAATGGTGGTATGAAAGTCTTTAAAATTGTGTGGTTCAATTTCATCATCTAGACGAATAAACTGATATTAGGAGATTTGACTTTTTTTTTCTGTTTTTCTTTAGCTGATGTTCTAGTAGAACCAGGACTAGAATACGGAACTCCTGGTTCCTGAGATAGTGCTCTTTGTTTAAGAGCACAGTGACTCACTAATACTATCACATCAGCAGTCGCTGAAGGAACTTGATACCATGTTGTAGAATTGAATTTAACTGGTACATGAGTTAAAGTAAAACATGTGATGAGGTAGCTAGACTTGCAATAACAGCTCTTTCTGAGGTATAGAAGATTCCTTTTCTCTTTCCTCCTGAACATTTTATTTCCTACCCAGTAAAAGTATCCGGTGCATAAATGTTGTTCAAAAGTATTTATTGAATAAATAAATGAGGAGCAGTTGGCTTTGTATCATCTATTTTATGGAGAGGTTCTGAGAAAACATAAAAAGCATAGCACACTAATAAGGATCTTTGTCATTTGCATAATTTCCTTGCTCAGTACTGATCTCACCACAATCTGTAAGAAGAAGAGAATCTTGGTGGGGGGGAAATACGTGTTTAATGAATGTACTCTATGTGTGTGTGGTTTTTTTTGAGTAGGCCTATAAGCATGCATGTTTCCATCTGGGCTCTGTATTTGCTAGTCCTTAAATCTCCTCTTTTCCCCACATATTCCCTGACTCACTGGGAAAAATAAACCAGCTGCATCAGAGAAGCTTTGGTCTCTTCTAGCTGTTGCATTCCCTGTGATTCTCATATGCTATACTTCTAATTAAACTCCTTGATGCTAATTAAAAATGAGAGTAGAACAAATGCCGCTAGCTGAATCCAGACTCTTTCGTTAAACTTAGTGAGCTCTTCAGGGCTGGGTTCTTGGATTTTTTCTCTAATTAGGATTTCATTGGCACTCACACCCTGTCATGGGTATTTCATCATCGGTTTCATAAATAATTCCGGATAATGGATCAGAAAATACCTGTCTTCTCTAAAGTCCTCAAAATCAGAAAACTTCTTTCTGCAGAGCTATGGTATCCTAATCTGTGTTTTGGCATATGGTGTGATGCAGTGTATAATTTGGCATGCTATGTCCATCAGCCTGTGCTAACCCTTAGGCATTTTATTTCTGCAGGAGACAATGACAATGGCAAGGACAACATGTGGTGACCAATAGGAACATAATCATGTTAACTCCTGACTCTGCAAAAACTTATCACGTGATATTGTTATTAGCATTTTCTAAGGAACAAATGTCTATTAAACAGACATTTGTTTGACTGTGTTAGATTGCTTCTGGTTGGTTGGTTCTTTCTTCCATTAAATTTACCAAAGAATGTTCTGTAGTGGTGTGAAATTGGAGGTCTGTCAACCGATCAGTGTCTCCTCTGTGCTTCATGCACTAATAATTTCAACCCATATATGAGTTTGCTAGTTTTTCTCTTCTCCCCTGCAATTAGAAAACCAGTTTTTTCTTAATGTTTTATATCAACTGTCTACGGCATTGTTCATTTCATTTGAAATGAAATATAATATCAAAAAGGCAAGCTTGTCTGGTTTATATTTTGCAGCAAAGATGATGTATGTAGTAGAAATAGGGATGTATATTCCTGAATAAAGAAACATTAAGCAGTCATTTGTTTTTTCTATCTTGAAAAAACATTTTAAGATGACTCAAAGCTAGGCTTATAAAAATGAGTCTTATATTTTTTTACTTTTACTTTTTAAATATTTATTTATTTATTTTAGAGATAAAGTGTATGAGTGGGGAAAGGAGCAGAGGGAGACAGGGAGAGAAAGAATCTCAAGCAGACTCTTTGCTGAGTTTGGAACCCAAAACCAGGCTGAATCCTAGGACTCTGAGATTATGACCTGAGCTGAAATCCAGAGTTGGCTGCTTAACCGGCTGAGCCATTCAGGTGCCCCCAGTCTTATATTTAAAGAGTACAATGTAATGCTATAATTCTCTCTATTTAATATATATATATATATATATTTTTTTTTTAAGATTTTATTTATTTATTTGAGAGAGGGAGCACACATGAGCAGGGGCAGGGACAACGGAGAGGGGCAGAGGAAGAGGGAGAAGCAGACTCCCCACTGAGCAGGGAACCCAACATGGTGCTTGATGGCAGGACCCTAACCAACTGAGCCACATAGGCAACCCATTTTTTTTTCTTTTTTTTAGAGAAAAAGAAAAAAAAATACACCCCCCCTTATTTTAGAGGAGCAAGAGCTATATAGTCAAAGATCAACTCTTAATTTTAAGACCTTTTTAATAAAGACACAAATATGTTACCTAATGAATTTGTGTGTTACTGCTACTTATTGGGGAGAAGATTATTTTTCTCTCCCTCCATAGTAATATATGTAGCAACATCTTAGAAATGAACCAACTTCAAAGTGTTTTTCTCCATATATTTTTTCAGTGAAAAAATTGAAGACCGAATAAAGCATTTAAAATATATTTTTTTGAGGTAACCTTTGTTCAGTCCACGGAGGGACATGCGAACTTGGTTAAAACTATAGAAATAAGGCCATGTACTAGTAATCACATGGCAAAAGAAGGATTTCTTAATCTGAAACTCTAGCAAGTATAACAAAACTCTACATAGTCTCCATAGTGGGCTTATGGAAGCTCTCAGTCTTCTGAACTCACTAAATTTAAACTACAAGTAATTTGTATAATTTATATAGGAATGTGGTACATTTTCCGAACAGAAGTCCCCTTTCAACTTGAAAACATTTGTAAACAATTATCTACAAATAAAGGTCAAGTGCTATACAAAATAAAGTCCATAATATTTTTAAGTTAAATGATTAAACTTTATTAAATACAAGAAGAGTTTCAAGAGATAAAATTAATTTTAATTAATTAATTATTTTTTAAAAAATATTTTATTTATTTATTTGACAGAGAGGGAGAAAGAGATAACAGGCAGGCAAAAGGCAGGCAGAGAGAGAGGGAGAAGCAGGCACCCTGCTCAGCAGAGAGCCCGATGCGGGGCTTAATCCCAGGACCCTGAGATCATGACCTGAGCTGAAGGCAGAGGCTTTAACCCACTGAGCCACTCAGGCGCCCCTAAAATTAATTTTTTAATTTATATTTCTAGTCCACTTTAGTGTCATGGATCTGTGCCTCATTTATCAATAAATGTATAGTGGTTTGAAGTCTACCTAGACATTTTCTAAAGAGAATAATACCTTTTTCACAATGCCTCCTGGAAGCTAGAGTTTGAGCACAGTCACACTGGTAGTAGCTTGGGCAAGAGATGCAGGGTGTGAAAACTTGAAATGGTTCCCAAAGTCAAAGAGAGAGGCAGAGGTCCCTTCTAACCTTTATTAAAAACAATACTGACTTTTAGTTCTACACCATAATCAGCACTTGCTATGGAAGACTAAATTGTGTAACAGAAGTCCTTAAGTCTGATTTAGTGTTTACTCAGAATATTTAGTTGCTCAAGGGCTCCTTGCCACCTAGGTTGCATTGTAGGAGATTTAGCCTGAAGCTACACAGTTGTCAAAAGTCCTGTTTAATTTGTTTGCCATCTTATATCAAGTAATTCCTTATTTTGACTTTTCCTTATATCTTATCAGTAGGGGACTTTGGGAAATATGTATCATAGAGGCAGAAGCTTGGGCTTGTCTCCTGATCATTTATGGAAAATTAAGTTACCTTAATTAACTTACCAACTTCTCAAGTTATCTAAGGATAGCCAAGCATAGGCTTCCACTCAAGGCATTACATTGAAAAGCAAAGGTCCTTGAGAGATTATCTGTGGCAGGTGCTGTGCCTAGCAGCCTGAGGAATGGCGGAACCTGGGGGGGCAGTGAAAGGAGGTGTAGAAGCTCCAGGGTCCTGAGAAGACGATTGTTCTACTTGGTTCTTCTGTGGCTCTTCTCACCTAGGCCAGCTTCATCTTCCTGTAATCTTCCTGATGGTCTTCTGATAAACACCTTTTTTGCTTAAGATAGAGAACATTTATTTGGTTTGTAATCAAGAATCTTGATTACAGCTTTAAATAAGCCAATAGAACAGAAGCCGTAATTTATGAAATTTCTCAAGGCAGGTTTGTTGCAACCCCCAAATGGGATGGAGGAAAGACATGTGCTGTAGTTCAGTAGAGAGTAAGCAAAGTGGCAAATGACAAAAGATTCATACCTAATTAGAAGAGGGCTGCTTGCAATGTCTGTGAATTCAGAAGAAGACAAAGATTTATTCAGTGACTTCTATGTGCAATGAGAGTGATTCATGGAAAGAATGATGTCCATAATTAATATCAAATTTGAGTCATGTCTTGGTATAACTTTGGGAACAAATCCTAATTCATAAAGTGGGGAGGATTCTAAAACTGACTTTCAATTTTGGAAGGATTAATACAGATTAAAAAAATCTACACTGTAGCTCTTTCTGCATGTATGAGATTCCTTTGTATTTTGCTTGTTTAGCAATGTTCATTTTATTATATAAGAAGGAAGAAGGCAGGATGTCCTGTCTCAAAGCTTGGCTTTGAGTTACCAAAGCCAAGCACATAGACAACTAAGGTACAAGCTAGAAAATGTGAAGTGATACAACCCAAAAGATCTTAAAATATAATGCGAACTCATACGCTGTGGAGATTCACAGTTAGAAGATCTAGACTGTGTCTTAGAGGATGGCAGAATTTAAATCTTTTGAATCTGGAAATGAAAATTGTATGTGCTCTGCTTCTGCTACGATATTTACATTTCTTTTAGCCATTATGTAGTATTGTATTGCTTGAGTGCGGTCCAGTAGGTCAGACACATTGGATTTTGGATTTCAAAAGTGTTAATGGTTTATTTGCCATCTCTTTCCTTTGGAAGTTTTGAAATAAAATGATTATCTTGAATGACTGAAGTGATAACAATTCAAGCCTCACTATAAAATATATGGCTCAATTAAATATAAAATAATTCCAAATAATGAATTAACAAATATTCTTGTTTTCATAATAAGCAAGCATAAGTTTTGCCCTGTCCATTGTAAAATAAATGTCTAAACATTAAGTGAAAAACCAAATAAGGCATCAGTGGAGGGAAATTAGTTATGTTGTTTTTATAATAAGGGTCTTAAAGTCAATAGCTTATTAAAATTCTCAGAAAGCTTGATTTGTTTAACTTTCCAAAATTCTTTTCTTTTCAGATTTATTTGGTCTATTTATCAGTGCTCTGAGGCCCTAGTTCAGCAGCGACATCTTATGGAGTTGGTTGGCTTGCACAACCATTTAATAATGTCTGGCAGAAGTGATCATTGTTCTAACAGATTAGATGCAAATAGGATCCTTGCTTGGGCTTTGAATGTGGAAGTAATTAAACCAATGCCACAAGCGCTTGTTTTTCTTCTCTGTTGTTGCTTATCTAGAATTTTTTTTTTATCATGGCAACTGTATGATTTTTAAAACACTCTAAAGTATGTGTGGAGATCTGAAATTCTCACCACATATTTCCAAGCTATGAGAGAAAGGGATGAAAGAAGCTGTTCAATAGTGAAATGAGACAGCAGTAAAAGATCACAGTACAGCTGGTGTTTGTTGGCAGGAGTTTCCACTTAAAAATTTGGAGCAGTGCAAACGCCTTTATTATTATTGGCACTTTTCACTGATTGTGACCATCAATAGTTAAAACAAAACAAAACAAAAAAACCAACAACAACCAAAAAAGAAATTGAAGTATTAGAAACTTAGAGAAATAAACCGCGAAATTCCCTTTAGTATATAAATTGACCTATTTCTTTTCCCAAGTGTGTCCTTTTGACAGGACAACACACTGTATTAAGCTCTAGAAGAGGGAAAGTGGTTCTTATTTTATATTTTCATGATGGATTTACATCTCAAGTGAGACCTAGATTTTAAATTCAGTTTATAGCCTCTTTCCACGATCTGTTCGAGGTGAAATAATTAAGGACTTCGAGATCATCCCTAATTTTTTTTATTTTCATTATGTTTCAAATCTACTATCAGATTTTTTTTTAAAAGATTTCGTCTATTTATTCAACAGAGAGAGAGAGAGATCACAAGTAGGCAGAGAGGCAGACAGAGAGAGAGGAGGAAGCAGGCTCCCTGCCTATCAGAGAGCCTGATGCAGGGGCTCGATCCCAGGACCCCGAGACCATGACCTGAGCTGAAGGCAAAGGCTTTAACCCACTGAGCCACCCAAGTGCCCCAATTACTGTCAGATATGATAATTGAGAGAAACTAGTTGGAAGCAGAAGCCTTAAGTATAGTAAGATTTCACTGTTGGGTGAAACAAAGTTCATCGTGGGAACACAAACTCTTAAGTAATTTCTATGTGGATACAGAAAGTCAGGGCATATGAAGACCAAAAATTATCAAATATATGACACTGAAAATTCTAGTAAATTTTGCTCAGTCAGTAGATGAATCACTAGTTCAATCAAATACTGCATTCTACCTGAACAAGAAAAGGAAATTTCATTATGTATCGAACAGCACATTATGGCTTTTCTAAGTCATTATGGTCACTGATGAGTAAAGAGCATAGTCAATCTTTGTCTAATAGATAGTGATCTTATTCACATAAGAAAATTGCCAATGTGCTCTGTTAATTATGATTGTTTCTTAAGGACTCTAGGCATTTTCATGTGTGCCATAAGCACTCTTTAAAAATAATACATTTTTCAAGGACCGTGTGTCCAGTGACAAGATAAATCTGAGAATCTACATTACAGAGATCTTCTGGAGAATAAGAATTGCATGTTTTTATTTTCCAGACCCATCAATTATAGAAAAAGCTGACCCTATAACTTAAAATTTTATACTGCATCTTGAGACATAAATAATACATTCTTTAATTTGTTTTATTTTTTTTTTTTTTTTAAGATTTTATTTGTCAGAGAGAGCGAGAGAAAGCATAAGCAGGGGGAGCGGCAGGCAGAGGGAGAAGCAGGCAGATGCTGAGCAAGGAGCCCAATGTGGAACTCAGTCCCAGGATCCTGGGATCATGACCTGAGCTAAAGGCAGATGCTTAACCAATTGAGCCACCCAGGATTATAATACATTCTTTTAGAGAGCGGTTTGTGTCTCATGAATCTCTATACCCAATAAGGTTTGTTGACTTTAATTATTCAATTAAATTGATAAAACTGCTAGAGAGGCGCCTGGGTGGCTCACTCGTTAAGCGTCTGCCTTCGGCCCAGGTCAGATCCCAGGGGCCTGGGATCGAGCCCCACATCGGGCTCTCTGCTCTGCAGGAAGCCTGCTTCTCCCGCTACCATTCCCTCTGCTTATGTTCCCTCTCTCGCTGTGTTTCTCTCTGTCAAATAAATAAAAAATCTTAAAAAAAAAAATAAAAAAAAAAAACTGCTAGAAACACAAGAGTTAAAAGTTGGATTGGTTAGTAGCAGGGAGGTGAATTTGATGATTTTGATTTCAGTTATGTGATCTTGAGGGAGCCATCACTCATCCAAATGGACAATGTAGAAAGCAGTTAGCAAGGTGAAACTGAATTTAGAGTGTATGTGAGACAATAGTTACATAGATTTGAGAATACCCCAAAGAGGAGTGTTAGTTAAACTAGACTGTGGTAAATTCTTGAAAGGCATATTATAGAAAGAGATGACTATAACACTCAGCCCAAATGGTAGACTATGACAGACATGGAATATTTGTGTCAAGATGCTGTATGTGAAATGCCTCAGGGGCTCACTTGGTTGAGCATCTGCCTTCCCTTAGGTCATGATCCCAAGGTCCTGGTCTGTATAGAGTCCTACATCAGGCTCCTTGCTCAACAGGGGGCTTGCTTCTCCCTCTGCCTGCTGCTCCCCATGCTTGTGTGCTGTCTCTCTCTCTCTCTCTCTCTCGTTCTGGCAAATAAATAAATAAAATCTTTAAGAAAAAAAAAAAAAAGAAGATGCAGCATGTATATCCTTTGTAAAAGTACCACACCACTATTTCATTATTCTGAAGAACTGGAATTAGATTCAATATCCTACAAGAAATTTGAATTAGATTCAATATCTTACAAGAAGAGCTGACCCAACTCTAAGATATGAGAGTAACTACTGGTAGGAATAAAAGTTCATAAATACTTATAGGCAAAGTAACATCTTTGTATACAGAAAATGAAGCAATTCTACACCAACATGACCATATGATACCAAATGGGCATATGTTATCAATATGATATGAATATAAGTAAGCATATAGACCTTGAAGGTCCGTAAACATTTAACTTTGGAACTAGATGATATAAAATTTAGTCCATTTAAGTAAATAATTATGGAGAGATAACTAGGAGTAATTGCACTACCCATCGTTATATAAACCATAAGGAAAAATAAATTTGCTTAAAAGTGGTAGATAAGAAAGATATAAAGGAAATATATCATCACTTGAATAAAGATAATCTTTTACCAACTAGCTTTTTCTTAGGGAGTAGGTTGGGTGGGACATTTAGCTTTATCAATTTTTTAAGAGGTAATATGATATTGAATCAAGTGGAGGAAAATGACAGCTTTTCCTATGCCAAAATTTTTCTTCAAACAAATAGGAAGGCAACTGGAAGAAATACACATAAACTGATGGATTCCAACATTCTGTTTCTAATTGGCTAATTTCATATTAGCAGTTTTACATCTTTTCTTCTGATGTGAATCATCATGGGGGAAGAAAACAAGGCAAATGATTTCCTGGCTGAGAAAAACATCTTTGCTTCATTACATAATTTTAATTTGCTCTGGTTTCTATTCTGAACACTGAGAACTCAATAGAGAAAATGTTGCTTTTTAACACATAACTGTGCATTTACATAACTATGTACATTTAAAATGTTTAAGAGCCCACTTCCACCCTATCCCATTTGTCAGATCCTGCTCCCCCAAGCCTTTCAAAGTTGAAATCTGTGATGCCTGTCAAATGCAGATTTAGTCCTATCAATTACTGAGATCCTTCTTTTCCAGAGAACATAATGTATCTGCAAACACAGTCTTAACTTCAGTAGGGCTTGGAGAGAGTCTTACAGCCAAAGTTATAGTATTTATCTAATTAGGTAGGAGTAAGCCACAAGTAATTGTGAAGTGCCTGATACTAATATTAACGCAACTCTAATAAGAGCTACCACTTAATAAGTGTTTACAATATATGGAAGCTCACAGAACATTTTCCTTATAGGATTGGGAGAACAAAAACTGAAGTACTAATCCAGTTATGGAGAAAAAACCCTGGTAACAATTCAAAATTTAAATTGGTCTCAGAAGGCCTAGACACTGGAAGTAAGGGAGAACCAGAAACAGATCACTCCTCACAGGGACTAACCCTCCAATTCAAATTAATCCTTTACTTGATTAACGTGATTATCACCCTTAGGCTAACAGGCTGGCAAAAGCAAATTTAATTAAACTTCTAGAGAAGCTAACATCATATAGAACCTGAAATTATCTCTACAATTTTATATTCATAGTGACCGTCACTTAGTAGAAGACCTAGCCAAGCGTAAGAGAAGACAAATGCTATGGCCACAAAGAAAAACCATGGATAAGAGAAAGAGGTCCAATGGGATCTAGATAATGGTGATGAGTCACGAACTTTAAACCAACTAGGCTTAGTGACTTCAAATATACTAAAAGGCAAGAATGAAAACTTTGACATAGAACTAGAATCAATAAACAGAAAGAAGCAATGAAAATTCTACAGTGCACAATAATATATAAATAGTTGAAATAAGACCTCGAGGGATGGTGTAACTGCAGATTACATACTACTGAGGAAAGAATTAGTTAATTGGTTTGTAGGTCAGAAGAAAATATTCAAACTGAATAATAAAGAAAAAATGAAATTCTGAATATACAGTAAGAAAGGAATCATACCTAAGAATAAGAATAATATAACTCTTAAAACTATTTTATTTGGTATTTTACTGGACCATATAGTCTAAAATAAGGCAAAAAAAAAAAAAGGATTGAGAAAAAGTCATAAAATTGTCAATTTCACATATAACATAAGAACATCCAAAGAAAGTACAAAATAAATTATAAATAAGTTATGAGAATTAATACATGCATTATAAGACATTGGATGCAAGGTTAGTTAAAAAAAAACACACAGGGGGTGCCTGAGTGGCTCAGTCGGTTAGGCGTCTGCCCTCAGCTTGGGTCGTGATCCTGGGGTCCTGGGATTGAGCCCCACGTGGGGCTCCCTGCTCAGCGGAGAGCCTGCTTCTCCCTCTCCCACTTCCTCTGCTTGTGCTTCCTCTCTCGCTGTCTCTCTCTCTGTCAAATAAATAAAATCTTTAAAAAAAAAGCATAAATTTAACCACAAATATACAAAATCTCTAAATGGAAAAATCTTAAACAATATGGAGAGAATCTTTAAAAGTAATTGGAAAATATCTAATTGAGTCATGGATCAGATAACTCAATTTTAGATGTCTGTTTTTACAGACTGATTATGGGTGCAATGTAATCCTAATAAAATTAACAGCAACTTTTGAATGGAAATCAATATTAATGCAATTTTTTTCTAAAAATGTGAAGTATAATAGTACTGCAGTAAACTAAAGGAGTAAAGTATGGAGACTTACTCTGTTGGATCACAATACTTCATAAGTATACCCCCTAAAACAGATTTCACAACCATGTTATGATTGACAGTTTAAGTAGAATAATCTTTGTTTTGGGAGGCTATCTTGTGACTAGAGGATGTTACTCCAAATCCTTATCTTCTACCAACTGCTTGCTAGTAGTAACCACCCTCTTCAATCGTCACATACATAAATGTCACCAGACATTGCCAAATGTCCTCTGAGGAGATGGAATTCATTCTTGGTTAAGAACCACTGCCCTAGGAAAATGCATATGTTTAGGCAACAGAAAACATGTACAAGAATGTTGTGAACATATTTGATGTTTATAGTAACCAAAAAATGTAAACTAAAAAATCTATAAACATTAGAAAGGTTAAAAATTTAAATACATTATAACTAGATTCCAATACATGCTGACACTAAGCTAATTACACTTATACATAAGTATATACATATGTTATAAAATTTATTTAGCAAATATCACCAGATAAAAAGAATATTTGCTCTATGATTCCATTTTATATATTTCAGACATAGGCAAAGTTAATTTATAAAAGTCTTAGAAGTCAGGATAGTGGTTATCTTTGTAGAAGAAGGAGGAAAGAGAGGTTAGAGATTATAAAAAGACACTACTGGGGTTTTTTTAGCTGCTACTAATGCCAAAATTTTGACCTGGATTTTTATTACCAGATTTGTTTTGTAGTAATATATCAAGCTCTAGAAATATTATGTGAAGTTCTCTGTATGTATATATTAATTGAACAAAACTTTAAAAAAATTTAAGTTCATCAAATAAGTTAAGAAAGTAAAGAAAAATAAACAGTGGGTTTCCTAGGTAGCTCAGTCAGCCAGGTATCTGACTTCAGCTTGGGTCATGATCTCAGGGTCCTAGGATTGAGCCCCACATTGGACTCCCCATTCAGCAGGAAGTCTGCTTGTCTCTGTCCCCTTCCCTTTGCTCCTTGTCCCCACTTGTGCTCTCACATTCTCTCTCAAATAAATTAATAAAATCTTAAAAAAAAAAAAAGCAAAAAAGAAACAGAAAACAAGTGAAACAAAGGAAAATTCAAAGAAAAAAATCACAGGGAGATGTAAATATAACTATAGTAGTAATTGCATTAAATGTAACTGAACTAAGTTTGTCAGTTAGAACCAAGTTTGTTACACTTCACTAAGTAGTAAAACATGTTGTTTATACAAGACATACATCTAAAATAGCTAAGGAAAAAATAGATGTGAAAGTAAAAGAATGGCAAGATAAGTCAAATACTAATAGAAAATTCTAGGACATGTTAGATTTTAAGGCAGGAAGCATTATTAGAGTGATATATTGCAAAATTATAACATTCATTTCATGAGAAAGCTATAAATATTCTGATAATTTTTTAATATTCTGATAAATTTAAATTATATTAAGCAAAGGTTAGAAAACTGCAAGGAGAAATAAATGAATCCACAATAATTATCTTAGTGATTGATGAAAGATACACCAACAAAGTAAAAACAATATAAACAAGACAAGTGACAACTCTAAAGTACTGGATGTATGTTGAGAGAGCATTACACCCAAGAACTGAAGGCTATATATTCATTTCAAGTATGAATAGTACCGTTATGAAAATAACCCTCATGATATCCAACACAGAACTGGGAACGATAATGGATGACCACATAAGGTAATTTTTTTAATAATGCTTTTTTGAAGTTCTATACGTGAAGAATATTTGTATGTAAATTTTCTATTCAAAGAACATGGTAGATATTCAATAATTGTTACTTCCCTCTCTTTTAATATTGTATTTATAAATGCCTATATTTGTGTATTCTTCTGTATTGGGAATGAGATATAAATCTTCATGTGAAATCAGTAAAATTTTTAATCTACTCAACTTGAACTTGTAGTGATTATTTTATGATCTTTATGGGTTGAGGTAGGTGTTCTCTTTGGATCTCAGAATGAGATTTTATATGCCTTTTCTTAAAATTGCCACTTCCTTTTTGTTTTGAGGTCATGATTTTTTTATGATTAAAATTAGGTTTGGTGAATCTATATCTTCTTTTTATTTGTTATCACGACTTATTTATAATTCCTTTATCATGCTATAATGAAAATATTACTGATCACAGATTCAGAATACACAAGTTTGCATCCTGGTTCTACCAACAGCTAACTCTGTTCCCTCATCACTAAACCATACTGTTGTTGACAGGATTACAAGAAATCACTTTTGTTAAATTGTGCCTTGTCATCTATAAAGCCATAAAAAAGCAAGGTTACTAACTTTTACTATCAGGGCATGTATCTTCATAGGGGTATGACTGCCAATGGTTAAGTGTCTGCCTTCAGTTCAGGTCATGATCCCAGGGTCCTGGGACAGAGTCCTGCGACACACAGTGTAAGCAGCCTTGGGCTTCCTGCGCAGTGAGTCCCTCCTCACCCTCAGCCCCTCCTCACCACTCGCACTCTCTCTCTCTCTCTGATATAAATAAATAAAATTATTAAAAAAAGTTTGACTGCCAAAAGCAAACGCCACTTCTGTCATAACTGACTATGACTGGGTTGGTTTATGAGGAAATAAAAGAATTATACTATAGTGAATTACTCAATATATTATCCCTCTTGAGTTTGTACTATTATTACTATTTTCAGATGTTGATATTAAAAGTTTAAGAGGCTTAATGGATTGCCAAATCTCTAAAGATACATTTTTTTCATTTCATTATGTCTATGACATGAATGTAAGAATTCAATAATTTTTCATGACAAAATTCACAACAGCACCTGAAATGACGTATCTTTTGAATTTAAATCTATTGATCTCTATTCATAAGTGATGAGGATATAGATATTTATTATATATAAAGATGAAAAAGGAAACTAAGATATGTAGTCACAGGACACTTGGGTTCTTTCCATAATTTGGCTATCGTGGATAATATTACTATTAATATCAGGGTGCATATATCCTTTTGAACTAGTATTTTTGTATTCTTTGGGGAAATACCTATTAGTACAATTGCTGGATTGTACTGTAGTTCTATTTTTAACTTTTTGAGGAACCTCCATAGTGTTTCCCAGAGTGGCTACACTTGTTTGCATTCCCACCAACAGAGTAAGAGGGTTTCTATTTCTCCAAATCCTTGCAACATCTGTTGTTTCGTGTGTTGATTTTAGCCATTTTGACAGTTGTGAGGTGATATCTCATTGTAGTTTTGATTTGTATATAACAGACTATTAGCCATAAAAAAAAGGAAATCTTGCCACTTGCAACGACATGAGTGGAGCTAGAGAGTATTATGCTAAGTGAAATAAGTCCATCAGAAAAAAGACAAATACCATATGATTTCATTCCTATGTGGAATTTAAGAAACAAAACAATGAGCAAAGGGAAAAGCGAGAGATACAAATCAGGAAACAGACTCTTGGGGCACCTGGGTAGCTCAGTTGGTTAAGTGACTGCCTTCAGCTCAGGTCATGATCCTGGAGTAGCGGGATCAAATCCTCCACAGGGATCCCTGCTCAGTAGGGAGTCTGCTATCCCTCTGACCCTCCTCCCTCTCATACTCTCTCTCTCTTGCTCTCTCTCTTCCTCTTTCTCTCATTCTCTCTCTCTCAAATAAATAATAAAAACAAAATCTTAAAAAAAAAGTAAACAGACTCTCAACTATAGAGAACAAACTAATGGTTACTAGAGGGGAGATCAGTGGGGATGGGTTAAATAGGTGATGGAGATCAAGAAGGGCACTTGTGGGGGCCCCTGGTTGGCTCAGTGGGCTAAAGCCTCTGCCTTCGGCTCAGGTCATGATCTCAGGGTCCTGGGATCGAGCCCCACATCAGGCTCTCTGTTCAGCAGGGAGCCTGCTTCCCCCCACCCCTGCCTGCCTCTCTGCCTGCTTGTGATCTCTGTCTGTCAAATAAATAAATAAAATCTTAAAAAAAAAAAAAAGAAGGGCACTTGTGATGAGCAATGGCTGTTGTATGGAAGTGTTGAACCGCTATGCTCTACACCTGAAAATAATATGTTTGTTAACTAACTGGGATTTAAATAAAAACTTTAAAAAAGGTAATATAGGGATGCCTGGGTGGTTCTGTTGGGTGTCAACCTTCAGCTCAGGTCATGATCCCAGGGGCCTGGGATGAAGTACCACATTGGGATCCTTGCTCAGTGGGGAGCTGCTTCTTTCTCTGCCTGCTGCTCCCCTGCGTGTGCTCTCTTTCTCTGACAAATAAATAAATAAGACCTTCAAAACAATGATAATGTAGTTTCATCACTGAACACTGTGTCATTTACCAGTAACAGCTATATTCTTGCAGTGCTTGCTCCTTAATCAGACAAATGATGACGGCTCTCCTTGTATGTGGAATGCATCTGTAGTTTAAAAGCACACAGACTAAAGGATGAAATACAATTCTAAATTACAAAAAATTTCACAATGAATTTATCTAGCAAAACTATCCAATTCTTTTTAGTAATGCACATTTAGTATTTATTTATATAACCCAGTCTCTCAGAAATGTGAGCTTTTTAAGATTCTTCAAATCTTAAAGAGCTTTAAGGAAATAAGCAAAAAACATTCTTTATCTTAGGAAATAAATTGTATCTTAAACAAATGACCTATTGGCTTGGTTACCAAATTGTTTCAAATATACAGATGATTCACTTTGACCAGGACTAGAGGACTTGTCTAAAAATTAACAAAACTTATTTTATATTCTTATCCTATTCCCAGCTTGTTCTTCTGCCTTTTTCTTATCAACTCAGAGATGTGGAGAAAGAAAAGCAACTCAGTTTTTTCAATCCAATGTTTTATATATTCTGTGAAACAGACACAGAAGATTCTATGGCTCCAGGGAGATCATAAATAATGACAGTAACTACTGAAGGCAGGTAGTTGGAAAATTTCTTGGCTACATGACCTTCCCAATGTGGTATGAATCATGCAAAATTCCACATAAAGTTAGAAACTTTCAAAGATTTTGGAAACCAAATTTACTCTCCAAATTATATCCCCTTTTCATTGTAACTCCACTGAGTAAGCTGAAGGTAAAGGGACCAGCACTTAGAAGAACATGGAAAATCAACTCTTTATCAATTTTGGAGGGCTCTTTAATTCTGGTACTTCTCCCCCTTTTTACATTGGAATTTTATATACTTTAGCATCTGGATTTACAGAAATCATGGTACATGGATTCCCTTCTCATGTCTAGTCACTTGTAGGAATAGTGAGGATCAAATAAAAGTGACAAATCAAACAGGGAAACTTAAAAAGCTACATTTGTTCATTAGGTAAGACAATGTTAATAGAAGAGATAACCTTGTTTATTACCCAAGGAGAGGAGGCTGAACTGTTATTTAATTTTGGAATATCTATAGTTGTTTCTTGATGCTCATGTGATGAACCAAGAATACAGACTACATTATTCCAAAGCCATAAGAATTATCATTATGGAAATAATAACTTGTGAGTACGGTGCTATTTTAGGCTCTTACATGTGGTATAATAAAAAAAGCCCCAGGACAAAATGGGAGAAACAAGTCCCATTATCAATGTCACCTTACACAGACTATATGACCTGGAAAGTTACTTAATCTTTATGGGCTATAGCTATACCATTAGATGAAGTTAGAGAAGGATTGGGCAAATTCTGGGATCTAAATCTTAAAACAATTACTGACTTCTTTTCTTCACAAGTTGGTACTCCACTTTATACTTTACTATTAAAGTAGACTTTTAAAGTACACTTTTACTATTTTCCACCACATTAATAGAAGATTGTCTGAATTTTATCAGTGTATTTTCCGTTTATTCATTTTTTCCTGATACCCTGCAGTGTGAATTAGTTCACTCCAAAGAAACTATGTTTTTCGTAGTGTTCCATGGCACTTTGCCCAGTATCCTCAGATGATCTTTAAACTGGAATTCAAAGACTATTTTTAAATTCAGTAATTACTTTTATTACACCCTATTCTTTTCTTTACATGTTAACTATTGTATTGTAAGTAGCTTTGATTATCTCTTTGATTACTTTATCACTCCCACATTTCCCACAAAAGTGGCTGGCATGGGAAAGTGGATTAATAATTACTTGTTTAAGTGGCATCACTTTTGGACTCTCTGGGTCTTATTCTTTGGACAATTGAGCTTGAGTGGTATATGCAGAGCCCTAATGATAATAAAAATGCTCTTTTGTTAAAATAATAAATATGTTCTTTACGTAACAAATATCTTCTATTCAAATTTGCTAACATTATGATTATTTGGAAGAAATGTAAAATGGTCATTATACCAGAGATCACCAACTCTACCAGATATTATGGTACTATATAGTTCAGCTTTTACTGAAGACTCAACCATCCTATATTATTTAATATACAAAGTCAGGGAAATATCTGGCTGCACGAATATCAGCAAATAAAAAGGAGACAACTGGGGAAACATAAAAGGATAGCTTAGATTTGTAATGTACATGTGCGGTCAGAAACATCTCAATTATTAGGAATGAGTGGAATTCTTTAATTATAAAAGTGATAGCTGTTTGGCTAACATAAACTCTCCCAACTTTCACTCATAGCTTCCATAATACATTTAAGAAGACAAAAGAATGAAGAGAGTTAGGATTACAAGTATCTAAATTACATTTACATTAAATAAAAGCAATGAGATTAAATTTTGAAACATAGCTCTGTTGTATGCACAGTTCAACCTCTGCAGTAACATGGACAGTCAAAAAAGGACTAGCAAAAGCTTTTGACTCCCTCTTGTTTTTCGAATTTAGCTTGGATATTATTGTCTACACCAGGAATTAGACAGGTTTTCAGTTTGGGTCCTCTGAGAAGCAGATGCCAAGAAGAAAGTACTTGCTAAACCACTTCTTTGGAATAATGCCAGTGAAAGCAAAAGGGGAGTGGGAGCAGGTTTAGACAGATAACCTTCTTGGTCAGGTCTGATACTTGTGAAAGGAACATAAGAAGTAAGAGAGATTGTGTAAGAAATCTTAGTCTGAAGTATGACTCTGAGAAAGCCTCATCCATGCTGACGGGAATGCAGAGCCAAGATTGCTCATTAGAGGAGTCCCATATTTGGCAGGAGAGGTCACACTCTAGTACACCCATGGCTCTCAGTCATCAGCTGGAAGCTCCCTGGGCATGACCTTGACATGTGGGCTATAGCAGATCTAGAGATGCAGTAGCTGGAGACTATTGAAGGGACCAGCAGAAAGGACATTCTGAGTGATGCACCTCCACGAGTGCCAGACCAGAAAATCATAAATCTAATACATTACAAACTTGTTTCGATCTGTTCAGAATCATCCATTTCTGTACCTATCAATTTTTCTCCCTACATGAATTCATAAAAGAAAATAAATCCCCCAAGATGCAATGCAAATAGTTAATAGATGGAAACGGCTCTTGATACATGGCAGAGAATTTGCTCTATGGGCCAGAATAAAGCAGAAAATTCCTGCATGATCTTCCTGTCATGTGATCTAATATGGAAAGCCCTGTATCTGTCAGCAATCTTTAGCAAAGTCAGAGAATATTTTCATTCCTTGAGGGAGGCAATCAGAAGTCAGAATTAAGAGGCCAGGAGAAGAAAGATCTCAGCCACACACAGCACTTAGACTAAAATCCATACTCTTCACTTTGGGTTACACTTGTTTTCATTTTTACCTGTTTTTCTGAGCTCATATTTCATTTTCTTCCTAACTAAGCTGTTGATAATCTCTCTGTTTTATTTTTTGTTTTTAATTTTTCAAACAAAATGGAAGCTCTTTTCTACCCTAGAGACATTGTACAAGTATCTCCTCTTTCTACAATATTTTCTAAGGCTTTTCAATGTGTCTGGCCCCTTCTTATCTAAAGCATCTCAGAGACCTGCCTGGAATACACTCTGTAGGTAAGTACTTGATCCTCCTTTTCTTCATCACAGCAATGTGTGAGGATCTTTCATGATAATTTGTATTACAGAGTTATGTATGTACATGCTCTTTTTATATAGGACTTTGAGATCCATTAGAGCAGTAACAATATTGTTTAATACATTTATTACATAGTCATCACATAGTAATGCATCTTTGTTGGGGAATTATGTGGTGGACTGATAAATTCTATGTATATCTTAACATTTTTGATATGCATCACTAAATTCACAACACTACCCTCCAGAAAGGTTGTAAAAGTTTATATTGCTAACATCAGTTTATGAGAATGCACATTTTCCTCTTCTTCCTTAACAATGAATTTTATGGCTTTAAAAAATAGTTGTTCAAAAAAATAGTTGTTCAAATGAGTGGAAATGATATTTATTGTTTTAATTTATATTTTCTTAAATTCTAGTCAGGTTGAACATGATTACATGTGTGCTAAAACTTGTATTTCTTCTGTGGTAAATTACTTGCTCACGTTTTTCCTCCTCCCATATTTTGTTTTCGATATATCTAAAAGTATATTCTGGATGATTTAGATAAGATATATATTATGTCTATAAAATAAAATTATATGAAACCATAAGAAAGAATGGTGTAGATTACTCAGTGACATAGAAAATATCCATGACATATTGAAATAGGGCTCAGCTAAAGGAAGGAAGGAAAAGCCTTCCCCTAAAAACATGTTCTTCTGAAATCCTTAAAATATATGAATGAATGCGATAGAAGCCTAAATTTCATTAGTATCCAGTGGACGATCCTAAGTTTTACTTAAATGATTAAAGTGAAATGATTTTCTACATTGTTCTGGAAACCAAATTTATAAAAGTGAAATAGGGGTCCCTGGGTGGCACAGTCAGTCACACGTCTGACTCTGGGTATTAGCTTAGGTCGTGATCTCAGGACAGCTCTGTGCTCAGTGCAGAGTCCGCTTGGGATTCTCTCTCCCTCTCCCTCTGTCAGCCACTCCATGCATTCTCTCTCTCTCTCTAATAAATAAATACGTCTTTTTTAAAAAGTGAAATACTTCTATTTAAAATGATACAAGTAAACAATCATTAAGCTTCTTCAAGCAATAATGTGGAAAGTGCTTTTCTGGCCCTTGGTTTCTTTTTTTCAACTTGCAAATTCAATAGATTCCTTCTGTGATTCTTCTGGTGTCCTTTCCAGGATGTTATCTGTGAAACTTGATCCTGGAATTTTCATTCACTCACCTTTTCAAAACAGGTAACTCTTTCTCTCTCTCAGTCCTGAAATTTGTTGAATCTTTGACAAATTGAGATTAAAAGCAGAGTTATTTAATAGCTTCCATCTTAAAATTTTATTTCATCTGAAGCAAGCTGCTTTCTTTATAAATCCGCTATGAGTATGTAACAGAGGTTTTCAAAGTGTATTCTGTGGAGATAGGGGGCTCCTGGATACTCTTCTATGAGGTCTTAAAGTTAACAGTGTTTCTTATACCTGGATTAAGAAATGTTTTGTCTTTTTTTTTTTCTTTTCTATTATGTTGCAATTTACACCCCTGGAACAAAAGCAAAGGTGTGTAAAACTATTGGCATCTTAGCATGAATCAAGGCATAGGCATCAAACTATTCTAGCAGTCATTGGGTTCTCCACTATCACGCCCACAAAAATAAAATGCCAGTTTCCCTAAGAATGTTCTTCATTAATATTAGCAAGAATTACTTTGATTAAATCTTAACCCTTGAGTACATATGTATGATCTGGGTGATGAAGTGGGAAGTATGCCCTTTATATAGCCCTTTACCACACATCAAAGTATGCTGGTTGTCTCAAAGAAAATTATTCACATAGTGATTTCAGTTGTGAGCTAAACTAGCTGTTTCTTTCATGGAATAGAAATTTTTCTTGAAAAAAATTACATTGTGATTCTCAGATTTTGAAGGTTTATAGCAACTTGAGGTTTTCTACACCTAGGAAACAGGTTTGAAGAAAGTGTCTATGCCCATGAATGGGAAAAAAAGAGTTGTATCAAGTTGAGGGATAGCAATCTTGAAGTAACAGAAGGTGACAAAGGAAGTGAATAGTAGCTCTAGGAAGTATAGAGCAACATTACTGACCAGAATGAGAGAATTTGAACTTGTGAAATAAGTTATTGTTTTGCTGGAAATTAGAGAAATATCTTAATACAAAAAACCTGGTAAACACCAAATGGTCTGCAAGAAATTACGGCTTTAGTATTTTCATGTGCCACACATTCCCTAGACTCTCAGTTACACCACAGTGAAGAGAGGATAAAGTTCTTATCATTAAGGATTTTTTTTTTTTTTTTGACAGAGATCACAAGTAGGCAGAGAGGCAGGCAGAGAGAAAGGGGGAAGCAGGCTCCCTGCTGAGCAGAGAGCCCGATGTGGTACTGGATCCCAGGACCCTGAGATCATGACCTAAGCCAAAGGTAGAGGCTTAACCCATGAAGCCACCTAGGCGCTCCAGTAGTATGGAATTTTTAAAAGTTAAAAATGATATGTTTATTGGAAATATAACTGATCAAATGCTGGTGGCAAAAGAAAAATGGAAATGAATAGTAAAAGAGAGATTACAAAGTGGGATCAAAGTCAGTCTCCCAGTAAACATTTATTAGAGCATACCAAGGGCCCATCACTGTCAGAAACTGATCATCAGGTTGTCATTTCTCAAGGTGAACTTTCCCTTAAGTTTGTAATACTTTCAAATCATATTAACATAAAAATAAGTATAAATAATTGCAGATTACCATTAAGAAATATTGTAATCATCTCTGAAGCTTTGGCTTTTAGATATGGATTGGAATTCCTATTATCTCTATACATCAGGTTATAGCAGACTTAAATTTTGCAAAGTTTAATTTCCAGTTGAAGGAATGCCTATTTGTTGACAAGCACTGTGTAAGTCTCTAAGAATACAACATTGATAAGACATTTTATCTGGACTCAAGGGCCTCAGAGTATTATGCAGAGGGTAAAAGTACACCCAAAATTTCTAACAGTATGTTAAATGTTATGATAGAGAGGATACTATTATGGAGAGTCTTAATTGAATGCACAGTATTTTCTAATGTATTATAATTAAAAGCAGAGGTAGTAGTGTGAATATTTGATAGACAGGTAAAGTATAGGCATTGACCAATCAGAATGGACTTGTAGGCAACTCCTAAGGACATCCTGGGGCAAATCTGATGGATGTTAACACTGATTGTAAGTCATGGGCTACCATAATCACTTTTTACCAAAAAAGAGTAAAATCTTGAACCCAGTAACTGTTCTACATACCATATCTAAAGTAAATGCAAAACACAAAGAAGATATTAGGCAAATATCTATCAACTTTGAAAATTAAGTATAAATCAATGATGATGACTCCAGTAAATAACAGTGTCTTTAAAGTTGTGTGGATGTGAAGATTCCATTATATTTAAATTTGCATAATTCATTACTCAGGTGAAAAAGCATAACTCATTGCCAAGCAATACTGCCTCAGGGTGCCTGTGTGTCTTGGTAGGTTGGGCGTCTGTCTTTGGTCATGATGCCGGGGTCCTGAAATGAGCCCTGCATCAGATTCCCTGCTCAGCAGGGAGCCTGCTTCTCCCTCTCCCTATGCCCGTCTCCACCCCCACTCCTAGCTCATGCTCTTATGTCTCTCTCTACTTTCAAATAAATAAATAAAACTTAAAAATAAAAACATACTTACCATTTTCACATCTTCTCCTTTATAAGTTATTAGTCATCCAGAGATACTTATTAATCATAATTATCAAACTTGAATTATACATTTTCAGCGCATAACTTTTTTAATAAATATGATTTGTTGTGTTTATAGCCTTACTTAAACTTTATTGTAGGATTTTCAAGGTAATAAACATGAAATAATTTCACCCATAAGCCAATTGTCCAAAACACAAGCATTTTAAATGTCTAATCACTAATGCCTCATCAAGTTTCTCTGGCATCTTTTTTTTTTGCTTTTGAAAAGTTTTCTGGTTTGTTTGCTTGCTGGCTTTGCTTCGTAGTGTAAACAGTGGGTTTTAATTAATAGAGCTTGGATTCATAACCTGACTCATCATTACTAATTTAGAAACTTCAAGTAGTTGCTTGACCAATATATGAGTTAGTTTCTCCATTTACAAAATAGGAGCATTGGCATAAAAATTAGAAATATTTTGCTATTAAAAATGATAAGTAAGGCTCTTAGTGTATGCAGGCCCACAATAAGTGTCCAATAAATAGATAAATAGTAGCTAAAAGCTATAACCAAAATTGTTTTAAAAGATTTTTTTGCAAGGATTTAAAGAACAGTGCTTAGCAAAATTATTTGCATTTGTTAACATTTAGTAATTCTTAGGTTTCATTTCTGCAACATAAACAATTGTTATAAGGGGAAAACAAATTCCTCAGAGTTTACCCCTTGAAGTCTTGTTGTAAACACAAAAAAATAACTCCCCTACCTTAGGAGAGCTTGTGAAGATTAATGAGTTGTTTCGTTGGGTTCAAGTTTTCCACATGCACAGAGTCCACTATGGTGATGTAATTAATTTCACAACACCAGGGTTTTGTCATCCAACATTCCCATGCCATGAAGCTATGATAAGTATTCTTTAATTAAACCTCGAAATTTGCCAATGATGTTGCATAGTGCAGCTGGAGCACAGATATACCTCTGAGGACCCAAAGGTTTTAATACGCAGCTGGGGAAGCTTAATAATAGAACGTTTACATGAAAGGCTTCTGAGTTGGTATCCAAAGTTTTTTAAAACTTTCCGTAAATACTTATATCTAAGGAAACAAAAATAATAAGGGGTTTAATGACCTTGCGTTTCTGGTTATAACAAGGTGGGCAATACGGTATGCTCCCAGGTTGAGGAAGAGAGAAAAACCTTCTTTGGTTATTCTCTTGACCTCCCAGATTTAAAACCAGCAACCTCCCAGGCCATTATTTTGCTATTAATACAGCTGAAAATAATCTTTCTCTTAGGACTTGGGTATAAAGAAACAGGTTAGATAGGGTTAGTTTAATCTGATACTCCTTATTCTAGCTCTATCAGTTTAGGAAATGTTTGGTCTCTGTCTGGCTTAAACTGTTTCAGTGGGTATTTCAATCATGGTTCAGTAACAAAAGGAGAATGTATATTTATTCGAAAGTTCAACATAATGAGTGTAGGTTGTCTTGTTCTCTGATTCATATTTGGTTCAAACCTCGACTAGTTGATACAAATTAGGGTGAAATAATGCAATCTAACACAATGGGTGAGGGCACAGCTTTCCATCCCCTTCAATTATTAGTTATGTAATCTTAGATAAACTACTAAAATATCCCTTGTCTTTGTTTTCTTTATCTTTATAGTGGGAACTAGACAATATTTATTTTATAGAGCTGTGAAAATGAAAAGAAATAAAAAGTGTTTAGTAAGGTGGGCACATAGCAAGCATTCTATTTATGGTAGATATTGAGCATTCAAATAGCAAGTAATGTTGAGAGTGGTAAGTGGGGATAGAGCTAAGTTGAACTGCAAAAAACTTGTACTAACCCAACATAATGAGAAAATGGTAAAATCTATTAAAAGGTTATTTTTCCATCCAGGGTAGTTTGGAGAAACAAAGTGAAGGACAACATTTTGGTCCTCATACACTTTTGTTCCTCTGCCTTAAAGCACTGTTGCTTCATGGAGTTAGTGAATTCTAGGATCTTTGAAGGGGAGTTAGGCTGAAAAGAACTAATAAATATACAGATGCTTGTTTATAAAGTGGGAGGGGTGCCAGGTGCTTAATGGCAGAAATTTTAGAGGATAAATTCCAATTTCTTTTGAAGCCTCGAGAAAAGATTAGATTGCTGCAGGCCCCTGGAATAGTAGAAATCCATGATGCCATCTCTAGAACTAGGTACAGTGTCTTCCATTCAAGGCAAAAATACTTGCTTGTTTGTTCGTTTGTTTGTTTCTTTGAAAGTGAGGGCAAGAGAGCAAGAGAGAGAGAACCGAACACACGCCTGCCTGTGCACAAATGGGGGGAGGGGCGGAGGGAAAGGGAGAAGCAGACTCCCTGCTGAGCAGGGAGCCACTTGAGCCAGAGGAAGGGACTTAACTGACTGAGGCACCCAGGCGCCCAAGAGAAAAATACTTCTATCCAAACTGGACATGTGCACAACAAAACTGCTGTCTGCCATGAAGACTTGTATACCAAGCATAACAGTGATGACTAGTGTGACTAAAGACTAGTTTACCTTCAAAAATTTCTGGATTTTACCTATTGCATGGAGCACCGGGTGGGGTACATGAACAATTAATCTTGTAACACTGAAAAAATAAAATAAACATATTTGGGGAAAAAAAATTTCTGGATTTTATAGTAGCATAACCCTAGAGAGATCCCTCCAATAACTGAAACTGAGCCTTGGAAAATCAAAGCAAGCGCAACAAATGAAACCAACTCTGGTCCCAAAGGAAATGGGCTCAGACTCTACTTCCTTCTTTTCCTGCAACAAGCAATCAGGCTCCTAGAAGAGAAGAACAAGGCTGTGGCAACAGAAGTGGTATCTCCCTCCTGCTCTCTGGGTTCCTGGTTCCCGAGACTGTGGAGTAGTGCAGTAACCTCAAGGATAAGAAAAACATACATGAAATTTGGGTCAGAGGATAAGCTAGCTCTGTATGCTGAACAAGAACGTGTATTTATTTAGTTGACAGTAAGCCAAAGATCATTGTTCTTCAAATTGTTTCATGTCAACTGAACACTCCTCCAGAGTCAAAAATTGTTTCCTCCTAGGCTAAACGTTCTGGGTTTTGAGAAAGCATTTCTGAATAAAGGAAGCTTTCCAAGTGAACCTTCCTTTATAAAAGGGAAGCAAAATTATTTTTTATGTATACTGCCCTTCGATATTCTTACAAGGCTGTCATTCATACAACTCTATCAGCTTTTGTGTGGAAACTGTCTTAGCAAAGATCTGGCTCAAAATAAAGACCTGGATAATTACTCACATGCCGACTCCATGCTTAGGAGAGGACCTAGTGATACAGACTTTGGAATGGAGTTATTTTTTTTTTTAACCCAAGTTCAATTGTTCACCAATAAAAGAGCACGGCGGAGCAATCTATTGACATATTAAATCACATTGTGTTCTGCATGGCTGCAGAAGACTGCAACACATGAGAGAAACATTCCATACCATTTACTCAGCTTCTGTTTTCCTCTACCCCAAAGTGCCAATGCCAGGCTATTATTTTTGAAAACTTTAGTTTACTGAGGAAAATCATAAGATTTGAGAATATCTGCAAAAACTCAAAATAACAAAAAAGTACAAAACAGAAATGCTAGACTCAAAGTGGTATAAAAAACATTTAAGGTCACTGTGGCTAGATTTATCTGCTACTCAAGCTTAGCTAAAACATGAATTTAAGTACTGGAAAAGATATGTAAAATGAAGAAAGGAGAGACAAAAGAATGTGGTTGAGGAGTAAGGTTAAGAGACAGAGAAGACAGATTGAAACAGTGTAACATACATAGAACGGGGACCTAGACCAAGGCTTGCAAATGGTAGACATTCAAATATTCTATGTTAAATGAATGAATGAAGTGAAAAAGATATGCAGTAGATTTCCACTCAACAAATATTTGTTAAATATTATTTTATTAATGAGTGATTCAAAGACATGTGTGGTTATTTGATTATAAAAAACAATTTAAAACAAAATACTATCATACTTAGTATTTCAGACTAACCATGGGTGCTTTAAGAAGTTCACGGAGGGTCTGAGATAGGTTCATAAGAGGCTCTGCCTTTATTTTTGCTGTAAGAACAGTTTATCTGATCATTATACTCTTTTATGTATCCTCCTATTTTATGCCAATATCTTGCCTATTAACAGCATCTTTATGGACTCTAAGAAGATATTGACATTTCCATGCAGTAGGTATAAGAAATATTATCTCAATTAGAAAGAGCATCTCAATGTTATTCAGGAGGGGTTTTAATGTAAATCATATTGTTATTTAAATTAAGTCAATAGAAAGTATTGACTTCATTATAGAAATGTCTGTTTCTCCCCAATAAAGACAATCTGTAAAGAGTTAGCATTATTTGAAACCGAATGCCTGAATAGTTCTTAATTCTGATGGTTTTAGTCTAGAATTTACTTTCTCATGAAGCATATGATTTTTTCCCCTCTTCTGGATCAATACAGCAATATGTCACTTCCAAACAGTACTTAATTTGCAGTTCAGGCAAATACCATGTTGCTTTAAAACCCCCATTAAACAGTCTCATTCCTGTTTCTTCTCCAAAGTACTACATAAAGAAAAACATGCTCAACTGATTTCCTCAGACCTGTCCCTTGGACAGAAAAACAAGTTGGTCTGAATGATTTTTTTCTCTTTCTGTCTCACTCTCTTATGACCTGACTCTACCTGTCTGAAAATAGATCAGAGAGTGTATTAGATTAACTTGTGGTATTTTATTTCTGGCTGCTTCAGGAAATAAATTATCAAACCTGAAATTAACTTACTTACATGCACATTTTAAAATTTCCATTGTAAAATATTTCAGGTGTGCTTAAAATATTTTAGAACTGGAAGAGATGTGGAATCAGGGTATCACAGCCTCAAGGTGGTGGGACAAGGAAATGAAAAATGAAATATAGTGTTAAAAGACAGCTTAGTTTTCAGTGATATTCCCTCAATTTTACTGAAGAGAAAGATAATGAAATAAAGAGCTTTTAAAAGTAAATAAAAATTTAAAAATCCTTAAGTATAACAAGTTTCTCTTTGATCAATCTTACATATAAAATCCTTCATGTTATTAGTTCCTGCATGCATTGGATTCTGTTTGATGCATATTTTTATTGTTTATTATATTCACTTATTCTTCCAACCAACATTTATGAGGGCCTCTTCTGTTCCAGATACTGTTCTAGGCTTTGGGAATACAACAGTTGAAAAAAAAGGTAAATATTTTCTGTCATCTGAACTACACTGTTGTAGAGGAGATAGGCAATAACAAAATAGGTTAATTAATCGTATAAAAGAGACATATTAAACATGAACTAATGCAGGGTAAATGTTAGGACCCTTCACCTGGACCAATTCCAAGACATAGGAAAGGCACTAGCAATATTTCACATGATCTTAGCATTTTTTACCCAAATATGTTTATTTTATTTTTTCAATGTTACAAGATTAATTGTTAATGCACCACATCCAGTGCTCCATGCAATACGTGCCCTCGTCAATACCCACCACCAAGCTCACCCAACCCCTCACCCCCAACCCCTCCTAAACCCTCAGTTTGTTTCTCAGAGTCCACAGTCTCTCATGGTTCATCTCCCCCTCTGGTTTCCCCCCATTCACCTTTCCCTTCCTTCTCACAATGCCCTCCATGTTTTTCTTTATTCTCGGCATGTAAGTGAGACCATAAGGTAATTGGATCTCTCTGCTTGACTTATTTCACTCTGCGTAATCTTTTCCAGTCCCATCCATGTTGATACAAAAGTTGGGTATTCGTCCTTTCTAATGGAGGCATAATATTCCATTGTATATATATACCATATCTTCTTTATCCATTTATCTGTTGAAGGGCATCTTGGTTCTTTCCACAGTTTGGCAATTGTGGTCATTGCTGCTAT
>CM053604.1:22029094-22072887 GCA_028646535.1 Procyon lotor
GCTCTTTATCTCTCCATCCATTTTGAATGTCAGCCTTCCTGGATAAAGTATTCTTGGCTACATGTTCTTCTCATTTAGTGCCCTGAATATGTATTGCTAGCCCTTTCTGGCTTGCCAGGTTTCTGTGGACAGGTCTGACGTTATTTTAATGGGTCTTCCTCCATTTGTAATGGATCTCTTCCCCCTAGCTTCCCTCTGGACCTCTTGTCTAAAATTATAATTTGCAAATTTTACTATGATGTGTCTTGGTGTATTTCTAGACTCGTTGATCTTGGCAGGTGTCCTTTCTGCCTCTAGGACACAAATCCTTGTTCCATTCCCCAGATTGGGGAAATTTTCATTCAGAATTTGGTCAGCTATATCTTCTAGTCTTCTGTCTTTCTCTACCCCCTCTGGCATTCCAATAATTCTGACGTTGGAACATTTCATGGTGTCATTTATTTCCCTAAGTCTCTTCTCATGATTTCTGAGCAGTTTGCTCCAGCTCTCCTCTGGCCTTTCTTCTCTACCATTTATCCTCTAGATCACTAATTCTATCCTCTGTCTCTGTAACTCTAGCTGTTAAACTAGATTTAGATTGGATTTAGATTGGATTGGAGATCTTAGCATTTTTTAAAGTTTGTAAATTAAGCCATTTTTGTGAAAATTAGTTAAGAACGTTACCTCTTTCTACACCAACTTTCCTGTAAGATGTTTCCTTGTCTTAGCTAGAGTTAGACAGGCTGCAGTATCATTGCTTCCAAGTAAGGGGAAGTGGAATGAAGGATCCATTGGAGTCATAGCACACTACAAATACAAACTTCTACTCACCAAACAACTTATTTTATAGAATAAAATACAAGTAAATATAAGTGTGTTTAAGATACAATGCAAATACACATATAAGAAAAATAAAATACAAGTGTATTTAAACACAAATAAAATTACACATATATAAAGATATATAGACATATAGATATGTAAAGATATATAGATAGATTGGTAGGTAAGTAGTTAGATAGGGATGTAAGTATATAGAAAAAATAAGAAGGCAATTCAATAGAAAGATCACTAAAAGACTTGAAAAAGAATTTTTTACAAAAGAATCTAATAGAATGATCAATAAATTATGAAATCATGATCAGTCTCCCTATTAATCGGTAAAATGTTAATTAAAATGAAAATTTAGTATCCTTACATACATAATAGAATTACTAATTATTTTTTAAATATCAAGTGTCAAAAAGGACATGATGACACATCAAAATACTTCATAAACAGTTCTTTATTTAAATATTTTATTTATTTATTTGACAGAGAGAGAGAGAGAGATCACAAGTAGGCAGAGAGAGAAGGGGAAGCAGGCTCCCTGCTGAGCAGAGAGCCCGATGTGGGGCTGGATCCCTGGACCCTGAGATCATGGCCTGAGGCAGAGGCTTTAACCCACTGAGCCACCTAGGCGCCCCTTCATAAACATTCTTGAGAGTGAAAATTGTTATAACGAATTTAGAAAACATTAAAACTCGATATATACATAATCCATGACTCATGAATTCACTCACAATATGCCCAACAGAAATCTATGAACTTCTGCACAAAAAGACAAGTACAAAAAAGTTTATAACAATTATTCTTAGAACAAAAAATCTGAAGTAATCCAAATAACTCTCACTATTAAAATAGATAAAAAATTTAAGTGGATTAAAAATTTCAAAAGAAAATATAGCACATGCACTAACATGAATACATCTAATTAACAATGTTTAGCAAAAAAAGTATACAGAAAAAAAGGCTTTATTTACATAAAGATTAAATACAGACAAAAAACCAAACACCTCTAATTAAAATCAGGGAAGTGCTTAGTATTGGAAAGAAATGACAAAGTTGTGATGTTTTCAATACTGAGTATTTTGAAAATATTTTATGCCAATCTGATAAGTAATATCTTTTTTTTTTTTGCATTTCCAAAATATTACCAAGTGAGAACACTTTTTCATACAGTAACTGGACATTTGACAGTCTAATGATGATTGAATAGTAATACTATTTGCCCAATATTTATTTTATTTTTTAAGATTTATTAATTTATTTGAGAGAGAGACAGAGGGGCGGAGGGGCAGAGGGAGATAATTTTTTTTTTTAAGATTTTATTTATTTATTTGACAGAAAGAGAGATCACAAGTAGGCAGAGAGGCAGGCAGAAAGAGAAGTGAAAGCAGGCTCCCCGCTGAGCAGAGAGCCCGATGAGGGGCTGGATACCAGGATCCTGAGATCATGACCTGAGCTGATGGCAGAGGCTTTAACCCACTTGAGCCACCCTGCTGCCCCGAAGAGGGAGAGAATCTTAAGACTCCTTTGCCTAGCACTGAGCCCACCGTGGGGGCTCAGTCCCACAACCCTGAGATCATGACCCAAGCAAAAACCAAGAGTCAATATTTAACCAACTGAGCCACCCAGGTGTTCCTTGCCCAATTTTTTAAAATGAGGTTTGTTTTCTTTTTTGTTGTTATCAGAACTCTTGTATACAAATTAACCTTTTCTTCTGCAATTATTTAGAAACACTTTTTTCCCCAGTTACTTGTTACGAATTTCTTGCTTATATTTATTTTCTTTTTTCCATAAAAGCTTTAAAATGTGGGGACACCTAGGTGGCTTAGTGGGTTAAAGCCTCTGCCTTTGGCTCAGGTCATGATCTCAGGGTTCTGGGATCGAGCCCCACATCGGGCTCTCTGCTCAGTGGGGAACCTGCTTCTCCCTCTCTCTCTGCCTGCCTCTCTGCCTACTTTTTTTCTCTCTGTCAAATAAATAAAAATAAACAAAATTTTGTTTAGTTTGAAAAATTTGTTTTTGTTTTTGTTTTTTTTTTTTTTACATCCAAATCTCTGGTCCATCTGATTCATGTGTATTGTGTATATCATAAGCATTCAATTGAACACACACATGCATATGTGCTTTGGTGAAAACATGTGAAGCTTCACATGTGGTATACTAGAATGAGAGTTATTACCCCCAATCCGTGGGATCTTGGTTCTAATCTCATTTTATTCACCACTTTGTTGTTAAGTCACTTTATAATTTCTGGTCTGTTACTTCAGCTATGAAATGAGTGTATGACAAGATTTCAACTAAGAGATGTAAACATTTACCAGATAGATTTGGAAGAGTTTCGACTCAGTTCTCATAGTCTGTACATGCTGTGTGTGGCCCTGGCCCTGGTCTCCGCTACAACCTTGAAATCTCTAACCTTCTGAGGTTAGAATCTATTCTCGCCTCTACAACTAGAAGGAAAATTAATATGCACACTATCTATATAAAATATAGATATCCTTAATTTTTTAGATTTGAATTCTTCTTCTTCTTTTTTTAAAGATTATATTTATTTGACAGAGAGAAACACAGCGAGAGAGGGAACACAAGCAGAGGGAATGGTAGTGGGAGGAGCAGGCTTCCTGCTCAGCAGGAAGCCTGATGTGGGGCTCGATCCCAGGACCCTGAAATCAGGGCCTGAGCCGAAGGCAGATGCTTAACGACTGAGCCACTCAGGTGCCCCAAGATTTTAATTCTTCTAAGTGGAATATCTGACTTCATATCAACAACCATTGGTGATTTAACTAAGGATGTCACCTGATCTAAATGCATTTAGTCTATGAGATGCTTAGCTTCTTAAAACTTGCAGTTTGAATATAGAAAATTCGTTTGAGAGGGGCGCCTGGGTGGCTCAGTGGGTTAAAACTCCTGCCTTCGGCTCAGGTCATGATCTCAGGGTCCTGGGATCCAGCCCCACATCGGGCTCTCTGCTCACTAGGGAGCCTGCTTCCCTCACTCTCTCTGCCTGCCTTTCTGCCTACTTGTGATCTCTCTCTCTCTCTCTCTCTCTGTGTCAAATAGATAAATTTAAAAAAAATTAAAAAAAAAAGAAAATTAGTTTGAGAAATCAGTTTCATTCCTCTGGTAATTAAACAAGTCAAAATTCTTCGTGGATTATGTTTCTTGGGAGTCGAATGCGAGTTGTCATGGAAAAGAAAAGAAAATGGTATGGAGTAAGAGGGTGAGGGAAGAGGTAGAATAAGGGAAGAGGAGACGAAGAGACAAGAGTCCCTGTGAGACAAGAGGTATCTTCCTTCTCCTAGCTTTCATGTTTAGTTGAAGCATATCTGCTTAACTTACTTTCTCTGCATTCCATGAAAACATTCTGTACCCTTACTTTCTATAAAGTTCTTCATAGGAGTGTTATAGATGTAACTGTGTCCTTCTCAAATTCTATACCGAAGCTCTCCCAGTGTGATGGTATTTGGAGATGGACTCTCTCGGAGATAATTAACCTTTAAAACCTCTCCCTCCAAAAAAACGAAACAAGACAGAATGAAACAAAACAAAACAAAACAAAAAACTATATTTGCAATATGTTTAACAACTAAATATGCAGGGTAGCTTACACATTATATTATTTTAATAATTTAAAACACTGAAAATCATTTACTACACTCCTATTTTACAGGTAAGAAAAATAAAGATCTAAATAGCAAATATTTTGTTCAAGTTCACATGCCAAGTAGATAACAGAATTCAAACCCACGCCTATTTGATTTCACAGTTATAAACTTTTCACTGGGACCGGTTGCCATAAAACTTTTACAAAACACTATTAGAAGATTTTTCAGTTAGGACTTTTGAAACTTTTGAGACTTCTTAAAATCTATATTAAGAACGTGATTTTAGTTTCTGGCAAGCTTTTGATATTAAGTTGCAAATAAAGTCAATATGATTTGTGGTATTTTCCCCCAAAACCTGGATGATATTTACTTTCTATTTTAGGGGAGATTTCAAATGGAATATTGATATACAAATAGAGTCTGGAAACAGACTCCTTCTCGTAGTTTCTTCTAATTATCACTTGAAATTATAGGCTTTGAAGGCACAGAATGTATTACTGCTCCTCTCCCTGAACATTTTTACCAATAGCCCATTCTACATTCACCACCGCACAGCCATATGCTGCTGCTCAGTCTTTTATTGAGACTCTTGATTGAGAAGCCTCATGGGACTGTGAACAGCCAAGGAAAGAGAAAAGGATTAGTAGTAATAATATGAAGATTGGACTAGAAAGGCTGATTCAGCAGTCTAAGAGCCATAATTTCACATCCTACAATGCCAGCAGCAAGGGAACTAATTACATGGCAGACATTATGGACTCCAGGTACATTTTTCATTTCACCTCAAGTTGAAGTCATCTTCTAAAGAATTTGCTATATAAAACAATGTATTTCCTGCCAAGATGCACTGAAATATATATGACAAAAATGTCATACCAAACTCTCCACGTAATAAAAATTCCCAAGGCTATGAAATTATTGCTCCCTCTCCCATTAACAAGGGGCCTCATTCTTAATCAGTGCATTGCAATATCCTTGTTCACTCTGATGTTTTATGGTACACCAGCAGGTAATTGTGCTGCTTCTCAGTGAGACTTATTTTCTGAACTTTGGAGTATGGTAAAATGTCAAGTTCAAGTTGTATAATGCATTTTTTTTCATTTTTACTATTTAAAAATTGCTTTCTTCAAAATATGACAAAATGATACCACTAATGACTATTAAACTAACACTTTCTCATTCTCTGAGTATTTTTTTTTTTTCCATTCTCTGAGTATTAATTCTAACAAAATGTGAGTTCAAAATTAACATTAAATTTATTTTCCATTTTAAAGGGATGTATTAAAAATCCTCAGTCAAATTAAGATGTTCATGGAAAGGGCTCCTGTCTGGCTCAGATGGTTAAGCATCTGCCTTCGGCTCTGGTCATGATCTCGAGGTCCTGGGATCGAGCCCCATGTTGGGCTCCCAGCTCAGTGGGGAGTCTGCTTCTCCCTCTGCCTCTCCTCCTGCTTGCACGCTCTCTCTCTCTCTGTATCTCTCTCAAATGAATAAGTAAAATCTAAAAAAAAAAAAAAAAAAAAATGTTCATGGAGGGGCGCCTGAGTGGCTCAGTAGGTTAAAGCCGCTGCCTTCAGCTCAGGTCATGATCTCAGGGTCCTGGGATTGAGCCCCGCCTCGGGCTTTCTGCTCAGCAGGGAGCCTACTTCCCCTTTTCCCTCTACCTGCCTCTCTGCCTACTCGTGTTCTCTCTCTCTCTCTGTCAAATAAATAAATAAAATCTTTAAAAAAATATGCTCATGGAATATGCACTATATACAAAGATCTGAGATGGTCATTATAAGGCAGAGATATTTTTAAATGACTGTAATAACTTCTGAAGATCTTAATAATGTATTGGAAGAAAGTATACAAAACAATAAAAATGGATAAAAATGAATTAATCATAAATATGAATAGTTTTTAGTATGTATACAGAACTCTACATGAAAATAAATAAATTGATTTTTGGTCTCTTTTAACATTGATTCCTGTTCATTCCTCTACCCTCTTCTTATGAACATCTCTCCTCATCTTAATGAGGTAAATTCTAAATTCCGTGTCAGTGACCCTTCTATCGTTAGATTCTTCATGATGGCTCTAGTCTCAAGAACCTATCTATTTTCACAAATCCTTGGTCCCCAACCTTTTCATCTCAGATAGATACCTCGAACAGCAACCATTTTCCTTAAGGTTCTTCATAAATGACCTTTTAAAAAAAATCTATATCCAACTACCTACTGGATTATCCCTAGTTAATGATTTTTATCACATCTATAGCATAAGCTAAATGCTAGGATTATAATTATGTAAAAGTCAGGTATGATTTCTTCCTTTATAGAAATTACATTCTAGGTGACATCAGGGTAAACTTACATATCTCAAATAAATATCCAGAACTTATTAGCCTATTGTGGAAGGAAACAGCTAGTGGTTCACGAAGCATGTTTTTCTTGGTCTTGAATAAGCAACAGATTGGCTCTTCTCTGCACCCTTCTTTGTTTTTAAATATGGTCCTGTAGCTGAGTGGCCACATCGCTGAGTTCTAGCCAGTGGAATCTGAGTGGAAGTAATGTGTGCCTCTGGCATGGCCATCGTTACCTCACAAGTATATTTTCTTCTCACCTGCTCTTCCACTGAAAATCACTATACCTGTGAGAGAGTAGAGCCTTAATAGCAAAGTAACCAGAGATCCTAAACCACGGCTCAAAAGAAACCAATCTGCTGACCAGAAATATTATTTTGCTCTCTAAGTGAGTAGAAAAAAAAAAAAAAAAAAAAAACACTTCTACTGACCTAAGCCACAGAGATTACAGGGTTTATGTTTTACTGCTCTGAGGTTATTTTAATATAGAAATAGGTGATGTGAGACTATAAGAATAATGTCTAATGTATATGACATTGGTCTATTAATAGAGTAGAAGGCAGCAAGGAAATATTTTGGAAGCTAAAGAGACGGAAAATGAAAAAAAAAGATGGAAAACTATTATATGCAGTGACACAACATTTATTAAAACTGTTACATGCCCTGACTTGGAAGGCAGTACACAGAACATATAGCTCTAAGAGATGTAGTTAGATAATGGACATTAACTTTTGCTTTTACTTTTAGACATGCATTATAAGAAATCCATGTGCACAGACCAGAACTGGACAGTTTACAAGCAAAAAAATAAGTAGTATTCAGAAATTTTGGGTTATAAACATTTGGAAGAGGAAAGGACTCTGTGTCACGTGGTAATTTAGGATCTTGAGCTGAAAGACATGAGTGCATTAGACTTAAGGTTGACACCAATGGGAAAGATGTGCTTTTAATATATGATTTGTAAAATCAGTATTTGGTAACCAGAAGAAAATAATTATTTCCTAGGATATGGGGGAGCCACTGTTTGGAAGATATTTGGAATCTCAGTCACTGCTTGGATGATAGAAACACTCATTTTGAAATTAGATAATGACTATCTTTCATTATTACTTTAAGATTTAGTTACAGCAACCAGCATTAATGCGTTGTATCCCTCCCACTCGCACAATTGTCATAACCTCCCCAAATATGTATGTGTAAATATGTATTATTTGTATATGTTTATCTATCATCTTTCTATTTACATATCTAATTAATTGAACCTCCAAACACATTATATTAGAAATCTACATTTCCCATACAGTAAGTTTTTTTTTTTTTTTTAAGATTTTGTTTATTTATCTGACAGAGAGAGAGAGATCACAAGTAGGCAGAGAGGCAGGCAGAGAGAGAGGGGGAAGCAGGCTCCCTGCTGAGCAGAGAGCCCGATGCGGGGCTCGATCCCAGGACCCTGAGACCATGACCTGAGCCAAAGGCAGAGGCTTTAACCCACTGAGCCACCCAGGCACCCTCCCCAAACAGTCAGTCTTAATCAGATTCTGTAACTCCTTCCTTACTTTTTATTAAAGGCACGAGTCCTGTCCTTTGTATTTATTCATTTGGTTGGTTTTTGATACTAAATTATATGTGTTTTAAAAACTATCCACTTCTCCCACTATCTCAAGGTAGCACTATAGCGAAATGATTTCAATTATTGAGAATTAGAGGAAATAACTCTTCTCATACATCTTTCCCTCTCCTTTTTCCTCCTCTCCACTTTTTTTTTAAGATTTTATTTATTTATTTGACAGAGAGAAAGAAATCACAAGTAGGCAGAGAGGCAGGCAGAGGAAGAGGTCAATGCAGGCTCCCCACGGAGCAAAGAGCCCGATGTAAGGCTCGATCCCAGGACCCTGAGATCATGAACTCAGCCAAAGGCAGAGGCCTAACCCACTGAGCCCTCCTTTCCAGTTTATAGTGGGAAGGTTCCCCTCTTTTCCAGTTTATAGTGGGAAAGAAATAGAGGAGAGGCAGATACCATTCACCAATAACTGCCTACGGTGAGGTTGTTGTAATCCCTTGGGTCATCAAAACTCTGCTGCCTCATTTCAGTGACTTTAAGCTCAAAATGACATAGTTGTCCAGTAGCTTAAGAGCTTTCTAAAAAATAACCTTCTAAGGCACTGGTGCTCCTTTGTGAATTGTCTATATCTTCTTTCTGATTTGCAACTAGCACCAACATTCTGCATTTTTAATGTGTGTTCTTGTCTAAGTTGCAGCAGGTCCTAGGAAGATTATAAAAATATGTAGAATTAATAATAGGATAATAGTTACCAGCCTATCCATATTGAGAACTTGCTAAGTTACAACTGTTCTATTTCCATGTGAGACAAAATTTAATCATTATACCATTCCTGTGAAATAGTTATTATTTTCCCTTATTTTACAGATGAGAAAACCAAGAGACTAAAACAGTTTTCACAAAACTGGTGGAAGAAAAATAAAGAAAATCTTAAAAATCCAATGTCAGGAATAAAATAGAAGACGTCATCTAAGATGTTTTAGATATTAAAAGGAAAATAAAAATATTTTCAAAAATGCTTATGATTATAAATATGAATTTTTTAAATGAACAAATTCCATTTACCAAGTTTGACATATATAGTAGCATATAATTTTTACATATGTAGATTTAACACAGCAGTTCAGTCTTTAATTAAGAACATTCTTTTTTTTTTAAGATTTTATTTATTTATTTGACAGAGAGAGAGAAATCACAAGTAGGCAGAGAGGCAGGCACAGAGAGAGAGAGGGGGAATCAGGCTTCCCACTGAGTGGAGAGCCCGATGCGGGGCTCGATCCAGGACCCTGAGATCATGACCTGAGCCGAAGGCAGAGGCTTTAACCCACTGAGCCACCCAGGTGCCCCTTATTTTTTAAATTTTTTTTAAGATTATATTTATTTATTTGAGAGAGAGAGAGCAAGAGAGAATATGAGAGGAGAGAACGTCAGAGGGAGAAGCAGACTCCCGTGGAGCTGAGAGCCCGATGCGGGACTTGATCCTGGGACTCCGGGATCATGACCTGAGCTGAAGGCAGTTGCTTAACCAACTGAGCCACCCAGGCACCCGTTGCATCTCATTTTAAATAGTTTCTATAATCTTTTATTTTTGGGAAATATAACAGGGAAAAAGGTAATTAGCTGTCAATATCCTTAAAGAAGGTACACACAAAAGTCTGTTTAAAAATTTACAAATCAAATCCAGAATTTTGTTAAAATAATAAAGACATTATAGAGTTAGGATAGTAGTTCATAAAATGGAAAGTATATATGCAAAGGGAGAAGCTTATAAAGGTGAAAAGACAATGTATAACTTTGGTTAAAGTCTGGGCACCTAGGTGGTTCAGTGGGTTAAGGCCTCTGCCTTCGGGTCAGGTCATGATCTCAGGGTCCTGGGATCAGAGCCTCGCATCAGGCTCTCTGCTCAGCAGGGAGCCTGCTTCCCCCTCTCTCTCTGCCTGCCTCTCTACCTACTTGTGATCTCTCTCTCTGTCAAATCAAATCAATCAATCAATCAATAAAATCTGAACATCCAAGTACTTTGCATATTAACAAAATAAAGAAGATACTATATAATCAGCTCAATATCCTAATGATTTTATGATCTTGTTCTATAAACATTTTTAAATGAAAGAATTATTGAATAAATGAACAAAAGAGATATTATAAAACAATAGATTTTTAGATCTTGTAGTTCTGGAAACTGGAAAGATCATGATCAAGGTCCTGGCAGATTCATTGTCTGGTAAGTGCCCACTTCCTGGTTCATATACTGCCATCTTCTTCCTCTTAAAAACTCACATGGCAGAAAGGACAAGGGAGCACTCTGGGGCTCCCTTTCACAAGGGCATTAATTAATTCCATCATGACATTATTCACTCTCGTGATGTATTTATTTCCCAAGGATCCCATCTTCTGATATCATCACATTAGGGATTAGATTTTCAACATATGAATTTAAGGGAACACAAACATTCAGGCCACAGCGACTGGTAATCAGGAAAGAAAGTAGACCAGACTGAAAGTCTTTGGTTTATAAATCCACTTAAAGAGATGCTAAAATCCTTGATTGTATTGTTCAACAAGGTAGAATTATAGTTTCAGGAATCTTTCCATTTGCAGTGACCCAAGAGTTTTCATTGCATTTTGCCCTGCATGTTCAGTGACAAACATGGGATTTAATGATTAAGGTACAATAGAATTTACTTTTATCTTCTCGACCATATGTCTGGGCATGCATATTGCATGCGAATAGGACTCAACATCCTCATCCAAAATCTTCCTTGGCAAATATAGTTTTACTGCTTACTAAACTTGCTTTATGCTGCTTGTAGAGTAAGAGCAAAAACATTAGATTGCCCTGTCCAAGAAATGAAAGTGACAGATAAAAAGATTTAAATATGAACTACAGTACCAATAAAGGCGAACAAAATGCTCGCAAGAGGTTCCTAAGTAATAACATTTCATTTTGATAATGTTCAATGGTTTAGAGCTGAGGACAAGGGCCTCTGTTATATTCCAGGAAATGGAGTTAGTAAGGAAAGTCCAATTAAATGCTACTTCTCAGAAATAGAGGTCAATAATTCCTAGTCTCCAAAGGCTAGTTTTCTAGCCTGGCATGGACTGGGGTTTTCTGGCAGACTTAGGGAAGAGAATTTTCCTTATTTTGAATTCTATTACACTTTCCTCTTATCATACTGTATATATTTCTGAAATCTTTCTTACATAAATCTATTTTAAAGGGCAAATAGCAATATTTAGGGAAATTATTCATTTGAAGAAGACATTAGGATTTTTCAAAAGATAAAATCTTTTGTCTGTAAATTATCAGCTTTGAAATTATATAACATTTATATAATAATAAAATATAAATTAATTTGTTTTGTCCTTGGAGATTTGGGGATATAGTGTATATAGTAAAGAGGATAAAGGAAAATACTACTCAATTCAGCATAAGGATAACAATGGGAAACAGACTTAGGTTCTAGTACTGGCTTATTGTTGATTAGTTTATTATCCGTAACTAGTCCTTTATTATGCGATTCAAATTAATTGTTTTAATTCATTTATCCAGTCAATGCAAATGTATATACAATCAAGTTGCCTCTGCTTGATCCCACCAAGCGTTTCTCAACACTACTAGAGTAAAAGCCAAATATTGTAAATGACATCTCCTACTGATATCTTCCTCACTATGTTCCAGTCTTAATGCCTCTTTGCTAATCTTAGAACACACCCAGTCACATCCACTTTTTGGTTATTGATTCTACACATTTGCCGTAGTCTGTGTGTCTGGCCTACTCTTCCCCAGCTCGCTCCAAATTTGTTCGGGCTTGTTCAATCCCTTTTTGCAGATTTTTACTCAAACTTCACATTCTCAGAGAAATTAGACCTTATTTTAAGTTGACTTTATTTTAAATTGAACCCCTCTTCCAACTTTCATTATACTTGTTCCTGCTATATTTCTTCTCCTTAGCATTTCTCATAATTTAATATGTCATATATTTATTTACTTCTTTATTTTTGCTTGTTTTCTATCTGTCATATCTGAACTTAAGGTCCGTTGTGCTAGACTACTTTTTCTATTTTATTGATTGTTGTGTCTCCAAAATCTAAGGTAGCCAGTCACAGAGTAGACATTCACTAAGTATTTCTTAAATAAATGAAATTAATGAGGACCGTACCATAATGTATTATGTATGGGCAATAAAGTGGTGAACCATATAGATAAATACATACAATTTCAACTTAAATTTTAGTTAGGGATATAGCTCAGAAAAACTAAAATTCAAATATATCTTACAGTACTATATAAATAAGTAGATATCAGAGGAATAAACCTAAGAAAAGTCACTGTTCCAATGCAAAACAAAAAGTATAAGTACAGTTTAAAACAGGTAGGTCTGATTAAACTTACCAAACTTCAGCAAATCATTGTGGGAAAATTTTATGTGTGTGTGTGTGTGTGTGTGTGCGTGTGTGTGTGTAAAATAATTAAATGGCATGATACGGAAAGGTGACCTATTATAGTCCCTTGAGAAGGTAGCATTGTAAAACGTTCAACGGAGATGCTAGGGTAGAAATCTAGTTTCGTATTTTGTATAAATATGTAAAAATGAACCCAAATATACCTATAAATAGTTTTTGTAGCACTTATGGCCATTGAAAATAAGTACAAATCAAGTGACTCATATTACCTCAACTTCCCCTATTGACATTCATGCATGCCTAAATTTTAGGATAGGAGATAACTCTTTCGGCTGGAGAAGTGGGTGAGAATTCTAGGTGTTTTGGAAGTCTGTTGACTGAACTGCCATACTGCCATTCTTTTTTTTTTTTTTAAAGATTTTATTTATTTGACAGAGAGAAACACAGTGAGAGAAGGAACACAAGCAGAGGGAATGGTGGCGGGAGAAGAAGGCTTCTCGTCAAGCAGGGAGCCTGATGTGGGGCTTGATCCCAGGACCCTGGGATCATGACCTGAGCTGAAGGCAGATGCTTAACAACTGAGCCACCCAGGTGCCCCTGAACTGCCATTCTTTTACCTTCTACAGATAAGAAAGATTGAGACATACTTGGAGTAAGAGCTAAATATTGGCAGTTCAAGATGGAAAGAAAATTATAAGCAAACGAACAAATAAACATGGTAATTACAGAATATTATATGTACTTCGAAGGAAACAAACAAGGGGAGTTGGAGCATATAACAAAGAGAACAGTTTAGATACTTTAAGATCCCTTTTAGCTAAAAGTCTCATGGTCTTTATATAGAAAGAGAAAAGAGGTTCATTTGGCTTTAATACAAGATGAAGGGAATGTCAAGGGAGAGAAAGGCAGTTAAGGAGAATCACAATTTATAACCACTCATAGCTTATTGTCATTGAAGGGTTTTGTATCACAGAATGTTTCCTTCTATTTTATTTATTTCCTTCTATTTTATAATGACATAAGTCATTGAAGGGTTTTGTATCACAGAATGTTTCTTTCTATTTTATAAGAATCACTTGGACTACTGAGAATACATAAATAGTAGACCAGTAAAAAAATACTACTCAGGGTTAGTAATCTGGGAAGTGGAAGTTTGGGACAAGGATGATAGGATAGAAGTTAATAAGAAGTGGCTGGTTTATGGGTATAACACCAATATAATTTAGTGATAGATTGGATATTCAGTGTGAAGAAAAAAGGAGTCAAGGATGACTAAAGTTTTGGACCAGAACAACTAGAAGAATTAAGTAGTTATTAACTGAAATGAAGAAGGTAAATAGGAGAGATTTCTTAACAAAAGATAGGAACTCAGTTTTGAACACATGAAGTTTAAATGACTACAAGATATCCAAGTAGGTAGGTAGGTTAATTAGATATAACATTATGGAGTTTATAAGAGAGGTTAGGCAAAAGGGATGGATGTTTTTGCATCTCATTACATGCAACTGGATGAGATTACATCGGAGGGGTGACAAATGGGAAACTATACCCTTAACAGTAAGAATCACCCAAACCCACACTGGAATAGGTTTTCAGTAGTCTGTGTGTGTGTGTGTGTGTGTGTGTGTGTGTGTGTGTGTGTGTGCATGCCCCTATGCTCTGATTCTTAGTTATTGGAAGAGGCCGTTTGAGATAGCTCAAGTATCATGAGGGAAAAAGTCATAGATCCAGTTTTTCCTCGATATCCTACCACTGTGAGTCTTAAGAAAAGTCAAGCTCTGAGTCTCAGTTTCTTTAATGTCAATAATCAAGCTAATAATCTTCCATCTGGTTGTGAAGAATATACGTACATGTCTGTACTAGTTAGAGCACAGTAAAATACAGATCTGGGTAGGAAATACTAATTTAACAGAAACCTTAGATTGTGAAAGTAGGAGTTGGATTAGCTGAAAGGGACAAGTCTATATCTCTCAGAAGGTTGCTGGAAGTTAAAAGATTTGTTTAATTTATACAATGTTACTTATACGATGAATATTATTTGTAAATAAATATTTTTCTGGAAAGCTATTTTTCCACTGTGTATCTGGAGGCTTAAAAATGCATTGTTTTTAGCCTTGGAAGGGGACTGTTGTATTAGAAAATAAAATGAAGCAGAAGTTTAAGTATACAAAATAAAAAAAAGAAGTTTAAGTATACAGTTGTTTGGCAACAACTCAAATGTCCAATTGTAAGAAACTGCACTAAAAATACGATTTACCCATAGAATACGTTAGCATAAAGCCATTAATATATTTTAAAAAAATAATGGAGTTGGAAAAGCTGGTATAAAAATGCACGGTTAAGACATATGAGACAAAAAAAAAGACATATGAGACAAATAATGATTTATTATTTCTTTTAATTAACCATTTTGTTTAAATTTCAAGGAAAAAAACTAGAGGCAACCACCCATGTGTTGATAACCATGTGTATTTCAGGGGTGATGTTTGGAATAATTTACATTTCTAACATTTCTAAATTCTTTACAGTAGGTATTGTTTTTGTCAGACGAAACAAGTAATTTATTGAAAGAAATATTCTTAGGCTAAAAAAAAAAGAAATATTCTTGGGCTTTTTCATATTTTGCTGTCTGTATAACTAATACGTCCTGTCAGTCTCTTGTGCTTTTAGCGCATCAGTCGTGCTTTACCCTGAGAAGAAGCAATCATTTACAGATAAACTAAACCATTAATTGCATAGGAAGATATCTTCTATGCAATGTTCTGATAAAATGCTATAAAAACAAGAAACATGAACTTCCATAAAGTATTTGTTTCTTTGAAGTCATTTAAACTTAACATTTTTCCTTGAAAAGCTTTATGAATAATTAAGCCCAGTCTAACTTGCCTGGAAAGCTCTGCCTGAACTCTAACACCATTAAGATTGTAACACTGTCACAATAGACCCATTAAGACCATTTAAATTGGATAAGGAATGGATCTTAGATGATGCAGAAGTCAAAAGAACTGACTACTAAGAATGTTGATGAGCAGTATAAACATCCTGATGTCAGGAAAAGCCTAATGTTCTCCTTAGAAATTGTGAAAGAAAATGCCTCTAAAAAATATACTGTTTTCAGGGTATCTTGATTATTGTTTCATTTGGGGTTTTTCTTTTCATTTTTAGTAACTTACAAAAAAGAATGTAATATTGTCATCATATACTGATAGGAGAAATGGGATTCCAATTGCATTTCTGTTCTCATTAGCTATGAGATTTTGAACAAATTATTAGTGGCTTCCTAGTTTCAGAGGCCTCATTCACTGAGTGGATAAATAATAGCTTTTAGCTGTATCTCATGCATTTTTAATGTGCATGAAATGTGCCAATTCTTGTGCAGTTCTTAACATTGTATCTGTAATAAATATATTATTATTATTATTTCCTATCTCCTCTAGTTCTTCTGTATTGGAAAACCAATTTCAATTAAGGTCAACTGAAGTAATATATGAATAAGATATTTCCTAACCGTAAAGTTCCGTATAAGTATGAGTGATGATTACTAATATTACCAGGCTCTTGTGCAAGCATTGCAATTAGTATTCAAGTTAGCAAACATCCTTTGCAGCATAATAAAGGGCTTTAAAAGTTGGAGTCTTTTCAAAAAAACATATATTTTATTTCCTAGGAGTATTTACAAACTTGCAAAAGTTACTTGGATTTATATAATCAATCATTTTAAGAGATGTTCGTTTTAAGAGAGTCCTTTTTTCCCAATATAATAAGGTCCTGATATATTGCTGACTTGAAATGGCATAACTTTTAATATTGAATCAATATTTTATTTTTTCAAATGTACATTTTCATGAACAAATATCTGCACATATTTAGAAATCAGTTTCAACTTAGAATTCATGGTGGTAGAATATATTGGAGAAAAAAATCTAAGAGTCTACTTGCCAACTCAAAGCAATAGGAACATCGGTGCAGTGAATATAAATTAACTCTCCAGGGAAGATTTTCTGACAGTAGTGCTTATATGACTCATACTATCTCTTGATCCATGAAATGCATTGCACACCATCAATTTGCTACTTGAGTTGTCCTAAGGGGAAAAGGTTGTCATTCACTTACTGAAATATAATTGGCTATGATAAATTATTTTATTTGTTGCATTATTAAAATTTCATTATTTTTGCAAATAAGAGCATAGTCTTATACCACTTTTACAATAAAACACTATTTAACATTTACACAATTCCATTTAAGCACTTAAAAAGATGGAGGAGCCCTATATCTTTGTCATATTTTGCCCTTAAAATCATGATGGGTAAAAAAAATTTTTTTGATGGGTAACTGAGATTAAGAATCTAAATAACTAGGACTGGTCAGACCTTGCAAGAGAAGCAAATCTGTTTTATCCTACTCTACCTTCTACCATATCATGATTTGTTCATGATTCTAGTCTCTCAGACTAAGACTAATAAAAATACAAAGTAACAGAGAATAGTACTCAACAGTTCACAAAGACTCCACATCTTTTTGGAGTAGAGGCTGACTTTGGTGGCTGGCCTTCATCAGGAACTGACTCAATGCAAGTTGCCATGGCAGAGAGCAAAGCATTTCAGCCTGTCTTCCTCAGACTATGTTGAAAGTTACCATAGAAAAAATGAGTTGAATGTACAAAATATTTTGAGTTACCCAAACTTCAGAATCTAGTCATCAAAGATGGATTCTAGCAGTCTATATATAGCAAAAAAAAAAAAAAAAAGCACATGGTTTCTTTTAGTAAATTAAATTTAGGTTTGGACATATTTACAGCTGAACTCTTTTCGAAAAAAATTACAGCAAACAAAACTTTTATCAGCTTGAATTCTTAAGGAAAAGTAGTGTATACCTTACTCCTTGAAATTATTAGGAACAACGAAGAAATGAGATAGTATTTGAAATCATCTAGCCATTGGAGCAGCTTTCCCTTAGAACTTTGCTCAGATCTCTCTCATTATTCTCCTAAAATTTTATTGTAAATGCAAATTTGCTTTCTTTCTTCCCCCTATGGATTTATGAGCTATTTGATTAGAATTAAAAATATAGGGAGTGTATTCTTCTTCTCTGTGTTTCTAGTATAACAGCCTTTAAATGATATAATGACTCATACTTTCATTAACTACTTTATTCAACAAATACTTGAATATCTTCTATATCTATGATAGAGCAAATCTTGTAATGTTAGCATTACCCATATTTGGATTCAAGTCCTAGCTCTATAACGTAGTAATTTTGTGACATTTGGAATATCACATTGATTACCTAAGACTTAATTTGAAATATATAAAATAAATCACATTGTTTTGACAAAATAAATAATACACAAAACTCAACAATCACAAGCTAAGTATAGCTAAAATTATGTGCTAAATGATGTGGGCTACTTTGTAGCAATAAAAGTCCAGTGAGAACTAAATTAATAAGTTGAGGCAATGGAGTCAGTCAGTTTTTGTTAAATTATATTGCAGTAACAAACAGTCTTGGAATCTCATAGGATTATAGCCATAACAGTTTAATTCATTCATATCATCTATCACTGTGGGAAAGCTATGGTTTTGCTCCCATGTATCTTTTGTTTCAGGACCTAGGCTAAAGTATTAAATCCTATCTGAAATGTTGCCAGCTACTCTGCATAAGAGGGAAAAACCAAGGATAAAAATCAACAGTAGCAGCATGCCTGGGGAGCTCAGCTGGTTAAGTGTCTGCCTTCCACTTGGGTCATGATCCCAGGGTCCTGGGATCGAATTCCGAATTGGGCTCTTTGCTCAGTGGAGAGCCTATTTCTCCCTCTACCTGCCACTCCCACTGCTTGTGCCCTCTTACTATCTCTCCCTGACAAATAAATAAATAAAATCTTAAAAAAAAAAAAAAAACAACAACAACAGTAGCTCTTAAACATGGTATCTGTCATTTCCATTCCTATTTCAATGACCAAAACAAGTTAAAATGAATCTGATTTCAATTAAGACACTGTGATGGGGAAAATAATACAATCTATAGTAATAGGTAAGTGATACATGGAAAAATAATCTAACTCTAGGGAGCCAGTGTAGTTAAGGCAGCCTCTATGTGGGGTAATTTATGCTAAGTTTCTGTGACCAAGGAATATATGGGGGATGAGGACAGTATCTGAAAATGAAGTGCTAGCTAGTGCCCTCCAGATGATAGAACATCTGTTGAATGATACTTATTTACTGAAGCAACAATCACCAACTGGAGCTGTTCAAGTTACCTAACCTTGGCAATTTGCTGAACAACTGAAATTCAACGAAGGCTTTATAGGAGGCTTCAGATTTAGGAAATTCACATCTGGTTTTAGTCTCACACACATTAGCCGTTCTACTTTAAGTATATTTCTAGAACTTGTCTTGTGTATATTGTTGAATCTCTACTCCATTCCTCTGCACAGATAATGTGTACATAGCCTCAGAATGTTTTTATACTTCATCATTTCATACTTCTTGTCTTAAATTGGGAATCTCTAGATATTTTTCTAGTAGTTGATATTACCGCTCCAATTCCTTTGTCTTATCAGAGACATTCTCTGTGTCACAGTGTAGTAAATATATCTGGCATGTGTTGGTTTTTAGGCTCATACACAAGTCAAGTGCTAAGACCTCTTTGGTCCAACAAGAACACCTTGTAGGAGAACCTGGGTGGCTCACTTGGTTAAGCACCCGACTCTTGATTTTGGCTTAGGTCGTGATCTCAGGATCATGAGATAGAGCCCTGTGTTAGGCTTCACACTCAGTGAAAAGTCTGCTTGAGATTCTCTCTCTATTTCTGCCCCTCCCCCACCTGCTCATGCTCTCACTCTCTCTCAAATAAATAAAATCTTTAACATAAAAAAAGAACATCTTGTAAGCTAGTATCACTAATATGAAAATCCACTGAATTAAAAACATTTGAGCAAGGAAGAGTTCAAAACAGACAGAAAGATAGAACTAGCAATGACTCATTCTTTCATACAGTTATGGCAATCAAAATAGTGATGAAACATTTTCAAGAGACTTTGTTTGCCAAGACTAACTGCTATTCAGATCTATTGTTATCTACCTTTTTTTTTTTTACCATTAAAAGACTAATAGAGGGGTGGAGACTTTAAAATGTCAGGGTCATATTATGTTATTATAATAACTAGTATTCACAAATGATATTATTAACATTTCTTGTAAATATATAAATCATAAATATACCCTACAAATTAACAAATGAATCATTTGTTAATCATGAGAACTTCAGAAAAAGTTACGTAACTCATAATAAAAGATATATAAAATGTATTGAACAAGAATATTAAACCACCTGCTTTCAAGGATTTAAGTAGTATTTATGCTTTAAAATATAAATGAGTTGTATTTCACATAAACTATAAAAATTAAAAGGTATTTTATAAAAACAAATAATTATGTAATTGGTGATATTATGCATAAAGAATCAGAAAAACAAATCTTCTAACAATATGAAATCTCAGGTATATGGAATCTGTCATTCTAGTCAAAAATATTTATTTCAATTGGAGAATTGAGCTCTTCTCCGTGTAGAGCTATTACATAGATAAAAATAAGTCAGGTGCTTTTAAGAAATAATTCTGCATCACACTTTAAGCACAAAAATAAAGACAATTATTTTCACTTTTTCATAAAATATTAAAGAATAATCATTTCCATTGCCAAAAATGTCAGCAATGAAGCCAAGCACATAATAGTATAAATTTGGGAAAAAATTCAATGACATAAATTTGTTACCCAGCCAAAAATTATATAGAATTGTAGTTGAACATACTTATTTTGAAAAGAGTTCCAGAATGATGAATCTTAATAATATCAATCAGCATGCATTTTCAAAATACAAATCCAACTGCAAGTAAAAATCATAACTTTTTTTAAAGACTGGAACTATTTCAATAGATACAAATTTGTTCATGAAAATTTAAACAGGATATTGTTTCAATGGAAAACTGATTTCCTAAGAAGCAGTAATAAGTATTCTCATAAAATTATGAACAGCTAACATAATTCCTAGTATAACTTTCCGGAATATGAATATGTTGATTTCATGAGACACTGAACTTGAATTAGCCTTCTTAACATCAAGAGCTCTGCATAAAGACCAATCTGGTAGAATAGACCAACAAACTAAGCTTTGAATTTCAAACTTCTATATGGACATTTCTCTTTCTTTGTGAGTATTTTGTCTACTTTATTATGTTAGATATTAGAAAATATTTTATAATGTTGATTGACTTACATATTATTTTATCATTTTGATATAAAGATAAAAATAAATATCCCTCAAAAAATATTTAAAATATTTTCTTACAGTTGATCAATATATGTATTAATTTGTAATGTTGATAAATTAATGTTGATACAAGGGAGATGCAATTAACTACTGTTTTCATGGAGGCCATAGGACAAGGTTATTTCAATGTGGATCATATTTTTGTCATGGGCTTTACTATTTGTTCTAAATTATCTTAAGGAAAAGAAAGATGTAAAATATTTAAATCTTTTATCTCTCTACCTCTTTCTTTCTTTTTTTAAGATTTTATTTATTTATTTGACACAGAGAGAGATCACAAGTAGGCAGAGAGGCAGGCAGAGAGAGAGGGGAAGCAGGCTCCCCACTGAGCAGAGAGCCCAATGCAGGGCTTGATCCCAGGACCCTGAGATCATGACCTGAGCCGAAGGCAGAGGCTTTAACCCACTGAGCCACCCATGTGCCCCTCTCTACCTCTTTCTTTCTCTATGTATCTATCTAGCTGTCATTCATGCAATCATGTCAAGCCAGTTTTTGCTTCTGTTAAACCAATGAAGTTGTGTATATGCTAATGTTATTTATTTTTTTATTTTTTATTTTTTAAAGACTTTTTATTTATTTATTTGACAGAGAGAGAGATCACAAGTAGGCAGAGAGGCAGGCAGAGAGAGAGGGGGAAGCAGGCTCCCTGCTGAGCAGAGAGCCTGATGTGGGGCTCCATCCCAGGACCTTGAGATCACGACCTGAGCTGAAGACAGAGGCTTTAACCCACTGAGCCATGCAGGCACCCGCTAATGTTATTTTTATTAAAGACACAATTGAAGTCAGAATGTCAGAGTTTAAAATCCTCCTTAGCTCTTTGAGAGCAATGGGTTTTGGACAATCAAATCAATCACTCAGCTTTTTGTTTGCTTTTTTTTTTTTAATGTATAAAATGAAAGAGATATTAAAGCGCTTATTATATTATAGATATAAGATACATGAATTAATTAAAACCTTTACATAATGCATGTCATATGCCTACCATTCATTAAATGGCAATGACTGTAAATTAGCATGGTGGCTACCCTGAGAATCTAAGTGTACCAATCAGGATTTACAACCAGGCCTGCCTAATTCCACATCCCATTATCTCCTCAGTATACAATACTGCCCCCTGATTAAGTATCTCATTGATTAAGTATCTCATCAGTGAAAAGTCCTCGAAAAGAGGTTTGCTGAAGGTGGTAATATTAAATTTGAGAATAAAACATAACCGGGCCTCAGAATTGAACAGCTGTTTTTCTGGTACTGGAATTTGTTACCAAAGGCCCATCTAGTTTTTTTTTTTCCTTGGCGGACAAGCCAGGTGGGTTTGTTGGAGAACAGGAGTGCTGATGAGACAATGTGCTGACCCACTTTGTCTCCCAGAAGACAGCCCCAGCTGGTGTAGCATGTACGTACTGTCAAATAAGACCATTTTTTTTTTTGGCTTTTCATTATATCTCTCCGAGGAAATAAAAATATAAATGTTGTGTTATCTAGAGAGGGGAAAAAAGTTGGACCTGATATTTGAAAAAGCCAAATCCCATATGAAATTATCCTCTTATTAAAATAGAAGCAATAGTTTATAACTATCAATATAAACCAGGTGTCTGTCATTGTTTTTTATTCTAATCTTATTACAGACACATGAAACTTTGAAGTTTATTTTAAATGTATAAAACAAAACAAAAATCTCTTAAACCTATTTGTATAATATATAGTCTCAAGGAATGTCTTATAAACACAGTGGCAGAATAGAAGAACAGAGACATAGAAGAAGCTCTTTATCGTGTTAATTCTGATAATATACTAACAATTCTTAGATTTCAGATATTGGAGAAAATAATGGCTTGAAAGGAGAATAAGTGAGGCTAGTACATACCCCAAAGGGCTGTTTTGAAGGAAATACTGGTGAGATTCTGTACTATTTCAAAGCATTTTCTTGAGAACTTGACCAAAAACTGAATAAAAATTAATAGGATTTTAGAACTAAAGGAAATAACATTTTCTATCAATAATGAGAACCATAACATGATCAATTTTTATAGTCCTTTTGTAAGCTCTCAACATACTATGGTGCAAAGTAAAGGACATAGAGCCTTGAGGATCTTTGAGGATCTTTGAGAATAGGGTCTGAATCTCAGTAATGCATAGGAGTTACTTTAGGTAATTTAATTCTCTTATCTGTTTAGGCATTGAGAAGAGGTAAAGGATATACATATATATATATATATATATATATATATATATATATATATATATATATATATAATTTCCAATCACAAATATTTGTAATTTCAACACACATTTGACTCTAAAATGGAGAGAAAAAGACAAAGGAGAAGAAAGGTGTGCAATGAAATATCCTTGGATCCAAGAAAAGGCATTCTTGTTGCCATGTCTTGTGTTCTAAACTGGCATATTTACTTCTGCATACAGTTGAGTCTTTTGAGGAAGTACAAGTTAACTCTACAATCAACAAATTTACTGATTCGATATTTGTTCCTTTCATTTATATTGAGGTAGTATAAAAAGGGGGACTATATTGCCAACTTCAAAACATGTAGAGGGATGATGCAGAGAAGTGAAGTAAACAGATCTATATAAGGAATCATAAAATTAACAAAAGTCTTGAGGAAAAATCATAAACAAGAAAATAGTGGTGAATTTCATTGTTGAGTGAGAGCCTCATGGGTTAAAGCACACAACTGGAAAAATGTGCATTTTTTAATTTATTAAGTATTTAATTGCTAATTTTTATTAACACATCATTTAATTATTTAAACAATTATTATTTATTAACAAATTTTATTCAATTATTATTAAAAGTTAATAATTTTATTAATATTAAGGGTATTTAATATACCCTTGCTGACCGCTCATCATATCTAAAGCTTTGTAGATCAAATTTGGGTTTGAATACTTATACTGCCTTTTGTCACTGCCCCATACTCAAACCTATGGTTGGTTAGGTAACTTTAGGGAATGTGAATAAACACACCTATGGTCAATTTCTTTATTGGGAATATAGTCATACTGACATTTCCTGGCAGGACTGTATAACCTTGAGAGATGCTGTATGTAAAGGACTACCACCATACTCATCACACCACCATACCCATTATGTTATTAGTGTTTGTGATAATGATAATGATAATGATGTTGGTGATTATGATAATGACAGTGTGGAGGACAAGGAGGAGGATGCCATATCAATCTCTAGCACTGAGTTCCTTATGTATCTGTACAAGATGAAGTTCCTAACCTCAACAAGATCATAATTCATTATAATGGGTCATATACATACATGGACAAATAAATTAAAAACCTCAGTACTATAGATTTATGTGCAAACACCTAGCAGCAATTAGAAAATTAGGTACCAAACTCTCAAAATAAAGTTTAACAATTTGGCTCACAGATATTGCCATATTGAAATAATGAAGAAAGGCCAGAAAGATAAATATTCCTTTTTAAAAAAAGACTTTATTTATTTATTTATTTATTTATTTATTTATTTATTTATTTGAAAGGAAGTGAAAGAAAAAGCACAAGAGGAGGGGAGGGTCAGAGGGAGAAACAGACTCCCTACTGAGTGGGGAGCCTAATGGGGGCTTGATGCTAAGATTCCAGGACCATGACCTGAGCTAAAGGCAAATGCTTAACTGACTGAGCCACCCAGGTGTCCCAGAATGATAAATATGCTTTTATATATTTGGTACATTCTTTTATGACTCCTTGGGAATTCTCTTTTCATCAATTTACTGTCTGATTCCTTCACTTATTCCTTATATGGGAAAATTTTAAACTCTTACAAATCTTGTCAATTTCCTCTATGTTAATTTATTTATGTTACTTTCAAACTACAGTCCTTATAGTGGAGGGTAATATTTAAGTGTCATTCTAGTAAACAGAAGAAATAACCAAAAACTATCTTTTTCTTTTTTTCTTTTCTTCTTCTTTTTTTTTAATTTAAATTCAAGTTAGTTGAATACATAGTGTAGTACTGATTTCTGGAGTGGAATTTAGTGATTCATCACTTACGTATAACACTCAATGCTCATTCTAACGAATACCCTCCTTAATGCCCATAATCCAATTACCCCATCCCCCACCTGCTTCCCCTCCATCAGCCCTCAGTTTGTTGTCTATATTTAAAAGTCTCATGCTAAGTGCTGTGAAATGTGTAATCCTGATGATTCACAGACATGTACCTTGGGGCAAATAATACATTATATGTTAATAAAAAAATTTTTAAAAAGTCTCTTATAGTTTGCCTCCTTCTCTGTTTTTATCTTATTTTTTTTCCTTTCACTATGTTCATCTGCTTTGTTTCTTAAATTCCATATATGAGTGAAACCGCATTATATTTGCTTTTCTCTGACTCAGTTATTCTGCTTGGTGTAATAGACTCTTTTTACATCCATGTTATTGCAAATGGCAAGATTTCATTCTTTTTGATTGCTGAGTAGTATTCCATTGTTTATATATACCACTTCTTCTTTGCCCATTTATCAGTAATGGACATTTGCGTTCTTTCCATAATTTCTTATTGCTGATAATGCTGCTATAAACATTAGGATCCATACCCCTTCAAATTAGCATTTTTGTATCCTTTGGATAAATACACAGTAGTGCAATTCCTGGGTCATAGAATAGTTGTATTTTTATACTTATTTTTTATCAGGTATGTCATTTGAAAATATCTTCTATTCCATCAGTTGACTTTTAGTTTTATTGTTTGTTTCCTTCATTGTGAAGAAGCTTTTTATTTTATGAAGTCCCAATAATTCATTTTTGCTCTTATTTCCATTGCCTTAGGAGGCATGTCTAGTAAGAAGTTGCTGCTGCCAAGGTTGAAGTGGTTACTGCCTGTGTTCTCTTCATGGATTCTCATCTTACATTTAAATCTTTCATCCATTTTGAATTTATTTTGTGTATGGTGTAAGAAAGTGGTCTAGTTTCATTCTTCTGCATATTGCTGTCCTGTTTTCCCAACACTATTTGTTGAAGAGACTGTTTATTATTTTTTTTATTGGATATTCTTTCTACTTTGTCAAAGATTAGTTGGCCGTACAGTGTGGGTCCATTTCTGGGTTGTCTATTCTGTTCCACTGATCTGTGTCTGTTTTTAGGCCAGTAACACACTGTCGGGACCACTATAGCTTTGTAATATAACTTGAAGTGTGGAATTGTGATGCTTCCAGCTTTTCTTTTCTTTTTTTTTTAATTTTTTAAATGTATTTGTTTATTTGACAGAGAGAGATCACAGTAGGCAGAGAGGCAGGCAGAGAGAGAGGGGGAAGCAGGCTCCCCACCAAGCAGAAAACCCAATGCAGGGCTCGATCCCACGACCCTGAGATCATGACCTGAGCCAAGGCAGAGGCCTCAACCCACTGAGCCACCCAGGCGCCCCATTATTTTCTTTTTAAATGTTGCTTTGGCAATTTGGTGTCTTTTGTGGTGCCATCCTTTCTCGATAAAAACAAAATTTAGGATTGTTTATTTTAGCTCTGTGCAAAAATGATAGTGTTATTTTGATAGGGGTTGCACTGAATGTATAGATTGGTTAGGTAGTATAGACATTTTAACAATATTTATTCTTCCAATCCATGAGCATGGAATATTTTCCATTTCTTTGTGCCCTCTTCAATTTCTTTCATAAGTGTTCTATTATTTTCAGAATAGTTAGGGCGCTTGGGTGGCTCAGTGGGTTAAAGCATCTGCCTTCAGAGTACTGGGATTGAGCCCAGGGTCAGGCTCTCTGCTCAGCAGGGAGCCTTCTTCCCCCTCTCTCTCTGCCTGCCTCTCTGCCTACTTGTGATCTCTCTCTGTGTCAAATAAATCAATAAAATCTTAAAAAAAAAAAGAATACAGACCTTTTACCTATTTGATTAGGTTTATTGTTAGGTATCTTATGGGTTTTGGTGCAATTATAAATGGGATTGATCTTTTTATTTCTCTTTCTGCTGGTTCATTATTGGTGTATAGAAATGCAACAGATTTCTCTCAGTTGATTTTACATCCTGTGACTTTGCTGAATCTGTGTATCAATCCAATCCAATCTGTGTATTGTTCTAGCAATTTTTTGGTGGAGTCTTTCAGGTTTTCTACATAGGGTATTCTGTTTTCTGCAAATAGTGAAAGTTTGACTTTTTCTTTGCCAATTTAGATGGTTTTTATTTCTTTTCATTGTCTGATTAGTGAGGCTAGACCTAGAAGGGAAATAATTAAGATTAGAGCATAAATAAATAATATAGAGGTAAAAATAAAATAGTAAAATAGATTAACAAAACTAGGAGCTGGTCCTTTGAAAGAATTAACAAAATTGATAACCCCTTAACCAAACTTACCAAAAAGAAAAGGGAAACAGCAACAGAAAATTTGAACAGACAGACTCATAAACAGCAAAAAAATTAAATCAGTAATCAAAAATCTCCCAATGAACAAAATTCCAGGGTCTGATGGCTTCCCAGGAGAATTCTACAGAACATTTAAAGAATTAATGACTATTCTTCTGAAACTGTTTCAAAAAATAGAAGTGGAACAGAAACTTCCAAATTTATTCAATGAGGCCAACATTACCTTGATCCAAATATCAGACAAAGACCCTACTAAAAAGGAGAATTACAGACTAATATCTCTGATGAACATAGATGCAAAAATCTCAATGGGATACTTGCTAATCAAATTCAACAATACATTAAAAGGGTTATTTACCATGACCAAGTGGGATTTATTCCTGGGCTTCAGGGGTAGTTCAATATCCACAAATCAATCAACCTGATACACCACATTAATAAAAGAAAGGATAAGAACGGTATGATCCTTTCAGTAGACACAGAAAAAGCATTTGACAAAATATAGCATCCTTTCTCGATAAAAACCCTCAAGAAAGTAAGGATAGAAATAACTTACCTCAATATTATAAAGGCCATATATATAGAGCCACAGCTAATTTTATCCTCAAAGGGGAAAAACTGAGAGCTTTCTCCCTAAGGTCAGGAACAGGATAGAGATGTCCACTGTTACCACTGTTGATCAACATAGTACTGAAAGAAAACCGTGACCTGAGTTGAAGGCAGACACTTAACTGACTGAGCCACCCAGGTACCCCCAAAACCACCTTTTTCTATGCACAAGTCTATTACTGTACCCAAAGATAACCGTGCTAAATCTGATAGATAATTAAACTCTCCTAAAAATTTAATATGTTTTGGGCTTAAGTCCTTTGATGAGAAATGAATAAAATAGAGAAAAACATATGTGGGATCTGAATTTTCCTCAGACAAATGAACTGGAGTGAGAAAGACTGAAACTTTATATTATTAAGGTGAAAAAAAAATCTACACATTTCACTAATAGACTTAGAAAGAATGAAGTTTTGTACTGTGTACAAATGAAGCACTTCTAATTTTACAGGACGTGTGTATAGTGTTTCTGGATCCTTTAACTAGAGTAGACTTCCAACAGAGATCATATTTCTATTCATATGTAATACAATCAGTAGAATGTAATTAATATGTACATTTGATAAGGATTTTTGTCTTAACGCAAGTAAACAACACTCCCTTTGAAGTAGCCCGGTTTTGCTACCCAGGGTGCTTTTTCAAGCCACAGAGTCTTCTACACATTCCTGCTCAAGTCATCCGGGCAGGTATTCTGTTCCCAATATCTTCATGAGAGCATTACTCCGCTGAACACAGTCATCTCTACAAATCTTCTGATGCTGTTAGTTCTATACTAGATTCCAGGAAGGAATTCTGGATCTCCTCCCAACTGCTGCTCCTACAAAAGCTTCATGCAGGTTTTATACCCCCATTCCCTTTAGTACACCTGAAAAAAGGCTTCTAATGAATTAAAAGAATAAAAACTATGTTCAGAGATAATGGAAGAAAATAACTCAAAAACAGACTACAAGTACTAATGTGGTTTGCACAAGTCTAGACTTAGTCTCAGTGTAGCCAGGGTAGCCCCGGGGCTGCCCATTCGGCATACGTCCATTCAGCACGCTGCAGAAACTAGAGCTGTTCATAGCTCTGCCCACTGGCAACAGTGCTCTGAGCTGGACAACTTTGCATTGTCCAATATACATCTACTTCATTCCTTCCCTCCACCTTAATGATTGATTCCTGTGGCTGCATTCCCTTTTCCAAACTGGTTTTTGGGATAAATTTGCAGTAGAGATATCCATTGCCATCATGGAAAACTCTACTCTTGGCGGCTTATACTATGAATGTGCTTGCCTTTTCAATTCAGTTCACATAGTCTATGAGTTGATCAGTAACATTTTTTTATAAAGGTGAGGAAAATATGTCATATTTTAATAATCTAGTGTGTAAACATTGGGAGATAGTTTTAGCTTTAGAACTATCTGTAGTGTTATGCCTTAAAACTTCCTTTTTTTAAATTTGTTTATTTGACAGAGAGAGAGATCACAAGTAGGCAGAGAGGCAGGCAGAGAGAGGGAGGGAAGCAGGCTCCCTGCTGAGCAGAAAGCCCGATGTGGGGCTTGATTCCAGGACCCTGAGATCATGACCTGAGCCAAGGCAGAGGCTTTAACCCACTGAGCCACCCACGTGCCCTATCTTAAAACTTCTAAAGAATTTTAGATTAAATTACTATCCACACATCTTTTATCAATGTAGAAGACTAGAATATAGAATATTTAAAAAATTTAACCCTACATACCATAAGAAATATAATCATTTTAAGACAGTAAGCCTGTCTTAACTTAAATAGCATCTTACATAAGCTTATGTGTGGGCTAATATTTTAATATTACTGCAGATATATTCATTCTATTTAATCCTGCATTTTGGAAATTTTTTTTAAAGTTGAATTTTCAAGATCTGTTAAAGTTGCTTTGACAATATCTTTACGGAAAAGACCTGTGCTGAAGCAATTTATAGTATTTGTGTAAAATGGTGGTATTATAAAAATGCATATAATATATCTTGACAAATTCTATTTTTGAATGTTAAAATATCAGCACAAAATACTTTCTGTACAAAATAGTTTGTCACAAATCCAAAATAATTTTATTTAATTAGAGTGACAAGTTTTAAAATTTCAGAAATTAAGGGCTTTTGCAAGTTGTATACTTTCAAGCTTAAGGCTTTGCTCATGCATGCAAGATAGCACCATTAATCTTTACTTTCACCTGCATTTCATTAGTCACTTTCTTATCATGTAAGTAAAGTTCATCCTTGTTGACACGAAATGTATAAACACCTACAGGTCATACAGACAATAATATTTACCACATTTATGGCGGAGTCCTACAGATTACTTTTTAAAGTCATTAAGATTAGAAAATGAAATGCTAAAATATTATAACTAATTCTGAATCATTGTATTCAAATGGGAATATGGGTACAGTAGCTATTCAGTTAACTAGATTCTCTGAGCTAACATTAGGAGATATGAGCTGCATTTTCATAAACTCCATTTCACATTTAGGATGGCAGAAATGAAATGAATTTATTCTTGTGTTCATATATTTAAATGAATAAAATGATTTTGAAGGAAATAATGTTTCTATAACTGATGACTGAGTTGCTGTCCCAACTTTCATGAATGTCAGATAGATTCTAGTAGGGCAAGAGATAGGAAGATGAATAATCTTGGTTTTGAGTGTATGTTATAAACCTCACATTTCTCAATTGAGTAGGGTACTTCTGACAAAAATCAGACCAACTTTACAAGTCAGGGGCAATAAAAATCTTACGTAATATTGTGTATACATTCATTGGAAGCTCTATGTTGCTTTTTACATTCTGGTGACATCTCTTCTTCCCATTATATCAGAAAACTTGTTTTTATTTTTGTTTTTAATTCAGACCAGAGAAGAAAATTTCTATTCACCTAATATTGCAAAACTAAGTACAAGTTAAAGAATTATTAAATTTTATATATATATATATATATATATATATATATAAACACATATGCATATGCATATACATACATACATATATACACATATAATGTATTATTTGCCCCAGGGGTACAGGTCTGTGAATCGTTAGGCTTACACATTTCACAGCACTCACCATAGCACATACTTTTCCCAATGTCCATAACCCAGCCACCTTATCCCTACCCCCCAACTCCCCAGCAACCCTCAGTTTGTTTCATGAGATTAAGAGTCTCTTATGGTTTGTCTCCCTCCTGATCCCATCTTATTTCATTTAAGAATTATTAAATTAACAAGATTATTTTAATAAAAAATATTAGCTCTGAAAACTACAAAGAAAGAAGTGAAATATAAGATTTTTATTCTAATGCAGTATGTGCAAAAGTCATTTTCAAAATTCTGATGAATTCAAATTTAACTTTTTGTTAAGCTTTTCTTCTTCACAAGAGTTTGATTACATGGGGCACCTGGGTGGCTCAGTGGGTTAAAGCCTCTGCCTTCGGCTCAGGTCATGATCTCAGGGTCCTGGGATTGAACCCCACATCAGGCTCTCTGCTCAGCGGGGAGCCTGCTTCTCCCTCTCTCTCTGCCTGCCTCTCTGCCTACTTGTGATCTCTCTCCTGTCAAATAAATAAAATCTTAAAAAAAAAAAAAACAGCACAGAAGAAAACACTTTAAAAAAAAAAAGAGTTTGATTACACAAAATAAGATTTTTCATCATAGGCAAGGAAAATGGTATTTGTCAGGTACATAGTATGTGCTGGGAGCTCCACTATGAGTTTTGCAGATATTATCTCGGTTAGTATTAAGTTGAATTTAAGGGAATATAAGGGAATATAAACTTCAAATTTAAGTTGAATATAAGGGAAGCATAATTATTTAGTTTAGAAGTGAGAGTAAAAAAGCTCAAAACCTGTAATGCAACTAGCGACTGAATGAGCTGCTAGTTCTACAGCCAGCTAACTCACAATTTTGTGCTTTTTGTAATGTTTCATAATGTTTATGCAAATATCCAAAATTAAAAAAATATATATATCTACCAAGAGGCAGTGTAACAGATATCTTTCATATTTTATTGCATATTTTATTTATGGTCACATATTTATTTTATTGCCATTCCTCAAAAAATTCTGGAAGGCAAAACCTCTGATCTTTGTTTGACCAATCTAATTCACTGTAAAATTTCCAATGATTATGAAGGGAAACAGATTTAGGAGGTATTATAATTTCCAGAAGAAGATTGTACAATCACTCTTGGCAAATGCCAATAGCAAATATAGACTTTCAGAATAACCAGGCAGAGAAATATAAGGTTATGTCAAATAGTGTTTATCTTTCTAAAGGAAACAAAGGGGATTCTGCTCAGCCAGCAATATAACAGAGATATCAACAACATTCTCCAACACCAAAGCACAAGCTAGCTGCCCTCCCTCCAGTAGGCAAACGCCAGAGTGACTAAGGATGAAAGGATTACATACAAACTTGGACAATTAAAACTCTTCTTTCTCCTATCCCACATCTATCATGTAAGTTGTTTAGGATATGTAGCAGTGGACCCTCATCTTGGCTGGCAACAACTCCTTGGTCTATGAATTAAAACAAAAGAGAAGAATGAGAGAGAGGGGAGAGGTGGGAATCAATGTGATTTCTGTCATAGGGCACAAGATACATATAGATAGAAAAAGCACCGCTCGTCCATCAATCATTCTCAGACGCTGAAGGTTACAACAGACAGATTCAGGTACTTCCTGACCCTGATGCTGAGAAATGGAACAAAAGGCAAACATTCCCAGTACTTTGGAGGCAGACTGACAAGAAACAGTCTGTAGAAGGGCCGTAGTCCTCATCTAGCAAAGGAAATACGTAGAAGACAGAATAGGGATAGAAGTATGGAAAATAATGTTCAGTGCCACCATGTTATCAATATTAGTTTGTGGCATGACCCCTAAACGGTGGTGGCACTCCTCCTTTTTTGATATATTTTTTCTGTCTGATATTTGGTCTTCCTGTTGATCCTTCAGGCACCACAGTCCTGGTTACTCCCCAATTCTACACATTTTGTGGCTTACTACTTTGTTCCTTACACTTATGCTTACAAATAAAGAGAATTTGATAAACATTTAATTTTGTAATTGAAACCACCCAGGGGCGCCTGGGTGGCTCAGTGGGTTATAGCCTCTGCCTTCGGCTCAGGTCAAGATCTCAGGGTCCTGGGATCGAGCCCCGCATCGGGCTCTCTGCTCAGCGGGGAGCCTGCTTCTCCTCTCTCTCTGCCTGCCTCTCTGCTACTTGTGATATCTCTCTTTCTGTCAAATAAATAAATAAAATATAAAAAAAGAAAAAAAGAAAGCACCGACATTTCTTTTATTTTTTAATCAACCATATTTTAAATCATCATTTAGTAGATCATTTAGTAAGTCAAATGTTTATTGCATTTTTTGGTCAGTTTTACTGTGGTATAATTTACATACAGTGAAATTCACCATTTTTAGGATATTTTCATAAATTTGGACAGATGCACACAACCATGTAATTACCATCATAATCAAGATACATAACAGGTTTATCATTCCCAAGATATTACTTCTTGTCTCTTTTAATCAATCCTGTTCAATTATCATCCGTATCTAACGACCTCTGATCTGTTTTCTCTCACTATAATTTCGCCTTTTCCAGAATATCATATGAGTATCATAGAGAATTTATTCCTTTGAATCTGACTTCTTTCACTTAGCATAATACATTTGACATGAACCCATGCTCTTGTATATATCAGTACTTTCCTCTTATGACCGAGAAGTATTGCATTTTATAAATATACCACAGTTAGTTTAATCAGTCAATAAATGAGGGACATTAGGGTTCACAGATATTAATTATTATTAGAATATATGTAATGTGGCTATAAACATTTGTGTAGAGTTTGTGTTGTCTGCATATTTTTTTTCTTCTGATAATGCAATACATGTTTATCAAATTTGGGTTGGATTTTTATTTTCCTAATCACTAATCATTTAGTTTATAGGAGAGTATGTTTTCATGTTCTTATTTGCTATCTGTATATATTCTTTGTGAAGACATCTGTTCAAGACTTTTGTTCATTTTTTAAATTTTTCTTTGCTTACTGAGTCTACAAATATATATGTATATATGCTCTATACATGAGTCCTTTATTACATTTTGTTGTGTCTTTTGTTTTCATCATCTTAACAATATCTTTTGAAGAGCAGTTTTTTAATCTTGATGAGGTCCAATTTGTCAATTTTTTTCTTTTATGGCTTATGTTTTTGGTAGCACACTATAGAAATACTTGAGTAATCTAAAGCTGAAAATATATTTTTATATTTTTGCTTCAGGAAGCTTCAGAGTTTTAAACTTTTACTTGAATCAATAATCCATTTGAATTAATGTAAAATATAAATTGAGGTTCTTTATTCTGCATATGGAAGTCCAATTTTTTCAACAACATGTATTAAAAAGACTTTTCTTCCTCCAACATTATTGATATCCAATTCATCATAAATGTGTGGGTATACTTTCTAGTTTTCTATTCCATTAAGCTATGTGTCCATCTTTTTTCCCTGTACCACATTGTCTTGGTCACCATAGCTCTAAAGTCTTGAACCAGGTAGTGTGTATTCCAAAATTTTACTCTGTAAATTTCAAGCAAAAGAATCATTAAAAAACCATATCCAGACTCATTATAATTTTATTGAAAGGGAAACAATAATAAGAAAAAATGGAAATACAACTAAATTAAAAAAAAAAGACACAAGTACAAAGAACAGAAATATATATGGATAATAGAAATCTTCTCTGAAACAGTTCAATCCGGAGCTAATAGGAAAACATATTTAACATGCTGGAAGAGGCTTTTCTTTCTTTCAGATAAATAAAAGTTTATCTGCATATATGTGTATGTATGTATGTATGGGTCTGGATATATGTGCTTGTATGTGTTTATATATATGTAAACATATATATGTTCTCTGTGTGTGGTTGTGTGTGTGTGTGTGTCTGTGTGTGTGTGTCTGTGTGTGTCTGTGTGTGTGATCTTGGCCTCACCAAATATTGTTGACAGTATGGAACAATTTGAACACTCATATGTATATTTGTCAGAATGCAAAATGATCCTGCTCCTTCGGGAAATGGCTTAGCAGTTTCTTATAAAATTAAATATACATTTACCCCATTGCCCAATAAACACATTTTAGGTGTTTTCCCAACATAAACAAAAACATGCCTACAAATATATTTCTCCCCATATGTTCATCACAGATTTACTTACTAGAAAGAATGTGAAAATAACCCAAATGGCTATCAACTAGTGAATGAATAAGTTAATTGTGGTATATCCATACAATGAATACTAGTGACCAATAAAACAGAACAAACTGCAGAAAAATGCAGCAGCATCAATAAATCTCAAAACAGTGCTAACTAAAAAGGATAAGCACAAAAGAGTACACATGAGATGATTTCATTTATGTGAAAAACTACAAATTGTATTAGCGGTTGCCTGGGTACAAGAATGAGAAAAGGGTACTGAATGTAAAAAAAAATGCAAAAAGAAACATTTTAGATCAATGAAAATGTCGTATATAATTGCATATATATGTGTATGTGTATCTTAAAGCATATCAAACTATGTACTTCCAATTCCTACATTTTATTTATATAACTTATGCTTTAATAAAGCTCAAAAAATCTATTGAGCTGAAATTTTTTTTATCAAAAATTGTCTTTTGTCTATTTAACAAGCATTAACTATCTTTTTTTTCTTTTCTAACAGAACACCAATGCTGTTCATTCCCTAACTAGCAGCTATGTGCTTGCCTAGAGAGTTAAACTCACTCCAGTCTCAAGCAGTTAAAATTTGATTGCTGTAATCCACTCTTATCAACATATTGTCCTTCTGAAAATTGTTTCAAGCATGAGCATGTGTTGGGGCTCCTGGGTGGTTCAGTTGGTTAAGCCAATTGGCTCTTGATTTTTGGCTCAGGTCATGATCTCAGGATCCTGAGATGGAACTTAGCATCAGACTCCCTGCTCAGCCCAGAGTGTGCACAAGATTTTCTCTCTCCCTCTCCCTCTGCCTCTCCCCCTGCTCATGCTCTTTCTCTCTCTCTCTCAAATAATTACATAAATAAAAACAAACAAACAAACAAACAAACAAACAATAAATAAATATATTTGGGGGAGGAGCATGAGCATGTGTCAAAATCCTGGCCAATGGGAGGTTATTGTTGCACAGCTTCTTGTAAAGTTCCCCTTACTCTTTTAACATGTATTAAAATGGCTAATTTTCAAACATTTATGTGTTGTTACCAAATATCAGTGTTTTTACTCTGTAGTATGAACTAAATTACCTGACAGCTCTTAAAGAGAAGGAATTATAAGCATATATGCATGAACTAAGCATATTTTTCAAACTATGTTGATTTTAGGAAAGGAAAATATATAAGATCAAATTAGAGAGATGAGCATACTCATGCACATAAAACAGAAGTGACAGAAAATGATGCTTATCTTATCAATACACTAGGGCATTTGCCATTCTACTCTACCATAATCTATTGTATTTATTTATGTCTTAATGTTGGTAATAACCCAGTAAATATATTTCATGGCACTAATGCATGATGACTCAGAATAAGGAAAACACAGAGATAGTGTGGTCTCATTCAGTAACTCTCAAACAGATAATCAAATATTTATGGCTTGTGTGATTTTTTAACCAAGCTCTTTTTCTGGTCAGTATCATGAAAGCATTAAATAAATATTTTATGATCTAAGTTTTCTTAAGTTGCTCTGTTGCAGGATGTAGTAGTAGTACAAATATTTTAACAGAGGTATCAGTACATGTTAAAGATAAAATAGTCTCAATATTTTAAACGATCAAAAACTTGAAGCGATATGATAATATACTTTAAATGTAGTATTTTAGTACAATGAAAACATTTGTATTTTACATCTTTTAATAGTAAACCCTTTAATAAAACAATATGATAAAAGGTCTTATAATTTTCTACAATTGTTTTAATAAATTTTAGGCAAATTCAATAGGTATTTCATTGTCTTTAAAAAGCATCTACAGTTTTTCCAGTCAGTTAGTAAATAATTGTCATTAAATCATCAAGGATTTGTACATATTGAATCTAATAGAACATCAATTTTAAGCTAATAAGCTATTTTGAAAACCAACACTATATGACTGACAATATGGAAAAAATTATTCAAGGCATATCTCCTAAGTATAGATATATTCTGCTTCCCCCTCTCTCTCTGCCTGCTTCTGTCTACTTGTGATCTCTCTCTCTGTCAAATAAATCAAATAAATAAATAAATAAATAAATAAATAAATAAATAAATAAATAAATAATCTTTTAAAAAAAAACATTTTAGGAGGAGAGAAGGGCACACATGAAGTATCAGAAATAAGAGGGCCCAGGGTTTCAAGAGTTCCTGGGTATTTGGACTTAACCCGAACATAATGTGCAAGATTCAAAATCCAAATCCCTTATATTCTTACCATCTTTCACAAGTATGGCCTTCATATAGTTCCTAGAGCATATCTAATTTTTACTATTAGTCTTCTTTCTTTACAGCAGATATTATCCCTAAGTCCAGTCAAATAAACATTTGCATGGAGATTTCATGTAAGTAGTTATTATACACATCTGAGGTTCAGGCATATAAATTTGGGTAACAAAAACACAAAGAATTTTTAAATGTAAAGGATTTAATGCAATATTTTGGGTTACTGAATATAGAGAAGAATTTACAATTAACCTTATTGCTTGGCAACACAGTTGAGAGGACGAGTCTGCAAACAGTATTTGGAAGAAGATGCCAGGATAATTGAAGAGTATAAAATTTTAAAGGACTAGTTACAAAAATGAATCACGAAGGAATCAGATGTGTTAATTGCTGATAGCTCAAGTAAGATTAGAGCTGAGAATAAAGCATTGGGTTAAGCAAGAGATCTTACCAAGAGTGGTTTCAGTGAACCAAGAGGTGTGATTATATGTCTGCCATGTGTTAAATAAAACAATTGGAAATGAAGACATGAAGAAAGCAAATTCAGACCAACTGTCTCAAGGAGCATTTTTGTAAGGGGGAGAATTCTTTTACTGGGGAATGAGTTGTAGTGTGGACTTTTTGGCACAGTTTCACAATGATTAGTATCAAAAGAAAAAAGATAAGGATGCTTATTACATGTATTTACTAGAGTTGACAAAACTTAGTAAATAGTAAATCACAGATTCTGAAAAAAATCTGCTTTATTTAGTTGTTAGTCTGTGATGGTTTCTTCAGAGCTGTTATATACTATTATGTAAATACCTAATCACTGACACACTGTGCATTTCCTACGTAAAGATTCCATTAGAGTCATTATGGATTATTGTGTAAATGCTTAATTGCAGGCAATTTAAGATGGTTATTATTTACTTGATAGCTTTTAAAGTAGGTATATGGCAGAACTATTTATGTCTTTTTAGTGTTCAAAACTTAAGTGAGAAGAGTATATAATTCTGTTTATGCATGTGTATATAATATGTGTTGCCCAAGTCAATATTATCATAAAATATTTTGAGTGTTAGTGATACTATATTTCTTTGATTGTAGCTAGATGCCTTTTGAAGCTACACAGATGGAAAGAATTGATTCTTCTGCCTACTGGCTGGTTTTAGCTTTTTAACTTCTCTCTATTGCTTAAACTGGAAAATGTCCACCATGGAAATATTTTTATTCCCTTGCTCCTTTTTGCATGTGCATCTTTTTCCTTTCTGGACAGAGATGATTATGGATGGGTCAACTTACTCCTATGAAACTGCTTGTTACAGAGAACTTTCTAAATTAGTTCCTCTGAATCATTCCAACATTACCATACTTTGTATATGTTCCAGTTGATTAAGCTATAGTATTTCTCTAAAGTAAAATTTACATGTTAAAATTTGTTTCTGGGTGTATGCGTTATTTACTACAACAAATCTTTTAATGACGAGTTGCCTGGGTGGAAACTGAAAAGGCACGTAGAAGTACATAATACCATGGCCAGGACAGATCTCATTGAGAAGATAAAAGACCTAAGAAAAGATTGAAATGAGGAAGGAACTTAAAATTTAACAATGTAAATACCTGTGGGTGAGGATATTATTCAAGGAAAACGAAACAAAACAAAACAAAACTGGCAGTCAGTGCAAAGCCTCTAAGGCAGAAGTTTGGCTGTGTGCTCCCAGAGGTCAAGGCCAGTAGGGTTAAATTAAAATAGAAGGGGTGTAGTAGGAGGTAAAGTCAGGAAAGTAAGGATCTAGAGGCCAAAGAACACTTTGGGCACATTTTTGGGCGATTCATGATTTTGCTCTGACAGAAGAGGGAGGACGTTAAAATACTTGAGATGAAGTGTTCTTTGCTGCTGAGAATAAACTGTAGGGACTCAAGAGTAGAAGTAGAAATACTAGTTATTACAAGCAAGAATAGGAAAGAAAAATTGATGATTTGAACAAAGATTATAAAGGATTGAGAAGTGGCATTTTATCACATTAGATTTGGAATTTGAGAGAAAGAGAAGACATAAGGCTACTTTAACTTTTTGGCCTGAGAGAAGGAAGGCTTAGCTTTGTTATCAATAGACCAGGAAGGCTACGAGAAGATCCACTTGGGGTATGGATAAGTGGGAGTTCAGTTCAAGTTTGTAGATACTGAATTTGAGATAATTGCTCAATATTTAAGTAGGAAATTTTGTAAATGAAGTTGGAATTTAAAAGAGATCTGAAGTAGAGCCATAAATCCTAAGACATAGGCACAGAGGGGGCCTTTGAGGCCAGTGGACTTCATATAATCACCAAAAGAGGGAGGGAGAGTATTTATAGAAGCATATCAAAGATTCTGATTCTAGAACACTTCAACATTAAGATGTTGGGAGGACTAGAAAGAACCAGCAAATGATAACAAAAAGAATTGATAAGTGAGCTAATTGATAAAACAAGACTATTTTTTCCTCAAGTGCAATTAAAGAAAATATATAACTGTCAAATTCTCCAGGCAGATCATGTAAGATGAGAACTGAAGTGTGGGCTATTGGATGAAGCAAAATGTGAGCCAACGCTGACCCTAGCAAGAGTAATGGGAGTGAAAACCTGATTGGTGAGTATGTAAGTGGCAACATGAGAATTGAAGACAGCAAAATCTGACTATTCTTTTGAGGAAAGCTTGTTGTTATTACTTTTAGGAATGTAGAAATTGGATGGTAGCTAGTGGGGGAAGTTTAGTCTTTATAGAAAGTTTGTTTATGTGCTTGTTTTTTAATACGTAGTGATAATAACATGTTTGTGAACTGTGTTAGTTTCCTATTTCTTCTATAACAAACTACCACAAATTTAGTGGCCCCAAAGAACACAAATTTCTTACAGTTCTGGAGATCAGCGGTGGAAAATGAGTCTTACAAGGCTCAAACTAGGGTGTTAGCAAGACTGGTTCTCTCTGAGATCTATAAGGGAGACCATTTGTCTACCTTTTCCAAAAGTGTGGTACCTCTTGCATTCCTTGGCTTCTGGCCTCTTTCTCTCTGAAATCAGGAGCAGAGCACCTTCAGATGTCTCTCTGCTTTCATCATCACATCTCCTGCTCTTCCTCTGATTTCTTATTTCCTTATGAGGAAGACCCCTGTGATTATGCTGGGCCCACATTGATAATCCAGGATATTTCTCTATTTCTAAATCTTTAAGTCAATCATATCTACAAAGTCTCGTTTGCCATGTGAAGTAACATAAGCAGTTTCTGGGGATTCAGACATGGACATGTTGGGAGGCCATTATTCAGTCTACATCATACTTTGATAAAAATTATTCAGGAGGGGGGTGCCTGGGTGGCTCAGTCGTTAAGCGTCTGCCTTCGGCTCAGGTCATGATCCCGGGGTCCTGGGATGGAGCCCCGCATCGGGCTCCCTGCTCTGCAAGAAGCCTGCTTCTCCCGCTACCATTTCCTCTGCTTGTGTTCCCTCTCTTGCTGTGTTTCTCGCTATCAAATAAATAAAATCTTAAAAAAAAATATTCAGGAGGGAGGATAATTGTTGATATAGGAAAAAGAGGAGATAGTTACTGGGACAATGTCTGGAGTTGGCTAGAGGCTGTGGCATATAGTTAGTATTCCAGTGATATGTTTAGCATGAAATAGAAATTGAAATATTTCTTTTTAATAAGTAAGGAGGCAGCTATGTGAATGTTTCTAGTTGCACATAAATTGATGCTGTAGAAATCACATCTTCTTAGATTAGTAGGGTCTTACTGATTACTGATCTGACTCTAAAATTGGTTGATGAGAACTATACTGATTTAAAAAAGCTTACTAATCAATACTTTCCTAATAGACAGGCTTAGTGACTTGTTAGTAATAAATTGACTAAGTAATAGCTAATAAATATTAGGTAACAATTCCTTTAGGTAATGTGATATAATGCCAAAAAACGTTGCTTGCCACCTCTGCCTGCTTTCACCTCCCTTCTGGGTTCTCTTAGCATACCATTTTTGTGCTTTTAATATGAAATAGGGGACTCATCAGTAACAGTGCAGGGAAAGCATCTCATTCAGATTCTAGCACAGAGGAAATCCTCGGTATGTGAAACAAGAAACAACCGTCTCTTACATTTAGTATGTTTTTGTTTTCATTTGTTTTAAATAGCTGGTATGGGTTTTCTTTCTCTAACTGCTAGAGACTTTGGAGACCAGGGAATTTTCTTCTTAATATTGTATGTAGTTTTGGCGGAAAAGCAAATGAAGTGACAGTGCCCTACTCTTTTAGAAGTCTAAAAGGAGCTGGAGGTTACATTGACCAGACTTTCTTCTGGTCATCCAGGTACAGCAGTAGAGAGAAAATATGACCCAAGCTCAGCTAACTGAACACTACCAGCCTTCAGGACTTACTATTTTAGCAAAGTGACTGAAGAGCAGGTGAAAACAAAGCAAATACAAAAATAAACAAGGCAGTAAAACTTACATTCACACAGGAAAGGAATCAGGCAGCACCTCTTCTGTTTTCTTTCCTGTCTCCAAGTTAGAAACCTATCCCCTATATATATATATGTAGCTAAAGTAGGATAAAGTTCAATTTCTGTTATTTGAGACCAAGGAACCCAAACTCATAGACTAATTTCAAGGGACTTATACTTCAGTCCTAGAGAAATAGGATATATAATCAGAAACTGTCTAAATGAACATCTCTATCAGTAGGTACTAGCAGGAAGTCAAATGGAATTTGAGCTGGACCCTAAGGCAAGGTAGAATTGGATTCTTTTGAGTGGAGGGAGTGAACATTACAGGCACGGAAAACAAGGGATGTGCAGTGGGAATTGAGAATGGCAGGTCTGAGGACTAAAGAGAAAAGACTAGATTAAGCAGAGGGTTTCCTCTAAGAAGATGCCAAGCCAATAGCATAAAAACTCTTTCGGAGTTTCAAAGATGACATTTGAATGCCAAGAAGACTGGCCAAAAACATGTCTAAGTTTACATCATTGGCTCAATATAGACAGAGGTGGCAATGCAGATCTTTAGGCTTGCAATAAAAATTCAAAATTAGATATGAAATATATCTAAATAGGTCTAAATATATTATCTGTGGGATAGTGTTGTTGGTGTGTGCGTAAGGAGGTTGTGCATTAGTGAGATAAAGAGAGAGATTGAGAAAGATTCTAGTCCAAATCTCTTCCTTTTCACAAAAAAAGACCCCTCTCAGCCAAGGAAGAGTAGCGGAGAAGATATTTATCAACTAGAGAAACACATTAAATATTTAAATTATTTTTCTTGTTTTATAGTTTCTTTAATCCTTAATGTAAATACATTATTTATTTTGTATTGATGAAGAAAACAAAACACAGAAAGACTAACTAATTTGCTGAAGTTCATGTAGCTGATAAGTGGAAGAGCCAATTTTTCCAAGGTTTAAACATTGATTAAGATGCTCAATTAAATCTATTGTTGGAAATTTTGAAGGGCATACACATCTAGGCACATAACCTTGTGCTGGACCAAGATTCAGAAATAAGATTGCAATATGATTTTGTTGTTTCTAATCCCTTCTGCCTCAAATATTCCTCAGTGTAAACTATGGGGATAATTAAGGCAAATACTAGAATATAAATTTTCTACATCTATTAGTAAAATAATTAGGCATGAATTAAAATGAAAGAACAATGTAAGTTTCAGTAAAAATATTCCAACAATATATACTAAATGTCAAGTGTCTTGTTTTATCTATAGATAGGCAAATGCCTGATTTTTTCCTGTTATCTTAAACTGCAGCTTATTTTACTAAAGCCATATGTAAGTTATTATTATTCACTGTGATGTTTAATTAATTTCATTCTCCTCTCCACTGATATTTCTTTATGGTGTCACTTGAAGGACACCATGAGATTTTTATTTTAATTAAGTCATGATTCTGTTGCAGTCCTAAACTTGGATATTCCCATTCAATTAATTTTGATTTTGTGCCCTAGATGAAATATGTATATTATTTTTTAAAAGTTGCAAATCTTACCATATAAAGTGGGAATACTTTATATAGAAATCATGTTTATGATTAATTTCTTCTGCATTACATTGGATATTTTTTCTTTCATTGTAATGCCCATAATCTACTTCCCTTCAGTGAAGTAAACAAATAGCATGCCTGGCTTGTGAAAAGCAACTTTCATTCCCAGGCAAAGGCTGTGGACTTAATTAAATAAATTCAATATTTTTAAAGGGCTGTGTATATGATTGCTGTGTATTGGCATTGGTGAAATTGTGCTGTGGGTTAGTTGATAGTTGATAATTTGAAAACAAATAATTTTATTGA
>CM053604.1:22073387-22103518 GCA_028646535.1 Procyon lotor
ATAACAATATTTTCTCTCTCCTAATAGATTATCCATAAGTTTGTCATAATAGTTTTATTTTGCTATTTTGTTTTATGACTGCTTTTAGTTGTTTGCTATTGATGGACATTTTTGCTTTGTACATTTATACATTTTCCATAATTATAGTCTCAATGTATATCTGTTGAATATGTTGAACACAACTATTTTGGGCTTTGTACTTGGTGCTGCCAAATAGCAATGAAGAAAACAGATTTTTTTTTAAGATTTTATTTGACAGAGAGACATCACAAATAGGCAGAGAGGCAGGCAGGGAGAGAGAATAGGAGGCAGGCTCCCTGATGAGCAGAGAGTCTGCTACAGGGCTGGATCCCAGGACCCTGAGATCATGACCTGAGCTGAAGGCAGAGGCTTAGCCCACTGAGCCACCCAGGCACCCCAATTTAAAAAAAAAAATCAATAAACAAATCTTTGCTTTCATTAAATTTAGATTTTAGGATGCAGATGATGGAGAAAAAATTAAAGAGATATGGAATGTTGGTTATTGACAGGAGAAAAATAAAGCTTAAAAAGGAAAGGAGTTGAGATCTGCTTTGGTTTGGATAGCAACAGAGCACTCAATGAGAAAAGGGCATTTGAGTGGACATTTAGAGGAATTAGGAGAGATCCTAGAGAAGAATGTTCCAGCAGAAAGTGAACTCAAAGATTCTGAGAGGGGATGATGCCTTATGCATTGAAGGGGCCGCAAGGAGGTCTGTAAGACTTGAGGGATGGAGGCAAAGGGAAGACAAATAGGATATGAGATCAGGGACTTGTGGAGTATATCTTGTTGGATATTTTGGGTTCTGGCAAAGAATTGGGTTTTGACTCTAAACTAGAAGACTAATGGAAGTTCTGAGCAAAGGGGCTAACTGACCTAAGTTTTTGCATGTTCTCTTTGCCTGCTATGGTGAAAATACTTCATTGGGCATCCATGTAAGTGTTAACCTGATTTAGTTTTTTTTCTAAACTGGAGGTAGGAGATGGTAGTTGCTTAGCATAGATTTTAGTAGTGATGGTTATAAGAAGTGGTGAGATGCAAGATAAATTTTATAATCATTTTCATATTGTACCATTATCTTATGATTTCCAAAATTGAAGTGGTAATTTTCTTTATCATTGCCTTACAGATTCTAGCTCATACTGGTTTGTAAGTTTTTAATGTAAACTCATTTTTGACAGGTATTTCTTTTCCATGGGGGAACAAAATGAGACTAGGGTTGTGAATATGTTCTTTCACAGATTCTGTTGTTGTCGTATTGTGTTGTTTTTTCAGGCAAATGCCTTAGAGGCCTCACAGTCTGGTTGGAATTTATGTTAAAGTTTTCTCTGATAGTTTCCAGAACTAAGATGCTTTACAAGTTAGACTTAAATCCCATACTTTGCAAAAAAGAAAAAAAAAAGGTTTTTGTTTATTTGTTTCTTACAACATAATTTGTATATCTATATTTGTATATCTAGTATTTGGAAAAGACAAACTTTGTGGTACTTCCCTGAACAAGTTTTGCTAATTTTCCTTTTTCTTGAAGGTATGATATTTCTAAGGTCCCACTTCTGTGCCAAAGTCTTGATTTCCCCCATACATCAAAGTCATAAAACCTAACCTGTTCCCTTAAAACTGAGATTTTCATCCCATCCCATTCTCCTGCATCCTCTCCCATGCTGACTAGTGTCCCTGCTTTGTCAGCCCACAAACTCACAGATCTGTTGTTGGGTTTTCCCTTCTTTCATGACACATAGGGATTTCTTCTTTTATATATTGGGTTTACTTTTTTGAAGGATCACAGGCACTGGATTTTCTACGGTTTATATATAACCTATAATTATAGGTTAGGTTTTAAAGAGTGCTCAAATCAGAGTGGCATCAGAGATTGGTTTTATTTTATAGACATCTCATCTTTGAAAATAGTATTGACTACAGGAAAATGAAATATTTGTTCCTGTTTTTATGCTTTGGTCATTGAATACACACACATACATACAACACAACACGACACACAGACACACACACATGCACACACACACTACTCCAGAAATATAGAATTCTTGTATGCAGAATTTTGCATGATAACCAGTAACAATACTGACTTCAAAAAAAGACTCAAAGCTCCTTGGCACCAACTAAGGAAAGATCCTTGCAAAACAATGGCATTGAAAAGAAACTGATACTTAAACTTTACATATATCTTTGTCCTTTTTGATGTAATCAAAAGTAAATAAATGTATAAAGGTGTACATGCTATCTGGTACATTGATTTTAAAAGAGATATGTTTATGGAAAGGCAAGTTTCATGACAAAACATTTTGGGAAAGATTCTCCTTCATATTTCTAAGATGATTCGGCTGATGCTTTCTTTATTGCCTTTGCCTAAAGCAAGGTAGGATGTAAACACTGAAAAGTTTTGTCAATAACAAAATGCTATCACCAGAATCAGGTTTTGGAGAAAGATAGATAAAAAAAGAGTCAAGTAAAGCCATTTGTACAAAATGAAACAAGGTAAATAATGATCTAACCTGAAAACTCCTCAATAGAATGTAACTCTATGAAGGCCAGAGTGTTTGTTATATCCCTGTCCTGTCACTAAGATGAGAGTGTGGATAACATTAGACATTCAATAAATATTTGATAATACATGGATTCTTGTATTATTTAGAAGGAATAGGATTGTGGGTGTTAATCATGTCTTGAAAGCTAAAAAAATAAATGGGCTTTTAAGTTGTCTTCAATATTCAAAAACTTAAAACTATTAAAAAGTAAAAGAAAATAAATAGCATAATGTTCACATTTTATCAGCTTATTTTTACCTACAAATGCATGCTTAATTTACATAGTAACACTTTTAACATTTATTTACACTTCGACCAAGGACAATTATAACAAATCATTTCCTCTTGGAAAATAAATTATAGAAAGAAAAATATTAAAATATTTGTCTTTATGGAACTTTCAGGCTAAAAATGATGCTAGACTAGAAATCCCAAGGAAAAAAAATATTCTTTAAATTCACTCTCACCATCTAGCCTTTCAGCTTTCTTTTGACAAAATCTTCATAATTAAAATGACACATAAACTAAGTTTTGCAGTCAAGCTATTGAATTGGTGAAAAATTTTCGGTTCCTTCATTTGAGGAAGATGAGATGAGAACTGCACCTTACATATTTCAGAAGATAAACTCTCTTATATCTAAACATCTTTTTGGCTTAATAAGAAGTAAAAATAAGAGTTAGTCCAGTGGTGTCTTAGAAAAGGTTCTACAGCTGGCTGTCCAGAAAGATAAGCCCTCCTTTGTAGTGTTTACATATTTTCATATTGTAAACATTTCTACAGTGGTCCCTTTCAAGTGGTCAGCCTGTCATCCATGAACGTGGAATTGGGAAAAGGTGTTCTCAGTGGGCTCTTGAAAGACTATGCAATCCGTCACCATCTTCCTAGTGCTGTCTCTGCCTCTGCAGAGAAAAAGCAAAAAACAGTGCATGCAAGAAAATGTGACTTTCCACTTACTACATCTGAGCTAAATGTCATTTCCAGGCAACCGAAGAAGATGAAGTTTCTTTTTCTACTATCAAAATAGCAGATCTTCATGAGAAGAATGCCTGCCAGTCACTGGAAATTGGGAGTGCAGCTCTACAAATTGCTCTACTCTCTGGCAGAGAATGTGAAAGAGAAAATGTTAGAATTCCCAAGTGCATCCTGAACAGAGATAAGTGATCCTCATCTTGTCTCTTAAAAAAAAAATCACATTTAGAGAAAACTCTTCAATAAATGGTAAGCAAGCAAATAAATACGGCAAAAAGAAATCATACCAAAAAGAGATTATGCTTCTGATTATGAATGCAAATAAAAAAGGAAAATACCTACTTGGACTTATTAATGGGATAAGGACTCATGACTTCAAGTGAGATAAAATCAAACTTGGAGAATAAAATAAGAGAAAAGGACAAAAGCTTCATTCCTACTGAAACCAAGGTTGATGTAAGGAAATCCTGCTAGGTAACAATGTAACAGCAACATGAAAATCCAATATTGAAGCCAATAGAGAACATGATTGCAACTTCAGAGAATCAAATTATGGGTGGAGGGTACACATTTGAAAAATCCTATAAGGATCCAAAAGAAAAGTACAAAGAGAGAAGAATCATAAGAGAGGTGATCGTTTTATCTTTAAAGCCTGAATAACAAAGATCCAACATGAGATTGATACACATTTTGAAAGATTTTTAAAAAACAGAATATAGGGGTGCCTGGGTGGCTCAGTTGGTTAAGCGACTGCCTTCAGCTCAGGTCATGATCCCGGAGTCCCAGGATCGTGTCCCACATCGGGCTCCCAGCTCCGCAGGGAGTCTGCTTCTCCCTCTGACCTTCTCTCCTTTCATGCTCTCTCTTACTCACTCTTCTCTCACAAATAAATAAATAAAATCTAAAAAAAAAACAAACAAACAGAATATATGAAATTTAAAAAAATGAGTGTACTGGGAGTAGTCTCCTTTTCCTCTTTACTACTTCCTTGTCTTTGGCTAGTTTGAGAATTTGGCAGGCATTATTCTTCTCTTTGGTAGGATAGATGGGGCAGGATGCTGACTGAGGTGGGAACCGGCATGGTCATGGCCAGCAGGCTAGAACTAAGGAAGCAGCACCTGAGGAGGGGATATTAGTCACTTATGGAGTGATTGAGCAAATAAAGAGCTGTTAAAAATGGATTATGGTTAAAGCTGTTAAAAATGGATACTACTAATACTACTAATAATAGTGCTGCATAAGGGAGTTTTATATACATAGAAGGATGGAAGGCTACAATGTGTCCTGTGGTGTTGGAGTAGAATTTGAGAAATAATATTATGAACGGTCACACTCACACACACACACACACACACACACACACAGAAGAGAGAAAAGAGAAATATGATAATGGGGAAGTTCTTGCTATAAAGTTTTTTGATTGAATCTTTCTATTTTTCTCTTGGTTTAAATGATTTCAAAATAAAAGGAAAAATTATTTCTTTGGAGGAGAGATTCCTGAAATAAAAAAAAAAAAGGTGTGCAGTTAGAAAAGATTAATTGAAAATATGTTCCTCATTTTGCTTTAAAATACGCAGTAGTCATAATTTTACTTAAGATAATTGATGTTTGTTATAGAAAGATTTTAAAAATATAGGTAAAGAAAGTTTTGTCTTGTTTTGTTCAAATTTTACCACCCAGAAAACTGCTATTGACAAATTCCTTCTGTACTTCCTGTTGTTTCCCTGTACCATAAATGTGGCATTTAAAGGTAGGGCCTAATGGTCACAGAGAACCAAAATCTACTGGGAACCAAATTCTAGTACTTGTTATCAGTTATAGACTTATCTAGTTTGAAACAGAGTTTCAAACTTAAACTCTGTATGCCTCACTTTCTCTATATAAAATAGAAACAATAATATTTACTTCGTGGAGTGATACTCAGAATAAGTATATAACGAAACATGCTCCAATATCCGTCTTATAATCATTTTAAAATCTGGTTCCTCATAATTTTGCAAATAGAGTAATCTGGTCAATAGTTAAATTTTTGAAGCTTTGGTGAACTCTTTCATAAGGCTAAATGTTCTACTTTTGGTAAATCATAACTATTAAAAAATGCCTTCCTTAATCTGAGTCAAATTCATCTCCTTTTATAACTTCCAATCATTTTTCTTAGTATGTTACTTGGAAGTAACAGTGGATTTACTAACCTTTCAGTGGGACATCCACTTAAATATTTGAATACTGCAAAAAAATAAATAAATATTTGAATACTGCTATTAATGCCTTAGATATGACTCTTTTTAAGGTTAATATTCCCAACCTATCTGCCAGACACTCCAACATCACCTTTTTCCCCTCCAGACACATTCTAATTTGTTGATGCATCTTTTAAAATTTGTATCGCAAGTCAAACATAATATATCAGATACTGTCTATCAGAAATTTGTCAAGACTATCACTTACCTTGATAAGATTACTAAAATTCTCTTAATTTTACTTTGGAAAATGTCCAGATACTTTATCATTTCTGTGTCAATGAGTTATAAATAATATTAGATAAGGAAGTTTACAAATGGCTGGATGCAGGAAGGCAAGTTATTAACTGATTTTTCAGGAGAGAAGCATGGGATTTTGAATGGGGAAACATGGCTGGGCAGGTGAGTAAGGGTTGCTGAATTGCCAGGAAAATGATCATAGGATGCCAATAATTGCTCACCAGTCTCCTAGACCTTATGAATCCTAATAGGAGTTTTTAAAGACCATTGGGGATGATTGTACTCTGTCAGAACAATCAAAGCAATATTTCAGTTCTGAAAGTACAAAAGAAAGGTGCATCTCATATGTGCAGCCTCATTCACCTTGATTCTTGGGGTCAACTCTTGTAATCAACTCTTCTGGACTTCAAATATTCTTTGTCTGCTCTGCAAACATCACTTTCCCGCTTGTCAAACTCAATTGGAACTGAGCAAATACATCCAACTCCATTCAATTCAGGAATTTTGTCAGTGCCTTTTTTCAAACATGGTGCCCAGAATTAAATAATTTTATTAGGATAGAGTACAGTGAAGTGGAACTATTACTTTTCATATCTAGGAAAATCTGTTCCTCTTAATGTAGTCTTTTGTTGTTTTTAGAGTGCGTGATTCCACCGAAGCGCCTCATGTATTTTTCAGCAAGATCTAATTTATTGCTAACTCTCACCTGGGTTCTTACTACTTTTCTGTAATGTGTTTTTCATTTCCTTCCTTTTTTCCCCTTTTTCATCACATATAAAACTCCATTTGAAAGGATGAAGGAAGATAAAACAAGAACAAGGAAGTAGGACCACAGACCTGCGTGTTAGTTCATTTATTGAAACAGGTTTTTTGTTTTGTTTTGTTTTGTTTTAAGATTTTATTTATTTGACAGCGAGAAACACAGCGGAGAGAGGGAACACAAGCAGAGGGAACGGTAGCGGGAGAAGCAGGCTTCCTGCCAAGCAGGGAGCCCGACGCGGGGCTCGATCCCAGGACCCCGGGATCATGACCGGAGCTGAACGCAGACGCTTAATGACCGAGCCACCCAGGCGCCCTGAAACAGGTATTTTTTAAACAACTGTGATGTGATCGGAGCTGTGTTAGGCATTGCAGATACAGTGATGCATTACACATTTGTGGTCCCAACCATTTCAGGGCTTTAAACTAGTGATTCACAACTGTTCCATGAGATAACTTCACTGGTTTCCTGGGGAGCTGTAATTCAAATGGGATTAGAAAAGAAATATAGAGGCACATGAGCAAGCAAAGTCCAGTTTGCGCAGTCATTGGTGAAGAAGCTGGGTGGGACGACAATGAAATCTAGAGTAAAAACTAAGCTGGCCCAATGTGCCCTACAGGCTGTAAAATGCAGTGTAATCAGAGTGTCATTTTTTATTAAAATGATTTTAATTATTGGAATGCACACTTTAAATACGCAAATAAAAAGTTCTAAAACATGAAAGAAAAAGAAAAGAAATACAAAAAAATGAGTATTGTGGAAATAGAATCGATAAGACTCAGTAATTTGATGAATCAACACTAAATGAAGATAGCAAGAGAGAAAAACCCAATTTTTTTTTTTTTTCTGGAGAAGTCTCTGATTTCAAAAATTCTGACAGTTTTGGCTTGTTTGTTGTATTGTTTGACTCCATGGTATGTCTGCCTGTGTTAGTTTTAATAATACTATTAATAATAAATTTTAATATGGGGCCCCTTTCAGAAAGAAAGTAAGCCAAGTCTATTTTGCAATCAGTATTTAGTGGTAGTTCAGGCTACTTCAACTTAGAAAGAGTAAGAGGGAAAAACAATATCAAATACAAAATATCCCCAGCCAGTTTCTACCACTACTGGTTTTTGTGCATGCATTTACCACATTTTGTTTATCCATTTATCCAGAGATGTACATGTAGGTTTTTTTCACCTTTGGGTTACTGCAAATAATACTACTATGAATATGGTCTACAAACGTCTGCTCAAGTCTCTGCTTTCCATTTTTTAGGGGTTATACACCTAGTATGGAATTGTTTAGTCATATCTTTATTTCCATTCCTAAATTCTCACTCGATAAAAATGTTTTTATCCAATTGCTTTCTATCTCTACTTGAATGTCCAATATATATTTTAAATTTAAAATATTTGAAACATTCGTTCTCTCTCCTAAACCTTGCACCTATCATAATCTGTTTTAGGCAATAATGTCCAGACCATGAACTCCAGGGACACAGGAACATGTGAACCAATCTCAGCACTCTGTTTCCTTCATAGAAAGCTCTTTATCAGCAAGTCTGCCCCTAAAATTACCAGGAATCCATCCACTGCTGCTCAGACTTACTCTGAATCCACTCACATTTTCATTTATACTTTTACTCTGGTCCGAGTCACACTAGTCCTATTTTCTCACTTGGATTTAGGAAGGTATCCTCCCATTTATTTTCTTTGTTCTTACTCTCCTTTATCATTCACCTAAAATCCATTCCTCAGTAACCTTAAATGCTGTTGTAACTTTCCCTCATACTTAAAAAAATCCAAAATCTTTACCATGGTTCCTTGTATGAATGGACCCTGTCCTCTTCTCCAAGATCATCTTAACTGCTTACTTCTTTCTTCTTTGTGTGTTGTTTTTTTTTTTTTTTTTTTAGTTTTGCTGCCTATGGGGTAATTAACAGAAACCTTTTTTAAAAGTTAGTTGTGGTTTTTGTTTTTTTTTTTTTGGTCTTTGTTCTTCATTGTTTAGCTGTCAGCTTTCTTCACCTTCTTTAATTTTTAGATGTTTACTTTTGTTTGGGTAATGACATGTCCATGGAATAAATCATAAGGCAAACCTGTCAATTCTTTTCAATTTTTTTATATATGTAATGCATTGAGAGTGAGTAACCCAGTCTTGGTCAGAAGGTGTTAAGAAATATACTGAGGGACATCTGAGTAGATTTTTTTTTCTCTCCATAGACAAAATAGAAATAAGGAGAAGAAATATTATTTCTTCCTATCTTGGAAACTGTCATATAAAGAAATTATGTTTTGAAAAGTAGCATATAAAAGTATCAGTCTAAGGACAAAAACAAACAACAAAAACCAATATGCTGGCAGAAAACATCTGGGTCATTGATGATAAGCATATGAACCAACTTGAAAAATTTTGGAATGTAAAATTAAGTATCTTTTCTTATTTAAAAGACTATAGCAAGCATCAATTACTGAATAATAAATCATCCTAAAATTTAGCGGCTTAAGCATCAATTTACTGTTGCTCAAGATCCTACACGTCGACTCTGTGGTTCTCTTGATTTGGACCAGTCTTGATTGATATTGACTGGGCTCAATCAAGCATCTGTTACCAGTGGGAGATCCTGCATTGTATGAATGGAGGTCTTGGTGCCTGGGTTCCTTACGAAGATTTCTGTGATGATCACAGTCATCAAGATGGCCAGAAGGAAAGTACAAGCACAAAGCACAAACATTTGTTAAGGACAGTACACTCCCAGGGTGGGAGCGCAGGAGGTCCCACGGGTGGCAACTACATCAGGGTTGAGGTGCCTTTTCTTTTTCTGTTTGCAAAGAACATGGGTTATACCTAGGGCAGTATTCTACTGAGGTTGTTTCCAGCCATCTAAGGGACTCCTTCTACTTGATAGGAGGGGGAGTTTTTGGCCCCACAAGGTTCTTGCCAGAACTGTCATGGCCATCGTCACCTATGGGGGAAGGAGAAAGGGTTGAAACTACAGTGTCAATATATTATAATGAAGGTTGTAGGTTAGTGTAGGACACAGGCTGGAAAGGGAGTGCATGCTCTGTACCTGCTGTTCTTCGTCTGATAATTCCAGGAGGTGGGAAACCACAAACTATCCTTGCCTGTGGCTAATATGTAGCTAACCTGCCTACCCTGTCACATCCGTGGTCATCTAACAGGTTAGTTGCAGTTCAGCTTAGCTCATCTTAGCCCTTAGCTGCGGCAAATCAACTGACTCAACTAAGTTCCACAGAAGTTTTAACCTCCAACAAGCTACCTCAGGCTTGTTCTCATAGAAGTAACAGGATTCCCAAGAATGTGAGTTCAGTGTCAAAGCCTAACACAGAACTGACAGAAAGTCACTTGTACCATATTCTCTTGGCCAACAGATGTTAAAAAGCTAGTTCAGATTCATATGGAGGGGAAAGAGACTCCACTACTTAATGGAAAGAGTTGGAATATCATATCACTACAGACAGAGACAGAGACGATGGAGCATGGCAGTCACTTTTGTAAGCACTTCATCAGAGTCATTGTTGCCTGTGACAGACTCACCACACAATGGCCTCACACTAGCAGCTTTGTATTTCTTCCCTATTTCTGGGCAGTTCTTTCCTTGGCTCTTGCCATAAGTGATTCATTACATTTTTAAGTTCGCCATTTAAATGTTATTTCCTCAGACAGAGTTTCTGTATAATTTCTCGAGTAGCTCTATTCTCCCCACCACCAGTTATTCTATTTCTCTCATTAGAATACAAGCTCGGTGAAGCTGGAGATTTTATTTGTTCATGCCAACACTTATGTATGTACTATTTTATGGCAAGTACTTGATGTTTGTTGGTTGGTTGAATGAATAAAAGAATAAATGTACAATCACTGTAATAAGTGGAGTGAATTTTTATTGACCAAATCTGTTTTATGTGTTCAAGAGAGTTTATTATTATTAGTTTAAGAAAAGGTAATGAGGGGAAAAAAAACACCATGAATCTCAATCCATTTTGTCAGTCTTTCATCAGTTTCTGTATAATACATATACGTATAATAACTATATATATACATATAAATGCATATATATAATTATTATTTTGATGAATTGGAACAAATCCTGTGCTTTTCTACTTCTATGATATTGTCTAAACACTTTACCCTGCATGGAATATGTTTATATCATTTTTGAATTTCAATCATTTATTGTCTTCTATTGACCATATCAAATGCCATATCTTTCAAGAAGAGTTTTTGGCTTTCAACTAGATATGTTTGCTTCCTCCATTAGATCACTCTGCTTCTTGCTTTGTATCTCTATTGTGGCACTTGGTTTACAATGTCTTTTCAGCTATCCTTTATTATGTCCTTGGAAATTCTTATGCAAGTTTCTGGATGTCGGAGTCTGTCTTAATCTTTCACTTACTATCACTTTTTACATGTATATAAAAAATATCAGGGGCGCCTGGGTGGCTCAGTGAGTTAAAGGCTCTGCCTTCAGCTCAGGTCATGATCTCAGGGTCCTGGGATGGAGCCCCGCGTCGGGCTCTCTGCTCTGCAGGGAGCCTGCTTCCCCCGATCCTCTCTCTGCCTACTTGTGATCTTTCTCTCTCTCTCTGTCAAATAAATAAATAAAATCTTTAAAAAATATATCAATAAGTATTTCTTAACTTGAATTAATGTATATAATTATTCTGCCTTACATCATAAGAATCTGATTCAATCTTGAAGCTAATTGTAAGATAAAACTCAGGGGTATTTTTTTCCTTATTGAATTTGACTGTGCTACTTATCACTTAAAGTTCCCATGTGATCTCTAAATGAGCTGCTTACCTTTTGTAATTTTGCAACTATATTGCTTAAGCACATCAGTACAATAGACTAGATTGTTTCTTCCTATCAATTGTTCAAAGGTTGTTCCATGTCTCTGATTCTGTTGGCTTTGTCTCCTTCATTGTATCTTATTTCCCATTGTACTGCCTTCCAATCACTGAATTCCATTCCCACTGGCTCAGTGCTGGGACCTCTTCATTCCCAATCTCCCAGAACCTTCCAAGATAAACACCTTCAATTACAACCATCCCTCACCTCTTCAACAGAGGCCCCTAACAATAAACAACTTAATACATAGTTGAAAAATAATTCTCAGATGAGCTTAGTGTAACAGAGAACTGGGATGTAATAAGGCTTTTACTCTTTGAACTCTCATTTGTTTCCACATTGTAGAGAAATAGACCCCTTAATATTGCCCATAAGTGTAACTTCAGCAGTGTGATATCTAGCAAAGCAATGTTCTGTAATATTAAATATATTTCATCATTGTACTAAAGAACTACTTCAATAATACAGTAAATGAAACACCACTATGATGTCAACTTAAATTAATTAAAAAACAACAAACACTTCAAGAGAAACACCAGAATATTTTTGTGTGTGTGATTTTGTTTCTAATTATCTTAAGCTTTATCACATAATTTACAAATTTGTGCTGATGATGTATCTCCTCTACTTCAACCCTTCTAACGAACTGGCAAAAGGTACCCTTACCAATCATACATGTAGCTTTTTAGAAGACAATCCTGAATTATAACTTGGTCTGACTTAGTAAAGAACTCACAAGTTTGCTACTATATCTTGTCACACTGAATTTTAAAAGCATCTGACCTTATCATCTATAAGCTAATCTATAAAATATGAGAAGTGTTAAATATTCTTTATTTAATACTATATAGAAACCACACACTAAAATACCTTTCATTAGGCAAAAGGCAACATTTTGGAGGCAGGGAATTTTAGTTATATTGGCATGGTTAAGACTAAAAAGATAAAGTGGACATTGGCAGCTTATCTTCAGCCCTTGCCTTTAACAAACTAACAAACACAACTTGAAACACAGCTGAGTCTTGCTATTCTATGAAACAGTGAAAGCATTTCCTCAGTATTTAAGTATATTAATATAACCAGTTATATAAATCTTAATATAAGACCAATCCCCTATAGGTTTAGACATGACATTTACTATCTCTGTGAAAAGCTGAACATTATTAATCCCATCATACTTTTAGAAGGGGAAAATGGTGACAATTACTTGCTGAACCAGAATTACTATCAAAGTTCAAAGGACTGGGGCGCCTGGGTGGCTCAGTTGTTAAGTGTTTGTCTTGGGCTCTGGTCCTGATCCAAGAGTCCTGGGATGGAGCCCCGCATTGGGCTCCCTGCTCCATGGGATGCCTGCTTCTCTCTCTCCCACTCCCTCTTCTGTATTCCCTCTCTCATTGTGTCAATCTCTGTCAAAAAAATAAATAAATAAAAAATAAATAAATAAAAATCTTAAAAAAAAAAAATGTTCAAAGAACTGAACCTATTCATTTAACCATAAGCCAATCTTACTTAAATCAGGACTGTCCAAAAGAAATATTCTTTCAGCCATTCATGATCTGAATTCTAGTGTATGAGGTCAATTTAAATATGGCACACAAGTCATGAGAAATTTTTGTTTTGAAATAAATAAAACAGTGACCAACTATTACTTCCCTTAGTGGCTTTTTTGAGATAAGCTATCAAGTCTGTGCTTTCCCCTGCCTTCTTAGCGTCAGTGAAGACCAGTTTTGTTCCAGGGATGTATTTCTTGGGATTCTTCAAATATGTTGTCAGTGTCTCTTCTCCCCAGGTGATGCTTTTATTCTTTTTGGTATCCAGGTAAGAAAATCCAGGGGCCTGACATGTGTTTCACCCAAATAAACCATGGAGATTTGGCCCTGTCTTGTACTTGCCTCCCTTTTCCATTGTGTGCCACTGGGTACATTTCTGGACAAAAATCTTCTTGCTCTTGTCAACATCACCCATTTTTAAATCACTCATGGCATGCAAAACAAAGAAGTTTGTTGGAGGGCCTGATGTCTTACTCTCTCAAGCAACACCAGAAATTTCTAGATTTCAATTTGAGTATTTATATGATGTACTTAGAAAAATGTCCTCTTAAATTATAAATGGTTTTAAAGTTGAGGAGTTGCAAAGTAAGTTCCCAATATATACAGTTCCAAAAAAAGAGAATTTAGGAATTTCCATGTGCAAATATAATCCAAACCTAGGCAAAAAGATGAAGTTGAAGATGTGCATTGACTTTCCTATTCTGTCTCTTGCTTTCCCTGCCTTACACCCACACACTGGCCTACATACTTCTCATTCATGATAAGTCTTCTACTCAGGACCTAACAAAGATTGAAATGTGTAATTAAAATCCTTTTTTTTTCCATGCCATCCAAATAGTATTTTCATACAATTAAAAAAATAGGTATTAATATAAAAAAAGGAAGAAAGAAAGAAAAAAAGATGTACCATGTTAGGATTAACCCTTTGTGTTTGGACAAAGAACTCATTGTCTCTCCTTTGTATTTCTCCATGGAGCTCATTGTCTACTTGTCCTATCTATTAACTGCTGGTTTTCCTGTACAAACCCCTGGAAACCCATAGTTGTGCTTTCTTCTCTATTACTAAAAGATGCTGTGTGCATGCATGTGTATGAGAGAGACAGACCAAGTTTGGAGAGGGTTAAGAGAAGAGGAAGAGAAAAAAAGGTTGAATGACTTTAACAAAATCTACCCCAATACAGGTAAAATTGAAACGTTGGTAAAGTAGAATATACTATATATATTGTGAAGTTGTGAAAGAATAAATGTCTATTTTGGGATAATTTTTCTTTCTCTCTCCCTCCCAAAATTTCTCTCTTTTCTCCCTTTCCCCTTTCCTTTTCTGTTTTTCATACACACACACACACACACACACACCCCATTCACAAACTTCCATTCACAAAATGGTATTATAGAATGCCCAGAGTTGATCTGATCATGGTGATATCTTGCTGGTGATGTTACTGTTTCTTCAAATTTCCCAGTGATATCTCCCCTATCCATTGTTTCCCACAGAGCTTGATTACAACCTCCTAAAGGTTATTTCTTTTTCTTTCTTTTCCCTGAAGACATCTGGAGTGGGCAAAAGGATATGGGGAATATATTCTCCATGGGGATAGGACACTTTTCTACCTCTTTTCTGTCCATAGAATATTGGCAGGCCAAAATGTTAAAACTAATGATCCCAGTCTTTTCTAATCCACGGTGGTAGCTCTTTGGGCAGTATAGTTCTATAAAACTGTAATTGACTTTTGTAAATACGAATTATATTACAGTAAATTTAGTCTCATAGTTGCACCTATGATCCTTTTCCATATGCAAATCTGTCTCTAAATTAAATTATACATTCATTAAATCACTGGGCTTTCATATAAGGGATGCATCTTTTTTTTTTTTTTTTTTTTATAAGGGATGCATCTTTAGTGTCTTTTCTCTGAGTCCTTTTGTCCAACTGAAAAGAATTACTGGGTGTTGCTTATTGAATTGGTTTCAACAAGGTTATGAAGGCTAAACTCTTTTTTTTTTTGGAAGGCTAAACTCTTAATTTCTTTTTTATCAAAAGCTAAGCTCTAATTGCCCTTTGTTACTCAAAACATGTCTCAATTTATCTCTTATAAGTTGGATATGATAACGATGTAACATCTTTTTTTTAAATTAACATATAATGTATTATTTGCCCCAGGGTACATGTCTGTGAATCATCAGGTTTACATATTTCACAGCACTCACCACAGCACATACCCTCCCCAATGTCCATAACCCAGCCACCCTCTCCCTACCATCAATTTGTTTCATGAGTTTAGGAGTCTCATGGTTTGTCTCCTTCCTGATCCCATCTTGTTTCATTTCCCTTCCCCACCCCGCATGAAACATCTTTTAATCCTGCAATTCCAGAATGTCTGGATTTTCTCTCTTCTTTTTTAATATTTCTTGTTAAATGGCCAATCCTTTTATACCTTATCTTTTCTCTCGTAGTACTATAGATGCAAGTAATAATGGTTGAGGAAGACAGGAGTTTGCTAGTAACATGCTTGTGAGCCCATTTGCTTAATCAATTGTCTTTTAAGTACTTGTAGGTAATCATTTCACCAAATAGTTTGTCTCTGTATTTCATTCAGCTTCTAATAATAAAGTCTTTGCAGTCTAATGCCTGACCCCAAGGCAAAAGCCAAACTATTTAAAAAAAACAATTTTCTCTTTCTGGTTACTAACTTATTAGTAAGCTTTTACTAAGCTAAGCTGTGGCATCAACTGACCTGAGAGTTTCAGAATGTTAGTGGGGAAAAAAATGTTTACTTCTGTTTTGTTTTTTGTTTGTTTACTTCCTTTTCTCCTTACTTGTTAGTTACAAATGGTCTCCTTCCATGCTCCACCTCCTCTTTAACCCAGAGTCGGGGGTGAAAGAGACAGTACCTCCTGAGTACATGTTGGCATAATGGCAGAGAGAAGAGAGCTAGAGTAGAACCCTGAATTGGCTCTTCAATCATTTTACTCAGATTTTTCAAGTGTTACTTTCATTCAGGTTTCATTACCTCAAATGTTATGAGATGAATTGTGCTCCCTCTCCCTAAAATATTGAATCTCTAATTCCCAGCATGATTGTATTTAGAGATAAGGAGATAATTAAGGTTGTCACCGACGTAGGGGTTCTAATCCATTAGGAATGGTGTCCTTACAGGAAGAGAGAGACCAAAAATATACACACACATAGAAGAAAGGCCAATGTGGACATAGCAAAAGGCAGCTGTCTGAGAGCCAGAAAAAGTCTCATCAGAAACCAAACCTGCTGACACCTTGATTCTGGATTGCTAGCCTCCTGAACTGTGAGAAAATAAATTTCTCATGTTTTAGCCTCTCAGTCTTGGGTATTTTGTTATGGCAGTCTAAGTCGATTAATGTATCAAGGAAGTAAGTTGCATGCTCAAGCCTGACAGCTGTGGGATGGAGAAGAATAGTCTACTCCAGGAAGTCACTGAATATTACATGGTGTGAGGCAGAAATAAATGAACCACGTTAGTGGAGAACAGTAATCACTGTAAACAACAGTGCTAACTAGTTTTTTGCTGTTTAATGATGAAGAGAAAAGGCTGATTCTAAGCGTGGTTCTCGTTTTCATTCATCTGGTGTTTTAATTCTGATTGGCCTTTATTATCTGAACTAGTTTAATGAAGTTCTAAGCCTCTAGTATGTGTGAGCGTTTTAATGTAGCAAAAATGATTGAAATAAAACAAAACAAAAAAGGATTTAAAAATAAAAACTAGGAAATTATATATTTAATGATTCAAAAGCAAAATTATTAAGAACGCATTTCAAATCTGTAGTCATTAATATGAAACATTAGCTGTGAAAATGTGAATTGTAGATACATCTTTGTTTGGATTAGATGCATAGTGACTCTAATATTAAAGAGTCTTAGATACTGTGTTCATATTTTAATACTTAATGTGTTGTCACCTATTTGTAAACATAGGTATGTAAATACCAGTCAGTCATGGTCCTTATCTTTCACGAAAGTTTTGATCTTAAAGAAGAGGAAAAAACCTTAAGAAGATTGAATAATAAAAGCAGAAACAAGAGATAAGTAAGATAGATCTTCAGAGGTGGAAAAGATGGGCATTTCAAGAAGAAAGGAATAATGAAAACTAAAATAAATCATAAGACTTCTTCCACTGATTTAAGTAGAAGTAATGAGATGCTATTCACTACTCTTCCATCTTAAAAAATATTACTGCTTTAAATAGTTTTACAAATACTTGGGGGTGGGAGTGAGTGGTACGTCTCTCTCCCTCACACTTTAACTTGGGCATTAGAGTACCACCTCCTTTCTTTTCGTCCTGACCTTACTGGCACCCTGTGGCACTGAGATGGTAGTTGGTTTAAGGCAGGGGCGTGAGGGGGCCACTAACGGTCTCTATTTATGAGGTTTAAACAGCCATCTATTGCCATATATAAAGGTGAGAATGTATATCTGGTTATGCACTTTTGCTATTTCAAAACTTGCCTCTAGCATTGAGGGTTGTGGTTTGAAATCTTGGCCTGTGAACAGAAAAGCCTTCATGAAACTATTTCAAACACATTGCTGAGGTTTAGTAGAAACTCTGGATTCCCTGTGGATTCGCCAGAAGAATTGCACTCTGTGTTTATCTGATTTCCATAGTAAACTTCCTCAATAGTTTTCTTTTGAAAAATGATATCCGTGGGCACCTGGGTGGCTCAGTCAGTTAAGCGTCTGCCTTTGGCTCAGGTCATGATCCCGGGGTCCTGGAATTGAACCCTGCATCGGGCTCCCTGCTCAGCGGGGAGTCTGCTTCTCCCTCTGATCCCCCTCCCTCTTGTGCTCTGTCACTCTCTCTCTCTCTCAAATAAATAAATAAAATCTTTAAAAAAAATAAGAAAGAAAAAAAATGATAGCCGTAGCTGAAATGTGCTTGAAAACCATGTATGAAACTCCTTAGCTTAACGTTCCAGATTTTTGTGACCTGTTTCCTCTTCTCTCCTCCTTGTGTCCATCTGAAACAACCTTGAGACTTTCCTTTGATTTCATTTGAAACGTTTCCTTTACCTATATACTTTCTCCCACCTATAACCTCCTCACTTTATATCACACCACTTATCACACTGTCCTATGTTCATTTACTTAACAATTTGGAGAAAAAATCCCAAGTGACCATTGAGCAGGGATGTAGGGACAAATTTGATAGTTGGGAACATACTTCATGGATAGCAAAGAGGTTTTTAGGGTCTAGATAATAGGTAAGAAGCAAATGTGTCTTCCATGGCCAATTCTCCACTAAAAGCAGTTAAACTTGGATTAAATTGAGAGATATAAGTGATGGTTCTAAACCCTCAGGAGCTCAGCTTTGTCTTGGTATATTTGCCTGACCCTGGCCCAGATGGCTAGTGGTTTAAGCCTTGATCTGTGTGGTGTTTCATGAGTTTAAAGCAGAAGGGCTCAGAGACCGAAAAGTGAGGCTAGAGAAGTCAGCACAATGTGGTATTAAAAAAAGAGAAACCTTAAAACATCTATTGATCTTTCTTCCCATCTCTAAATTGAATAGTCCCTAAATTATCTCCTGTTTCTCTGCATCTAACAAGAAATAAAATTCTATGCACTGTATGGTTCTCTGACTAGAAATCTCATTAGAAATCTACAGACAGAAATCTCTTCTTCATGTCTCTCATTTTAAGCCGAAGTTATTTCTAGCCTCAGTGAAGATGGCAAACAGCTGTTCATCTCCTTTAAGCTCTCCATACATTTCACAACAACTTGATTAAACAGTCCTTCCTGGCTCTACCTTGAACCGATATCCTATTATATTTTATTATTATTTTAGGATTAGCATTTATCTTGTGCAATTAGCCTCTTTTTCATATGAATGCTGTATGTCTCTCCACAAGGAGTTTTGGAGGTCATAACATAAGCCAGCACATCATGAAGATGAATTGCTCCAAGTAGGGGAAAAAATAGCAAAAAGTAGGATTGACGAATAGCAAAAGAAAATGGTTAGGTCAGGTTACCTAATGAGCCAAGAAAGTGAGAAAATATATTTACAGACTTTTTCCCCCCTTATGCATCTATAAAATATCTTCATTAAACAACCTGGGCTCAGTAATGTGTAATAGGAAAAAAATGGTGAGAAATATTTTACTTTCCCTAATTATCAATTTTACCCTGGCAACCATCTACTAAAACTACAAATAAAAAAGAACATGATTTGTTTCTCCTACAGTTGGCTGAATATAGTTACATTAAAAATAAAGTGCTATTGACATTAACTTCAGAAGATAAAGATCCAAAGCAGTGATTTAACCAGAAAGTGATTAAATTCTGTGAATATATATCATGGGCCCTGTATCTGAAAGATTTTTATATTGACTCTTATTATGGACTTTTTTCTAAAAGCTCTCTAAATAAATTGCTAACAGTAATCTAAGGCAATAGGTAATGGAGATGCTCTTTTTTACAGCTCAAGGGTATTATATTTGTTTAAGAAATAGGTGTGCTAGACTTCTCTGAGACTCTTTTTCCATAATTAATGAGTTGATTAATTATATGTGTACTATGAATGATGGTGTCTGGATAATGATTACTGACCCATATGCAGCTCCCAAACCACAGCGAACTTCAAAAATTCAATTACAAGGTCCAGATGCTGTATATTGCATATGTAAACTGTTTCAGGAAGGAAGATTGCATATTAATAACATCGTCGATGTGGGTTATCTCTGCAGCCTAGTGACTATTTTGCAAAAAAGTTCTTGGAAAAAGCAAAAGGTATACAGAAACTGAACTGTTTCAAGTTTATTTCAGTCTTCAGGTACATTATGGCTTCACTCATATTATCATTAGTATTTTATTTTGATTACTGAAATTATCAATTATAAAAATTGATACTTTTGTTGGAGATTTATGATTTGATTAATATCTTTCACAGGTAAAAAAAAATGCATACTTGACATGCTAGAAATATTGTGTCATTTTTATGTGCCCAAATTGACTTCCTTCTCATTCTGTAGAGTCCAGATGGTAACTGGTATTTCTTAGAAAAATGCAAAAGTCAACCCTTTATTTTAAAAAAAAAGTATAAAACCAAAAACATTTATATCTAGTAATTGACATGTACACAAATGACTTTTTAAAAACTGAACTTTATTAAGTTTTATTATTCATAGTTGTTCATTCAATTTAATCATTTACCTATTACATTTATGAGTATCTGCTGAGATCCAGGGTCTGTACTAAGTATCTTACACACAAAGTAAAGCAGCATGTCCTCCTTGCACTCAAGGACACAGTTCTACAAATGATAGAGCTAGTGAATAGTCACAGTGGAGCTTGTAAAATGTGTAGAGTCCCGGGCCCTATACTTAGAGATTCTGATTAAGTTATATTGAGACAATCCTGGAAAGGGGTATGAACACCATCTGACGATTTTCATGGGGTAGTCTCTTAAACATATTTTGAGATACATCTGCCCAAAGAATGGAGAAATACCTAAATCCTGATGTAGACCCAGCTATCCTTCCTCACATGATTGCAGAGAGAAATACACACATTAGGGGAAACTATCAAAAACAAGTTCATCTCTGCTTTTTAATATATTTTTTTTCTCTTCTACTTCAGTTCACATCTTATCTTCTTCCTTTCTGTGTCTCCCTGTTCTTAGCCAAGGGAATACAATATTCAGGGTTACATTCTAGACCAACTGAGTTAGGTCTTCTAGGAAAAGCAAAGATCTCTAAGATCGGCCTTTTATTTGCTCACTCTTCTTTTTCTTTCTTACTTTTATTAATCTCTGTTTGGAGAAACACTGGTCTTAGAAATGAACCTGGTTCTGAATTTTCATAGTGACATGACCTTAGGCAAATCGGTTAAACTTTTTGAGTTTGGGTTTGTTTTTCAACTGTGTAATGGGATTTTCATGAAAGATTCTCTACGGTTTTGCCAGCTATTGTATTGTATTGCTGATTTTAATTTTATTTCAGCTTTATTCATGTCCATTCTGATGTAGATTCCTTTTATAGGAATCCCTTTAAACAAAACCTTGAGTTCTTTTTTTTTTATCTTTGATAGCTTATTTTTTACATTTATTGTCCTCTAAAAATGTATTTCCTCTTCTTTACAACCACTTCTCCCTCAAGTCTTGAAATCAGCTCAGATTGAAAGATATATAAAAGCCCATTGTTTTTTCTCTTCTTTACATTTTTTCCTATAGAAGTCCAGGAAAAGTTGAAAAATCACAAAATATTTTATAATTATTATTTTATATTCTGTTTCTACAGTTAGTAATTATTCTTCATTCAGTGGAGAAGATATTTCCAAAGATGCCTACTTTTGCAAAAAAGAGGATAGAAATTTAATGAGAAAAGGAAAATGTGGTGATCAGAGAAAGCTGTGGGTTATTCAACAATTAAGGAAAGATTCTTTAAACACTTGGGGACAGAGTCAAGGGAATTGCAGAATCTGTCTTTATACACAGGGTGGCAAGAATTCTTAATGGGATAAATAAATACAATAGATAAGAGGATAAGATACCTTATTTGAGGTAAAATAGAATTTCAATCTAGATTAATATAAAAATTAATGCTAATTACCTTGGCATATTTCTAGGATATATTTATAGAAAAAAATATAAATCAATACCAAGAGTAAGCCACAATAAATGAAATACACACAATTCGTCCTATTAGATGAGGTGATTATCCTAAAAACATCTGACTTCCAGAATACCCTTGCCTGCAAGAATACTGGCCTCCAAATGTCCTAAAGCTGATGTAATGCCATGAAGCAAATGGACTTTGCTTGTATAAATAGGACTTTTTTTAGTAATTCAAACAAAATAAGATTCCCAAAAGCAATCTGATTCATCAATAACTAAATCTATTCACAACCAAAAATTAGCACAACCTCGGCAGCAAGCACTTTCCAGGAATAAGTTGCTGTTCGTCCATGGTGTGTAAATGACTCTTCCAAATGTGGTTTAACAGATGTCACAATTTTTTTTTTTTCTCCCTCCTTCTCCATCTGTCACTGACTCAAATTCTCCTTACTCCATTTCTCAGGAACAGCTTTAATCTGTTCTTATTTTCCTTAAATATGTGGTAGTCTTTGTTCATCGACTCAATTTTCCTAAAATATGGTTTTTCTAATGAATTTTACCCAAGTTGACATAAAGATCCTTGGTGAAATTAATGAGGATCTTACGTACAAACACTTCATAAGGTTATGAAATGTAATCATATTTACAACAATTTATAAATTTCTTCAGTCATTGTAAAACATGTGTGCATTATGCTTTTTCATCCACAGGGTACATCAGGATAATAACCAAAAAAAGAGGAAATTATTTCTGATACAGGATCCAAACACAATTAAGTCTTTTAACTCAAGCATGTAACAATCGCTTTGTCTCAATCAGCTGCTGATTTTCTGTGTTACACAATGAATTACCTTGTTTCAATTATTTTCCAAGAAGTATTCTATTTTTGGCAAACAATATTGATTTTCTTAAACAAAAATTCATGAAGGTGAATCCTAAGCATGCTTAAGATTTTAAATCTACTTATAATTTTTTAGCAGGAGCAATTAATTTTGGCTAACTTTGAGAGAACACTAGAATTGACTAAAGCATCGTTTTTAAACAATTGGTAGAAACTAAGTTATCGTACAAATACAGTGCATGGATATGTATGCAGTTTTCTTTTCTTTTTTATAATAAGAACAATGGGACTACAGCAAGATAAACTCATATTGTAGAAAATAGTGAAAGTAGGTTTGTATAATATGTGAATTGTAGCATATGGATGTACAGCCTGTTATAAGTATATAATTAAATATATTTAACGTGATGACTAATTATTTTTGTAATAAATATGCCTCCCAAAATCCTTCATAGCAAATTATTTTCTCCTAAGTATGCTACCAGTAAACCTATATTTTGTTCACAAAACACTATTGTTATTTGTTGTGTTGCTTGTTTACTTGGTTACATTTTATTTAAGTAAACTGTGACAGTAGGGACAATATTTATCTTTTTTATTATTTTATCTCCAACACCTCCTTCCTTTCATGAACACAGTAGTGGCTTAATACCTGTTGAAATGACTGAGTGAGATGTGTGTGTGGCTATGAGAGGTCTTTGCACAGAGATACTCAGTCCTAACACTACCTAATGTGGCTCATATTTGCTATGTTTTTTCTTGCAATAGGAAGTGTTTCAGGAATTTCATATCATTAAAAGTCTAGTTTAGGGTCACCTAGGTGGCTCAGTGGGTAAAAGCCCCTGCCTTCGGCTCAGGTCATGGTCTCAGGATCCTAGGATTAAGCCCCGCATCAGGCTCTCTGCTCTCATTGGGGAGCCTGCTTCCCTCCCTCTCTTTGCCTGCCCCTCTGCCTACTTATGATCTCTCTCCCTATATCAAATAAATAAAAACATTCTTAAAAAAAAAAAAAAGCCTAGAAGGGGAAAACAAACAAACAAACAAAAGTCTAGTTTATCTACCCTACTACCTCTGTTAGAAATGTGAACACCAAGGACTGTATGTGTCACTGCAGAGAAAGATTGAGAAAAGGTTGATAACTACCCTTACGAAATCATTTGTGTAGTCGTAGTTATGGCAGTTATGGGTGGCAAGACAACCTCTGGGAAACCTCCATTTTCCTTTTGCGAAGTCATCCTATTTTTACATTTTGACCCTAAACGTTGTGACTCTGGAGGGTCCTACTGCCTCTCAAACTACTCACTGACCCCTTTCTAATTGTGTAATCTCTAAGTCTTTGGAATTTGTCAACACTCCAGGGCATTAGATTATTTACATATACTTTATACTCGATCAGCTTCATTTTATATATTTGTTATAAATCTTCATGACTACCTGATCAGACCTATCATATTGGATCCCCTATAGTGGCAAAATTTTGTCTTTGGCAGATTTTAACTTTAAACTGTCTAATGAGAATATTTTGAAAAATTCAAAGACTTACCTGTAATACATGTGTATCATGGTGGTCTTATATACTGAAAAACTATGTTTAATTCATCAGTATGAGAGTCAGTTATTTAGCTTTAACTAGTTGAATATAAAGTGAAAACTTTTTTTTTTAATCTTTAAATACGCTATTCTGTTCCAGGTGAATAAGGATAAAGCATTTTCTGTTCAAAATCAAAATTACAAATCGGCTATCTGTAAAATTACTATTGTATTTATGGGATATTTATGCTTGAAAGTTCTTGAGATATATTGGAAGATAAATATAAAACCTCATTTAAGAAACATTTTGTGTCTGAAACTATTCCAAATAGAAAAATGAAACAGTTAGTGTTGTGAGCCTTCCTAATAAAATTATTCTTATAAGTAAAAGGTTTAGAGGAATGTATTAGTCACCTGATTTCCACATTTCCATAAAAATAAAAGATGTTACACTTAATGAAGTTATAGCAGGTTTTTACTGAGAGTGATGTAGTGTTGAGAACTATTGTTTACTCATAAAGGTTTTCATCTGTGGTTTCTATTCAGTTCATCTTGAGAACTTTAATGGCAGGGGCTATATCTGTAACTTCTGCATCAGTAGCATATCCCACAAACTGTTCACTGAATGCTTATTGTCTTAAATGAGAGGCATTGGACAAGAACACGGAGAAAATGAAAGGGTTGTTCGTTTTAGAAGTAGAAAAGTAGAACTGAAGGAATTATGGTTACTGGGAATGTTACACAGTATCATTTGTAATATCAATTTAATATGTGCTTATTGTTTGGTAGAAATGATACATCCTCTTACAGTCATTTTGAAGATAAAGCCATCTTTATTGAATCAGATTCCATAGCATTCCACATTTCAGATGAAACATTTTGTCTATAAATGTTTGTTTATCATTTGTCATCTTTTATCCCTTATCTTTTATTTTGTCTTTTATGCTGCAACTTGAATGAAGTCACCTGATTTTTTTTAAGATTTTATTTGTTTATTTATTTATTATTATTTGAGAGAGAGAGAGCATTGACTAGGGCCGAGGGAGGAAGAGGGTGGAGGGAGGGAGAAACAGAGACCCTGCTGATCAGGGAGCCTGACTTGGGGCTCAATCCCAGGACCTGGGAATCATGATCTGAACTGAAGGCAGACACTTAACAGGCTAAGCCACCCAGAGGCCCCTAAAGTCACTAGATTTTAGACTTTTTATGACCAGCTCCTAATCAGTTTACCTGTCCAGTGACTTCACAAACACTTCACTTGATTGAACTAAGTTAACTAGATATGTTATAAAATTTAATTAAAAATTCATTTATTTTTAAAGATTCATTTATTTACTTTAGAGAAAGATAGACAGAGATCATGAGTGGGAGGGGCAGAGGGAGAAGGAGAGGGAATCTCAAGCAGACTTCCTGCTGAGCATTGAGCCCAACATGGGGCTCTATGTCACAACCCTGAAATCATGACCCTGAGAACATGACCTAAGCCAAAACCAAGAGTTGGATGCTTAACCAACTGCACCACCTGGGTTAATCCCTAATTAAAATTTTAAAATGCTTCATGGACAATCACTTTTCTTTATCTGTTATTTGATACAGAACTGAGAGTTAGAAGCTTTCCATTATTTCAGCAGAGCATTAGTCTATAACTTGAATCGAACAGAAAATTCTTAAAGAAGAGAGTACTACATTCTCAGAAAAATAATTATGGAATTGGATGTGTTATTAAATGCTTTAATCCTCTAGCGTTTATTTTGTTTTCTTCCTATTTTCTTGCCTTCATACAGATGGTAGACAGTGAATACAAGACAAAGTCTAGAAATCTTTTCCTACACTTTTATTTATGTTAAAATGATGTCTATTAATCTACTCCATATGTGCATTTAGGTTTGTCTCATTTCTGAAAGCCAACCTTCAGGTTTTCAGGGCTCTCCTATATTTTTGTCTTCTATTCATCACTTAGGCCAAGTGTCTTCTTTATTACTTGCCTTTGTCCTGAGGCTCTAGTCAATTATTATTCATGTGGTGCTGTACTTAATCACTTAACTTCTTGTCTCTATGTCTCAATTTCCTCCGAATCAAAAATTAAACAGCAAATACTAAAGTCCTAGCCCACGTGTTGCATGTATTCAGTATTTTATGCACTCAATATTTGTATTATCATCTTATTTCAGAGTATAGACCTGATATCACATTTATGTGTGAAGTAAGAAATAGAACAAAAGTTTCAAGTGATTCTAGTTACTATAATTAACAGAATTGTCAGAGTATTTTTTCCAGAAAGTTAAAAATATGACTGTCCTGCAAACATGCTATAAACACACTTAAAGATAGCTTTCAACTCATTAATTAATGAGACAGTCAGAAGAAGGTGAAACTGGTTCGAAAAACATTTTGTAGAACTGCATATAAAGATGTTTTAGGGGAGAAAAGTTATGATTAGATCAGAGGGTAAAATACAAAACCCATTAATGTCCTACAGAATAATCTTTGTGGTTTTCTTTTCTACTGAGAGAAATTTATAAGTTTACATTTGCTTCACCTTGCAAAATTCACATAGATAAACATTTCTTGTGTGTGTGTATATAAAGCAGTATCTCAGGACAATGAAAGTTCCGTCTATAATGTCTTAGCGTTTTCTTCAGTTTTTTAACCATTTGTTTTAACACAATCAAATTCTTAAATTGGGCCTCATAAAAATACAATGTCTGCCTTTTCCTCAAGTGTGTATTTGGAATAGACTTTAACTACTTTATCTAAAAGAAAATAACTATTATGGTTGTCTCTCAGGGTTGTGAATGACAGACCTGGACCTCAAAATCAAGATGGCAAAGCAGAAACTGACATCAGAATGAAAGAACACATCATGAAGACAGTCAGGAAGTTTATAGAAGTGTAGGGGAGAAATATTTTTTCTTCTTTTCTCTATTTCTCTCTTTCTTTTCTAAAATTTTATTTGTTTATTTATTTATTTGAGAGAGTGAGTGCAAGTATGGGGGGGCAGAAGGCAAGGGAGAGAGAGAAACTCAAGTAGACTCCCCACTGAGCACAGAGCCCGATGCAGGGCTCCATCTCAGGACCCTGAGATCATGACCGGAGCTGAAATCAAGAGTCTGATACCTAGTTGACTGAGTCACCCAGATGCCCCAGACTTTTTCTTTCTTATCTTCTAGGTTCTTTGACTGGTCTAATAATTAAATGAACATAAGACAGATTAGCAGGAAAACAATAAATTTGTATACATGAGGGCCCCAAAACCATGAGGCTCAAAGAAGTGACCAACATAGGTATAACATTCATTTTAGAGAATGGATAATTTTGTGAAGGTTTGGCAAGACAAAAATGTTTGGGCTTGGGATAGTAAATTAGTGAGGAAGTCACAAGGTTTGTTTATGTAGCCTTCCAGTCCCTGCTTTCAGGGAGACAAAGGAGTGTCAGAGTGTCCTTGTACCTGCTGTTTCTTAAATACTTTTAATTCAAAATAACCAATATGCCAAAGTGGCATATTTTGGGGTGGCATTTTGCTTTCTTTCATCTCTGTGAAGGAATGTTGGATAAGCAGTTCGTCAGTAAAATATACAAATAATGGTAAATACATAGTAATAGATCAGATCTATATAAGGAATTTTAACAAAAATAAAAAGCAAAAATTTCTTTACTAGAGACCTGGGGATAAGAGGGATATGCACATGAACACAGTCTCATACTAGAATTGCTTTAATATCATTATTCCAGTAGAATTTAATGACTGGCTTCCCAGAGCACTGTTTATCAAGGGCAAAGATAGGCTGCTGCAAAGTACAGTATTCCACACCTGGAAGGCAGTGTGTAAATCAAGCCCTACTAAATGTATTTAAATGCATCTACACATTTAGGGACATAGTATCCTATGTATTTATTAATTGTTTCGGGGCCTTAGAGCTTGTGCCACTAGACTTTAGAACAAACTCTTTCTTCTGTATTACTGAATCTAGAAAGAAAAGAATATAAAAATTATGAAAAAGTGAAATAAAATATTTCATAGTACAAAGTAAAAGGAGGTATTATATCAAATTTGATGTAGTTTGGGACTGGTATGTCATGCGTAGTTTAGTTGGATACACTGTTATGCTTTATTGCTTGCATGTTACCATAATTAGAGATGACAGTGTGGAACATTTTAAGTCTTAAAAAACTTATCAAAGTAAATTGTTTACAATATCAAGCAGGGGATTCCAAATCAAATGGTTCCTGTTATCAAATGTAAGTGAAAAAAATCCTAAATACTTTGGGAAATGGAAAACTCTTATCCAAACATTGTGCTATTGTGGTAGTTTAATTATGTCAAGAACTTATACGGGTACTCATTATTTCAATGTTTAAAATATACAAGCAAGTTCAAGAAATCATTTTTAACGTAAGTGGCTTATGCAAGTCCTGCTACATGATCTGATTTGGAAGTGGTAAACTGTAGATTTCATTGTAATGTTGATACGTGGTCCCACCCCCCCCCAAGCCTTTCTTTGCAATTTTACTTGCTTGAGAATTTTCACCATATAGAGGTAAGTAAGCATTTAGAGGATTTTCACCTGGGATAATTCATTTGTACAGTCAGACTCAGTATGTGTGCAAGGATTGACTATCTAGTCTGACATTATCAGAAGTGAAGAAATGTTTTATTAGCCAGGGGCTAAGCTTCATAAGATCTTTGTTTCAAATACATTAGGAGTCACATTCATTTCCTAACTACGTTTAACATAAACTATTGTATTTTTTAGTGACATGTTCATTACAAAAAAAAACGTATCTTCTATCCTACAGATCCAAATAAAAGATTGCTATATATCAGAGCAAAAATTATTGGTAAGTTCATCTGTTGGAATATTTGCCAGTGGGGGGCCTGGGTGGCTCAGTGGGTTAAAGCCTCTGCCTTTGGTTCAGGTCATGATCTCAGGGTCCTGGGATCGAGCCCCGCATCAGGCTCTCTGCTCTGCAGGGAGTCTGTTTCCCTCTCTCTCTCTGCCTGCCTCTCTGCCTACTTGTGATCTTTCTCTGTCAAATAAATAAATAAAATCTTAAAAAAAAAAAAAAAAGAATATTTGCCAGTGACAAGGCTGTTTCTATGTCTAGACTGATTTTAAATGTTAAAAAATAAAATATTACAACCCTTTGCTCTGGAGGGTAGTTTTAAAAATAAATGTATCCTACTGATGCCATTAGTTGAAATATTAACTGCCAGGTTTTAAGTAAAAATGAGATCTGGAAGAACTACACAATGTTAGAACTAAAAGAAATTTTTGTTTTATTTTATATTATTTTTAAAGATTTTATTTATTTATTTGAGAGAGAGAGAGAGAGAGAGAGAGCACAAGCAGGCTGAGCGGGAGGCAGAGGGAGAAGCAGACTGTCCACAGAGCAGGGAGTCTGACATAGAGCTTAATCACTGGACTCTGGGATCATGACCTGAGCCCAACACAGATACTTAACTGACTGAGCCATCCAGGAACCCCAAGAGGGATGTTTAAAAGTAGTGAGTCCACCCTGTCATTTTATTTATTTATTTTATCCTGGAGTGAATACACAATTAAGTAGGGACAAGTAAAGAAAATTTCTTAAATTAGAAATTGAAAAGATGGATATGGGAATCTCTACTAGGTAGCTAGATCTGAATAAATTCATAAGACTCATACCATGAATTTTAATTTTAATAACTAAGCTTACGATTTTTAAAAAGTAATTATTAAAAAGAATGCAGTAAACTTTGCTTCCCCCATGCTGACTTCTGTTAACTTTGATTTTTTTTTCATACTTTCTACTTTTATAAGTCTTTCATCTTCATCTAATGTTCTTTCCATAATATCTCATGTTCTGAAATGTTATTAGTTATTTTTCGTCTGTGGCAATATATATCTCAACACATTTAGTTACCTAAGATCACGTGATTGTAATTAGTAGACTGGGACAATAGTATCAGCATCCTAATTCGAGCTGTCTCCTCAGACAATATTAATAATTTTATTAAGAAT
>CM053604.1:22103618-22114650 GCA_028646535.1 Procyon lotor
ATCACAGTTTGATAGTATTAGAAAGAAATTTGTGTATAGAAGGTAATTGGTCCCATGGTGATGTATGGCCCTCATGTTTAATAGCATTTGCCCTACATGTCAAGACTCTTGGGTGATTATCTCGTTTTGAGATTAATTGACTACGTTAGTTTATTAATTTGCTTATCTTTATTGAACTGTTTTTACTATTCTGAACTATCTTACATATGAAATATTGGGAATTCATTTTGAAAAATCAAAATAGACTACAAGAGACGACTGGAATTGCATATGGTATTTGAGAGTCACAGAGAAGTTTTTAGTTAAAGGAGGATCTAAAATATCAGAAATAAATTTAGTGAAGTTTACTGTCTTTCCAGAGTATGTTGCCTTGGGAAGAAAAGCTTAGTTGAACCAAATAGATCTAAAATAAAAACAAAATGGTGATTTTTAAATTTCTTCTTCCTCAAAGATTTTTTTAGCCATCTTTTGTGTGCATCCGTAGCTTCAGTCCGTTACTTGCAGTGTGCTGCTCTAGTCATCTTTTCCTTCACTATCCAAACATACTTATTGACATGTTTTTATTTAATTAATGTACTATTTGTTGTCAAAGGTCACTGCCTTCTGAAGAACATTAAAGCCACAATGCACTTCTTTTTATCCTAGATGAGTGTACTTTCTACCTATTCCCACATGTAAGACAATAGGCGGTCCTGCCCTAAAATGTCTTATTACATCGTAAGCAAAAGAGCCAGGGTAAAAAAAAAAAAATAAATGGACTTTTAATATTGAGAATATGGGGTTCACTAAGTGTTTAAGATTCTATACATAAAATGTAAATTCTGAAGTTAATTCAAGATTGGAATCCAGATTCTAATACATACATGCTCTGTGATGTTAAATATTAAAATATAAAGATGATAAATATAGAGATAAATATAAAGATGTTAAATATAAAGATGTGATGTTAAATATAAATATAAATATGTTAAATATAAATTATAAAAATATAAATTTGAATTTAAATGTTAAATATAAATATAAAATTACAAATATAAAGAAAGATGTGGATTATTTTTATATATTTTATATATTATTTTTATATCTGCACATCTATACATTTTTAGATGTGGAGAAATAGTCATATGAATGGTAAGTACTATTGTTTTACCTGCTGAGATAATGTATAAAAAGTATCTAGCACAGTGTTTAAGATATAGTAAATGCTCAATAAATATTAGTTATTCTCATAACTAGTATATTACTCTAAAGGTATACTATATTTTGGGGAAGTGTATGCAGTAAATTTTCAGCATTTCTTTTTCCTAGCTTTCTTGTGGCGAATAACACATTTTAAGTCTCAGCCAATGAGATTGGATGACTCTGATCAATCCACAAATTTCAAAAGTTGTCTCATGACCCAGATCTGACCGATGTATTCCACCTATCTGGTTGTGACTGGTCCAGATACAGACATGTAGCCCAACCCAAGAATGAGTTTAATTCTGTGTCCTAGATCAGAGAAATAAATTGCTGACCTGATTAGTTTATTTTCTGTCCCTAAAACTAGCAATAATCCATTGTATGTTCTAGAGCTGTTTCATAAAAGCTTATAAGTTCCAACTATTAAATTTTTAGGATTTTTTTAAGATTTTATTTATTTATTTGACAGAGAGATCACAAGCAGGCAAAGAAGCAGGTAGAGAGAGTGGGGGGAAGCAGGCTCCTTGCCGAGCAGAAAGCCCGGTGTGGGGCTCGATCCCAGGACCCTGAGATCATGACCTGAGCTGAAGGCAGAGGTTTTACCCACTGAGCCACCCAGGTGCCCCAATCTTTAGGAATTTTTTGTTGTAATTGTTGAACACATCAACTATTAAATGTAAGAGTATGTTAATTTATAAATAGGTAAATTATATTTTATAAAGGCAATTAATTTCTCAAAACAGCATTGCCTAATTATTATACTACCTTTTCCTGTTATCTATGCTATTGAAATTATTTATGTATATTATATTTGTATGGTGATAATAGTCAATAATGGTGAGCAAATGTGCATTTCCCTCCAACTTCATGGTTAGGATTTCACGTTTTAGCTTGTAATTCTGTCATGAAGAAGGTATTCACACCGTAGAAATAGGCAAGTATTGCAAATCAGCCCTTGATTTATTATTCTGTAACATCTAGAGTTAATAAAATAATAAGGAATATGTTACTAATGCACCTGGGTGGTGGGCTTCCTGCTTAGTGGGGAGTTTGCTTCTCCATCTCACTCTGCCTCTGTATTCTCTCTCTCTTTCTCTCTCAAATAAATAAACTCTTTAAAAATAAATAAATAAATAAAGTTCACTTTCATTTTATACTTTTCATTTTATACTTCAATAAATTAAAATAGCAAACAAATAGTCACACTGGGACTATGGCAGTTGATTAATTGCAACCAATTAGCTATGGATTAAATGGTTTAGCAAAAATTAACAAAATGCTCTCTGGAAATCAATTGGTTACATGGAATTTATAATAACTGACACATATATTTTGTAATTTGTCAGTTGTGTGCTATGTATTTTTATATTAGTAAAATATAATAAATTTACGTAGTATATATTGACACTTCTTTATCTTTTGAAAGCTGTGGTTAAATATTTACTAGCACACATAAGTTATATGCTAATTATTAACTTACTTTAGTAGGATTTCTAACCTATGTTCCTGAGTCAGTTCGTTGTACCTGGTAATAGATGTTGTGAGTGATAAATTCTAGCATGTGAAATTAGATTAATTAATTGAAGTTGGATGTGAGACAGGAAATAGTCTTTTATTTTCAATGAAGAAGTTAGCATTGCATATGAAACTAAATACCTTATTGAACAGTCACCTGCTAAAGTTTAGATATCATCAGGTCTTGTTCTTAATAAAGACATTCTAATATGTCTATTATAAAATATCTGACTGTAAAAGAGAAAATATATATGCCTGCCAAGAGAGCTTATATCAAACCAGATGAAAATCTGATAACCATGTAGTTTATAGGGTTGGGAAAGCTGAATTCTCCATTTTAAACTCAAGATTGTATACAAGGAAAGTCAGAGAGGACACAGATACAGCTAAAAACAAGATTGGGATCTGGGGAAATGTAGTCCTCATCCTCCTTACTAGTTCATTCTGGTAACCTTACACCAGTGCCTGACAAAATGACAATTACCCAAACTTTACAGAGCCAGCTTCTGGGAAACAGCGGGAGGTAAGAACAGATTAGTTGTACCCTCCTTCTGATCTAATATGTCACATTTCCCTAGGATAGAGAAAAATAAAGGTAATGTATAAAATGGGGCAAATAGAAATCAAGTGGCCAGAACTTCACATTTTTAAGGTGTTGAATTTTAAGAGAAACTACAAGTCTGGTCAACAAAAGCCTATTATTGCTCTACCTCTAAGACAAATTACCTTTACCTTTTCAAAATACGATCAAAGAAAACCAAAGACAAGATCGTGAATCTCCTCAGAGAGCAGACTCAGGGTTTGTCACACTGACAGACCAAGAAACGTATTCTCCAATGGGCAAGGAGTTCAAGGAGGATACAGTTGGCACTAGGAAAATGTGATCATTCTGGGTGTCTTTCCCTTCTTCCCTTTGACAAATGGGAAACTTGGTTTCAGATAGCTTATTTTTTTTTATTTTTTAAATTATTTTTTAAAAATATTTTATTTATTTATTTGAGAGAGAGAGAGAGGGAGCACGTGCATGAGCCAAGGGAGGGGCAAAGAACAGGAAGAAGCAAACTCCCTGCTGATCAGGGAGGCCACCATGGGACTGGATCCTAGGACTCTGGGATCATTACCAGAGCTGAAGTCAGACACTTACCTGACTGAGCTACCCAGGCACCCCATAGATTTTATGTATTTTCTCAAAGTAGGACTCCCTATTTTATTATAGGATTAAGTAACCAACTGATGGAGGAAAGCTACACGCATACATACACACACGCTCATAAATACAACTATGTATCATGCATATGCTTATCATACATATCATAGAATAATACATATGTACAATATACGAGGCAATCTTTTTTTAGGAAAGTAGATTCTGTTGTACAGAGGATATATTCAATTAGCTTAAAAATGGTAAATACAGATGTGTAAAATGGGAATATTGAATTTCTCTGTGTAAGACAGAGAAGATATCTTGAAGTTCTGGGATAGAAGCAGGAAGATATCTCAGATTATATTAGACAAAAGCACAGAAGGAAGGTAGTGTGAGTTTGGAATACCAATTACAAGAGTTAAAATTTCCAGTAATGGGGTAGATAAAGGAGCATTTATGAAGAAAAATCTTTAATATTCATATCACAGTTGTTTCTATAACTATGACATCTTTCTTATGCTTTCATCTCTCTAATCTTCAGTAAGTTTTACAACCACAAATGTCTTTATGGGTGCATGTATGCGTGTTTGTGTATGTGTGTACATTATTATATGTAAATCAAGTAAGAGACCATATTCTGTTAATGTAGTGAGAAACAACATCCAGAGAAAGCTAATAAAAATGCAATTAATTAAATTATCAAAAATAAGAGTCCAGGGACAGAGATTACAAAAAAAAAAGACCCTTAACATTTACAGAAATTTGGGAGAAATTTTTCTATTTCTGAGTTATGCTTTTTGACTGGATAATTTATTTATATATAATTCAGGCCCCGACAGAAACCAACAGTAAGTTAAGAATAGGATAATTCAAGGAGGGTTTATTTACAAAGGTGTGGGCATGGGAAAAGGGGGGAGAGATACCACAAAGGACAGTGAAATAACCAGTCACTTCCTAGCAGCCACTTCCTTACCACCACTAGGTCTCAAAATCAGAATTAAAACATCCTGTAGAGTCTGTGTTTTATTCCTATCAGTGATTGAAGGACACAGCTACTTTCAGAGAGGAAGAAAGGAGAATTAATATCCTCACCTCAAGCTTATCCTTTAGATCTCCCACGAGAGCTTCTGCCAAATCAGAAGTCAGAGGACCCAGAAGCCATTTTATCCATAAAGGTAAATATCTGGATAAATAAGGCAGGATGGCGAGATGTGGGACATGGATTTGAAAGGGCAAATAGAAGATGTCTTTCACAATTTAAAAACATTAGCTTCTATATGGGTAAAGTTTCCAAACATATAGACAGAAAGGTGTATCTGAAGTACCTACAACAATGTCTGGCTTACAGTAGATGGTCAAAAAATATGTGCTCCTTTCCTCTTTACATATTTACAATTTGTTTTTGCAATAAGAATGCATAAATAGAAGTATCAAGGTCCCTTTTCTCAGAAGAAAGTTTTAAAATTAAAATAATATCTAAGAACTCTGAAGCTGGGGGCTATGTAGATTGTTATAAGACACAAACTATATTAACATTGTTAACCGAAGCATATCTGTAACTCTTTGTATACTTAAATTTTTGGGTTCCCTTTTCTTTTTTATACCTGTTGGGTGGCATTCAAATCAGAGTCAAAACAAAACAAAATAAAACAAAAAAAATCACCATATTTTTCAGTGCTGAGGACTAGGACATTTTACTAGAAATGTTAAAATCTAGTATCATAAAATTGTGTTTGAGGTGAAGGAGAGAGAGGATAGAGTATACTGATAAGATTTTCCTATATATAATTATCAGGATTAGAATAATATGAACAGAATGCCTCCAGCCAGAACCGGTGTCATCACAAATGTCTACTTACTTCAAAACATTATAAATATATTCTATTTTAAAAAAGAGTATACTTCAGGGGCGCCTGGGGGGCTCAGTGGGTTAAAGCCTCTGCCTTCAGCCCAGGTGATGATCTCAGGGTCCTGGGATAGAGCCCCGTATCTGGCTGGGCTCTCTGCTCAGTGCTTCCCCCTGCTCTCTGCTTGCCTCTCTGCCTGCTTGTGATCTCTCTCTCTCTGTCAAATAAATCAAATAAATAAATAAATAAATATATACTTAAATGACTTCAACAGCTTCCATCTTGTTTCGATTACTTCATAAAAAAAAAACAAAACAAAATCCCTCAACTATTTAGGTAACGAAATACCATTAACATTCAACTCCTTACACCAAATACGTGCTTCATCTTTTTCAAATCAACAATAATCATTATCAATTATTCATCTTTTTATAGGTGTCATTCAATTTGCCAGCAGAGTTTTCCTGGAAAGGTATTAGAGAATCAAGAATGCTACTCAGGACTGGTAATAAAGAAGGATATCATAAAGAAAAAAAAAAAAAAAGGTAAAAGTGGTAATAATAATACATTTTTAGAGTACAAAAATAAAATGCAAAGAAGTGGATTCATGGTATTTGTTATGTAACAAAATGTACAGCTAAGAGGTAAGAAATGTCTTTGTTTTCTTTTTTTAATTTGTCGACCCCCTTACAACCTCTTTTGCTTCCTGTAAAATACTGTGAGAAGGATTAGCATTCCTAGGAAAAGAAGATGTTGTACAAAATTTAGATACATATTTGTATGAATTCATATCTCATTTTAAAAGAGTGTGTCAGTGATCAATAGAAGCACATGCCTGAAGTAATCTGATTGCATCAAATTGAGCACCCCAGAGTTGGAACGATTTCACAATCAACCACCTGTGTATGTCTTGATTCTGAAACAGACTGGTGAGGAAGGTGGTCTGGAAGCATGGTGGGCAGTCAATAATCCCACCACAATAAATACTTGCAATTAAGTGAATTATTAATTTTACTATACTGCAGGTATTTGTAAAAAAATGGAAGTTATGTCTCAAGTTGTATAGTATGAATTCTATTTTAAATATTTTTGAAAATCAAGTTTTTAAAAGATATTGAGAACCAGCAACATGTTCACAGCATTGTGAATCAGAACATAGTAGGCAGGCGGTATGTGAGACTTCACATTAACTCACAGCTCAGTAAGACTCTAAACAAATGTGAAGGAATCCAAAGAGTGTGGAGAAGCAAATATCTTGGCAACCTGGTGGTTAGGGAAAGAGATGTCAGTAATTCTTGTTTTAATTATCTATGTGTCCGACCCATACAGCAAAAAATTAATCACAGAAGAAAATGGCTATAAAGCCAAGGAGAGAGAGAAAATGGGATCTTTTTTTATTGTTTAGCATTTATTTCTGCCTGATTCATAGAATAAAAATATAAAAAATAGGCTTTAAAAAGGATTCTTGGTAAAATATAATCTAACTTGAATTAAATATGAAAAGTTAACTTGATCATTAAAATTATGTTTAATCTAAAATGATTTCCATTTAGGGGATTTTTAGATGGTTTGAGGAATGAATATATATCTGTACATACTTATAACACTAATTATATGAGTCACAGAGGTACATTCTGCTTAAACTGAAGAAAAAAAATCTGATGTTTTGTTTTCTTGCTTTGCCATTCAATCCTTTTAGAATTGAACTTTCATCAACTAGAAAAATATGTTTCCACAGACTTTTTAATTTAAAAAAAAGTCACTAATTTAAAAGATGTTTTTGAAGGGTAAAAACAAGTCTTATTTTTCACACAACACAGTATTTTCTTCTTAAAATTGTAGTTCCTGCCTGATATCCCAGGAGACACTTTTCATTCAAATATCTTCAAGTTTGGCAGCACCAATCCTGAAATACCTGAGAGTGAGGATTTAAAAATTTTGAATTTTTTTGAATAGGGAATTATTTTTATTTTTTTAATGTCCCATTTTAACATCCAAACTTATTGTTTTGTGAACTCTTTGGCAGAGATTGAATGCATAATGCATGGCTAAGCTTTTTTTGGACGGGTAATACCTCCTTTTTGATTGATTAAAAGGAAGGAGTGCAAAGTATTAGTATAAAGTTAATTGAAATATAAATATTTTAGTTATTTGGTAACCATTATACAATTACTTATATATGAAATTGAAACAATTTCAGTGCACAGATTTTACTGATCACAGAATTTGTAATGCATTTTGAACTCTGAGAAGTATAAAAATATTATCTTTCCAGAAAATCAGATATGTCATTGAAAATGTCATATATTATGCTGCCGAGAGAAGAGGTAAAAGCACCTGACATTGCTAAACACTGACAAAGACAGAAATAACAGCTGTACTAATGCAAATTGGCCATAGTTTGTTGCTATAGATGAACATGGACAGATGGTTTTCAGTAAGCAGTATCATCATTGGTTTCATATTTAACAGAAATGAAGGACTGTATATTTATGATGGCATAAAAGAAATCAAGCGAATGAAACCGTTCAATTTTCTTCTATCACTTTTCTTCATCAAGTAGAGAAACTACTAGGAGAGTAACTACTGAGTGCTTCCAACACATTGTACTGTAGAAGTTGTCCATTCTGACTAGGTTATCTCACCCACAATCATTGCCCACTACAGTTTTATTTTTACCCTTACAGTGAAGTGTGGTTGCCCTTAGTTTTTAAAAGGCTTAAGTACATATTCTTATTGAGAGATAGAAACAGAGGAAGGAGTTGTGTTTTTTGAAGGTTGTGAGTGCAAAATAGGGGAAACTACTGTATACTAGTATTTTACTTAGAGTTTTCTGGGTAGTCATTTAACCAAGAATGGCTATTCAGGGATAAAAAGTGCTTGGTGGGAACACAGATCAGTAGGACAGAACACATTTCCAAAAACAGCAGAAGGAGAAGAAACTATAAAGATCGGTGGTAGAAACCCAGAAGAGAAGATAGAGGAGCAATAGAAAAGGAAGATAAAGCACTCTGGGAAAGTCTGTTTTACCCTAAACTGACTTTTAAGTATTGACTTGCATAGAAACATCAGATAGGGTCATAGCAATTATGAAAGTCTTGGTAAATACACAATTAATATTGTTCAGATAACCTTTTCAAACCAATTCCAATTTAAGGTTGAAGTACCAAGACTCCCAACAAGTCTGTAAGAGATTGATGCTATTCGCAAAATTTGAGAAAGACAATAATTCTAGCTTGTGCTTTCCAATAACTAACTGGTAGTATCTTTTCTATAGTTCATTAGGATTATCTCCAAAAAAATCATTATTATAAAACAAAACAAAAAGTTTAGAATTTTAAATATGGTATTATTTAATACATTTTAAATACATAATCTTAATATAATTTAAGTACATAATTTTTTAAATACATTATTATTTCATATTACATTTGTATACACTCAGAGATAATAAACATTCAAATTGAACTGCTAGCTCTTGTTTAGACAATAATATAGGTGGCATGTAGGTAATACTCCTTCTCCTGGAAGGTAATCACAACAAAATCAATTAATCCTTAACTCAAAAGAAATGTGAAGATCATCAGGATGTGATTAAATTTTCTTTATAATGACTTCAATCAAGACATAACTACACTGCTGAGTGTAACTGAAATTGCATTAAATTACAATTTACTTAAGGAGATTCAAGGGTCCTTAAATTTTCAAAATATAAATAAAATCTAACTCAATATTAAAAACCCTGATTCTCAACAGAAACTGTTTTTAAAATGTATTAAAATGATTAGAAATACTACAATTACCTAACTCAACCCTGCTCCAGTAAAATATTTTTTTGAACCAAGAAACCAGTAACACATAACATTTCTGCATGTAACATCCCTCTAAAATCATTCTAAATATGCCACATTTCAAATCACTTAAATCTTATTCTTGTCACCAACGGACTAGTGAAACTGGAAATTTGAAGCATATCCTCATTTTTCAAGTAATAAACCATCTACTTTTATAATAGTTAACTTTAAGATTGCTCTATCATCCATTTCTCTGAACTTTTTCTTTTTCCATTTTCCTTCTGAAGTCCAAAGTAATCATGTAGATGGCTACATCAACTTTGAGTGGACCTAAGGAAAAGGTTTAAGGGATCAGTGGGCAATAGGAATCAGTGAAAGAGGGATCAGTGGACAATAATCCTGGTTCCTTTTATAAAATTAGAAGACTTAGTTTTTTAAACAATTGTTCCAAATCTTGTTGATATTTTGCATGTCTTATTTGTACCCTGAATGTGAAAACTTATATATTATTTTTTGCTTTCTACCAACTACTTTTTTGGGTTCTTTTTGTACCATATCCTATTTATTGTTTTATATGACAAGACATTTGAGGAGGAGTGACACACAATGCTTACTCTTTCATCTTTTCTCACAAAACAGATTATAATAACAAAGAGGATGAGAAAAAAATGCATATGTAACATTACTAAGCTGTGTTCTAATCTTGATTCTACTGCTGACAATAATTTTGATCACTCTTTGAAGGAGGAGATACCATTGGCAGTTTTTAAATATGGCTGTAAGTATTTTGAAAGCCCTCACATTAGGGGGTGGACACCATGTCAGGCAAGTTTATGATTGCTTCAACCAATAGCATATGGCTGAAGTAATTCTGTGTGAATTCTGAAGCTAGGTTATAAAAGGCCATATGCCTACTTCCTAGAACACCCATTCTTGGAGGCACCAGCTGCCAAGTCGCTCAACTACTTTTATATTTCTGTGCTGTGAAGAAGTTTAAGCTATAAAATTGTCAACAATTTTGAACCTAAACTTTGAGTCATCCCAGCCCAGGTGCCAAAAATGTAAGTGAAAAAGCTCTTAGAAAATTCTATTACCCAACATTGAACTCATCACTAGCCATCCAAGACTTTTTTGAGGCCCCAGAATTTGTAAACTGTGGTAAAGTCATCACCATGTCCAAATCTCTGATCTGTAAACTTTGTAAGGATAAGAACGTGGTGTTTGTTTCATGCCACTAAATGTGAAGTTTATTAAGCAGAATTACATAACAGAATAATAGCAGGTAAAGTGTTCTTTCTTCCACAATTTGGCAGAACTTGTCATGAAGGGAAAAGAAGAGAAAGTGGGGGCGCCTGGGTGTCTCCGTCGTTAAGCGTCTGCCTTCGGCCCAGGTCAGATCCCAGAATCCTGGGATCGAGCCCCGCATCGGGCTCCCTGCTCCGCGGGAAGCCTGCTTCTCCCGCTACCATTCCCTCCGCTTGTGTTCCCTCTCTCGCTGTGTTTCTCGCTGTAAAATAAATAAAATTTAAAAAAAAAAAAAAAAGAAG
>CM053604.1:22115150-22142326 GCA_028646535.1 Procyon lotor
AAGAATGGTCAACCAGAAATTCTATATCCAGTGAAAATATTCTTCAGAAAATATTCGTCAGAAAAATTGACCTATTGTCAGATCAAGTAAAACTAAAAGAACTTGTTGTTAGGAAACCTAAACTTAAGAATGGCTGAAAGAAGTTATCTTAAGGGGCACCTGAGTGGCTCAGTTGGTTAAGCATCTGCCTTCAGCTCAGCTTATGACCTCAGGGTCTTGGGATCAAGCCCTGCTCAGATTCCCTGCTTAGTGTAGAGTCTGCTTCGCCCATTTTCTCCTCCTTCCCTCCCTCTCTTCCCACTTGTGTCCTTTCTCTCTCTCTCAAATAAATAAATAAAATCTTAAAAAAAAAAGTTCTCTTAAAAAATAGGAAAAGCTAACAGAAGAATGTTTGAAATTTCAGAAAGAAAAAAATAAAATAAGAAAAAGTGGGTATATATAATAGGCAATTCTAATTCCCATGAGTCTTACAAGCCATATTTGCAGGCAGAAGCAAAAATTATAAAATCATCTGATGTGGAGTTCAATGTATATGGAAAAATATTTAAGACAATTAAATTTTAGAGGGGGAGGGTATTAGGGCCTAAGGGTAGTAAGGTTTCTACATTTCATTTTTTTTTAATTTTTTTTTTTTTAAAGATTTTATTTATTTGACAGAGAGAAACACAGCGAGAGAGGGAACACAAGCAGAGGGAATGGTAGTGGGAGAAGCAGGCTTCCTGCCGAGCAGGGAGCCCAATGCGGGGCTCGATCCCAGGACCCTGGGATCATGACCTGAGCCGAAGGCAGACACTTAACGACTGAGCCACCCAAGTGCCCCGGTTTCTACATTTCACTTGAACTGGCAAAACTTCAATACTGGCTGACAGCCATAAGTTACCAATATATATTTAATACCAACTACTAAGAGAATTGCACAAAGCAATATGCTAAAAAACACTAAAGACAAATCAGAATGGAATCCTAAAATATGTTCAAATATCTGCAGGAAATTTAGGAAAGAGAAACAAAGGAATGAGCAACAGAAGAAAAACAGGAAAGAATAGTTAAAAATAAAGGTTTTCCTTGTATCCCTCAATCATTTGGTTTGAAGCTGTTGTATTTTATGCATTTCACAACTAAGAGATGTTCATTTTATTTTGAAATCCCCTATTTCACCAAAGTTACTAATTTTCTAGAACACAGAAGCCATGTATTTTTTTGTTAATCTCCTATTGTAAATGCATGCCACCTAATGCCATTTGATTTATGTATCTAGCAAAATGGTACTGCCAAAGGGTGGCTCTGGGGATAAAGATTTTCTCACACCCCTATCATCTGTCCACTCCCAAGCCAATTAAATTAATCTAAGTAAAAATGTTGTGCATGATACTCAAATGTGGCTTCAAGAGATTTGCCCTAGTTTCTCTCTTACAACAAAAGGTTAGTGTCTCCATTCCTCACACATAGATATTCATGCAAGAATGCTTCATGGGTCATGAGAACATGTTTTCTTCCTGTTTCATGGAATTTATACTTTCAAGAGCTTTTGTCTTACTATTAAATGAAAATATCCAATTAAAGATTTTTATATGAGATTTACAATTCAGATATTAATAATTAACTTGTATGTTACCTGCTACAAATCAGAAGTACATACATAAAATGCATGAAAAATTTTAAGCATATTTCCTAACTGTTTCCTTTCACTTCGTTAATCTAGCAGTACCTTTTTCATTTGTTCCCACGGATTTAATGAAGTAGATATTATTCTTAATTATGTTTTCCCTGAGTCTTTCATATAGGTGATTAGATGAATCAAAATGAACATTTTGAAAAGGAAAAAAAAAGTAGCCAGTTAAGTGAATGCTTGCATATATTTGGGATGATTGCTGTTAAGTGTGTATATGTGTGTGTATGTTGGGTCCTTCTACAGGATTAGAAAATGCTTTTTTATATTCTCTATCAAATATTACTTAACATGATTCGCGTGATGTATTGTTCTTTGTCATTTTGTTCACATTTGTTTTTTGTAGTGTCAGTGTTTGTTTGATTTTCATTTCTTGGCACAAATTTCTGTTTTACTATGTCCATCGTGTACTGATACATGGCTTGAATCTACAGAAGATTCCTCTTAAGGTAAATTTACTATTGCAGTTCCAAGTGCTTAATATTTCAGATTAAGGTTTTTCTATCTTCATTTTTTTTTTTTTGTAGATTCAAGTTTTTTTTTTTTTTCAAATTCCAGGTAGCTAACGTACAGTATATAACATTTGTTTTAGGAGTAGAATTTAGTGATTCGTCACTTCCATACAATGTCAGTGCTCGTCACCAGTGCCCTCCTTAATCCCTGTCACCCATTTAGCCCATCCCCCCACATCCCCAGCAACCTTCAGTTTGTTCTCTATAGTTAAGAGTCTGCTTTACAGTTTGCTTCTCTCTCTCTTTTTGTCTATCTTCTTAAAATATTTGTAATTTACCTGTCCTCAAAGTCCATTCTCTCTCTCTCTTTTTTCATATTTTATTTATTTATTTATCAGAGAGAGAGAGAGAGAGCACAAGCAGAGGGAGGGACAGAGACAAAGGGAGAAGCAGGCTCCCTGCTGAGCAAGGAGTCTAATGTGAGACTTGATTCCAGGACCCTGGCACCACGACCTGAGCCAAAGGAAGACATTGAACCAGCTGAGCCACATAGGCGTCCCCAAAGTCCATTCTCTATTTGAAGTCTACATCTATTCAAGTTTCATCAACATGTTCAACAGTTTCTTCTGTTTGTGTACGTATTTTCAAACTTTTTAAAACTCTAAAGAATTTTAATTTATTATATTATCAACAGATCTGACAGTAGCAAAAACAAAGGTTGTGGTTAAAATAATTTTGTGAAATAAAGTTAAAAGTAAAGACATTAAGTAGAGACAAAAATAGAGACGATAAGAAATTCTTTCCAAAAACATAAGTCATGTTTTATGTAGTATGGCTACATATGGTATATAGTTGTTAAGTATCCAAATTTGAATATAAAACCCTTTCAGTGTTATACTGGAGCATCCTTTAATAGTACAAGTAAGAGAATGTCCTTGTATTTGTCTTTGCTATTTACTATTTTATTGGAGCCCAGACATTGTGACAAGAGATATAACAAGTCAATTTGTCACAACACTTCATCCACACTGCTTATCCTCTTTCCATTCCTTGAATATACCAACATCCTCTCAATCCACATACACTTTTGCACTTACTGTTCTCTTTCCCAGTTATCCAAATTGTTCCTTCTTTTGCTTTAGTTAGTTCTCTGGCAGATGTCATCTCTTCATACATGCCTTCATTGATGATCTTATCAAAAACATAAATAAACCATCACTATCTCTCTCCCTCAATCATTTCATTTTATTTTAAATCCATATCTGAAATATAATATATTTCTGTATCATAGGTTTCTCCCCATAAAATATAAGCTCCTCGAGGTCAGAGAATGTCTACTTGATTCACCCTAGCACATTACAAGTGTCTGACAGGTTTCTGATAGATAAATTGGTTTGCTGGCACTATGCCTCTGTATTTGCAAGAAGGCAAATCATTTCAAAGTTCTCTCTGTTTTATCTTCCTGTTTGGTCATTTTCTTTTCACAAGATTTGGCTAATCTCTATAGTTTGTGATGCCTAACTAATTGGCCTTTCTAAAACTTTCCTCTGGATAAATTTGCTGCCATTTTTTTCAATGCAATACTTTCCAATGAATAATCTAAATGTTGCTCTGGCCACACAAGCAATTTATTGCAGTTCATGAATATGCCTGCTCAAGCTCACTAGATATATGTACTTATATATTTATTAATTAATTTATACACGTATTCTTCAAGAATGAATGGAATGCATCTCATGTGACAGATTCTGTACATGTGCAATTGTTAAAAACTGAATTATTTTCTGCTACTTTCCTGGGCTAATGCTATGAATAAAAACCCAGTTCATGTCATATCATCTTCTAAAGAGATTCCCTTCTTGGCTGTGCTCTGCATAACTGAAGAGGTCGTTTTTCATCTACCTGCAGTGTGTACAACCATATGCAGTGGCTGTGCTGATGAGCCTACTTGGTTTCTCCAGTCTTATTTTCATACCACTCTTTTGTAATCCATGGCTTTAATCTAGACTTTACTATGAAATTTACCCCCACCATAAACAGCCGTTTACCTATTTTCACGAATGTGCTATGAATAATATTAAATTCAGTCTTTCATATCCAATTCTCATTCTAGCAAAGTGCATAGTAGACAGAGTAAAAATACTTGTGAGATGAGTGAATGATGAGTACAATCAAATTATCTTTGAGAAGAAAATATATTTGTTATTTACTTAAAAATGAATAACATTCCTAGAGATGGAATATGAGTCTATTATGTCCATGCTTGGATTGAATGTAACCATAAGTAAAAAAGAAATGCTCATTTTTGTACTTGAAGCATCTTGATAATTTAAACCCACTATCATTCTAAGTCTCCTAACTTCAGAAAGTTACTAATCACATATCTCTCATGACAATGATTTCTGTTCCTCTTTTCTTTTGTAGAGGTATTCCTGGGAAGCAGTCTATTTCTCAGCAGTTTTTCACTTATTAGTGAAAGTGATATGTGTGGCTTTCGGACCAGGGCACTTTAAGGAACAGAGGTGCACCTTCCACATTTTCTCTTTCCTCTCTTGTAATCTGTTCCCCAGGAGACAGACATGTTTGCCTATAGGTGGTTTATTTGAGAGAAACTCAGGAACAGTATCCGTAGGGAAGTGAAAGAAGCAGGGTTGAGGAGAGAAAACAGTAGAACATTTCTCTGTGCATCGGAGGGATACATCTTCAATAAAGTCAGCTAATCCTACAGTGAGTTCTGAGGCTGTTATGGTCTTTCAGGGACAGGATTGCTTAAGGTTATCGAAGGATCTATGCAACTCCATATTGACCAGTCATTGGTTGGGGACAACCTCTGAGGAGAAGAATAATTTTGCGAAAGACAGATTCTTCAGCCAAGGACAACTGAAGAAGCACTCGGCTTTGAGCCCCCTCAGCCAACATGCCTATCAGTTGAAGAAATGAGTACTCCCATCCAAAGAAAGCAGCCCACCACAGCATTAACTGTACTTCCTCCAACATGATGCAGAATGCACTGGGGCTCAAACGAATGGTGAGGTCATGACCCAGAAGGAGCCAAAGTACCTAAATTACTTGGTGTAGGGGAGCTACCCAGGAACATCCACTTATGAGCAGAAAATAAATTTGAATGTGTTTTAGCTACTGAAAGTCCAAGGTTTTATCGTTAACCTGATATATATGTTACAGATAAATTCTGTCAATTTTCTTTAGAGTAATCTGTTTCTGATATTGCCCTCCACCTCCCACCAGCCCTTTAAGTTAAAGAGATGAAAACTACATAGAGCAATTATACAGATGGCATAATGTTTACTAGTGTTGCTGGGAAACTCCTGTGAGAGGCTATATTTCAGAAACATAATATCTGAAGTCATTGCTTTAAAATTATTCACCCCTGAGGGATCTTAAACTACACAGCATTCTCTGCCACAACTGTTTTCATGTGAGGTGTTAAAATCTAGTGATTGCACCTATGTATTCATTATTTGAGTAGTATCCGCTTGCAGAAATAAATGTTTATTACTATACACAATTTCTGAAGTTTAAAAGGTATAATTTAGTCTAAAATTGCTCTAAGCCTCAAAGGGAGACAATGTAGACAGTCACACACACACACACACACATTCTTCTTGAGAAATATAATCTTAAATTCTCATATTTTTTAGTTGGAACTCTAGAATAAAAATCTAGGACTAAAGGAATGATCCACATTCCCTACACAAATACAATTTAACTATCTGAAATAAATAATCTTGCTTATGTTGCCAGATACAATTCTGCCTATGAAATATTTCTGTGTTCCAGGCCAAGTTAATCAAATGATTTAGAGCTGAGTCTTTATTCAGTACATTGAAATGTTGCGTGTGTGCGGGGGTGGGGGGGCATGTTAATATTTTGCCAACACAGATTTTCTTTCCTACATAAATTATATTGTTTGGAAGCCTAAAATGTATCAATACACTAGGAAATTTAGAAGAATTTGAGATTTAACTTAATCTTACAAAGCTAATTGAATGCCATTTGTTACAGAGTTGTACGAAATAGTAAATGCTGGTTAGCATTGGGGTTAAACATATGACTTTTGAAATAAAAGTGGTCTTGGTCTAGAATCCTTAATATAACTCCTACTAGTCGTGTATGACTGTGGATTAGTCACTGAGCCCTAATTTTTATATTAATGGGGTAAATTATGTCTGTGTTTTATTGGACTTGCCTAGATTACACGATATACATGCAACCATTTTAACACAGTGGATCATAGTGAGCAAGCATTCAAGATGTAATTGGTAGTTTTACTTTTATTATAATTATGACTTAAGCACTTATAAAAGCAAAGCTTTGTTTGAGAAAGCTGTTCAAAAAAAGCACAATTTTCTTTGACTTCGTTGGTTCCCATGGTTTCATTACAGTTTAGGACACATTACCAACCCTAAAGTACCTAAATGATTTAATCATCTTGTACTACAAAATAAACAATTGTTGACAGTGAGAAAAATTATAAATGATCAGAAATTGTTGCCTCTTTTGCATAATTCGAAGAATGTATTTAATCTGAAATACATCTTAGTAATATCGTAAGAGACAAATGATTGAAGGTATCTGGTGTTCATGAAGGACTAAATGCTCAGTCTCCTAAGACAAATATCCTGAGACCCGAATACAAATATAAAAATGGTTGTATATAATTAAGGTGGGGAGTAGATAGATTACTGACTTAATTCTGAAAAAAGTATTTATTACTTGGATGAAATTTGTTTTCAATTTTCAGTTTGCCTCTTAAATAATTGGGCCTCCTTCAGTTCTATGAATGCTAAGTATTCCTTTTTAATTTGATCTATAATAAATATTTCTCCCTGTTGGAATGTTCCTCCAAACCCTTACACTTACTTAATTCCTATACCTCCTTCAGATTTTAGCTTGCTTGTGATTTCCGTAGAAACAATTTTTCTAACCCTTCTTGAAAAGCCTAATCCATTTTTTATATGCTAGCACAGAGCTTGAGTCTTCTCCTTTCTAGCATATGGTTGTTGGGATTTTCCACATACTTTAGTGATTATGTGATTACTGTTTCTCCTTCTTAGAACATAAGTTCACAAGGAATGACACTTATTTCTATTTTATAAATGATAATTTTCCTGGCCCTTAGCAGAGTGCCTGGTATTTATTTATCAGTAAGTATTTAAGGAACAGTAGATGAATGAATAAAAGCTTAAGGGTTAAAAAGAAATCACCAAAATGGAAAAAAGATATCAAAGGTATTTGTTCTTTGAATGGAAATCTTTTATACTATAAACACATAGTAAGAATCTGTTACAGGTAAATTCAAATGATTTTCCAAACAATAAGTAATAAAATTTTTATAGCAGGAGTAAAAAATCTAAATCTAAATAAAAACAGGAAAACATTTACAACATATAACACAAGGGTTAATATAATAACTGAAGGCAAGTTTTCCTAGTCTCAGCACTAGTGACATTTTGGGCTAGATAATTCTCTGCTGTGGGGAGGCCATCCTGTTCATTGTCTGTATTTCTTGGCAGCATTCTAGGTCTTCATCCCATAAATGCCAGGAGCAATGCCCTTGCTCTGCCCCTTCCCAGTTATGGCAACAAAAATAGCTCCAGACATTTGCCAAATCACTCCCAGTTGTGAATGACTGATCTTAGAGGGCAAACCCACTAAGTCTGGCTGAAGTTATATTTGAGAGGAACAGAAATAAATGCTTGCTTATAAATATCTTATTTGTAATTTGCAGTCATATAAATTGAAAATATTAGCATTGAGGCATTTTACTGACCTTCCAATGTTTATGACTTGTTCATTTATAATTCATATGTACATAGACATATTCATTCCACTTAAAATGGCCTTCGATTCATGGAACAGTGCATTTTGGTTCTATTATTCAGTTTTTCTTCAATTAAAAAAGATGTATGAAATTTGTTAGTCTCCCAGAGTCAATACATCCCTAACACAGACATACATTATTTTCCATTTTTTTTCAGAATAAAGTGCCAATAAAATTAGACATTTAATTACATAGCACTCTGATATCTGCAATTTATCATTTTGTTTGCTTGCATTTTATTTAATTTAGTTTTACTGCAACAGACTGCAGCCTGTACTTCAGCAAGAAATGAGTTCCAGTTTCTCAGAGGCACTTTTTCCCCCTTATTGTAAACCTGTCACATTCATTTATATACCAAATGCTTATTTAGGATAGAGGATTTTTCTTCCTACGTTTTGGACTAAGCTGATAAGAAATGAATATATTTTTTGCCTGCTAGCTCGCTTTCAAGGAAGATTAAGAACATAGGATACATGTTTAATGTATTTTAGCTGAACTCAGGGATCCAGTCAACTCGATATATCTCTGATATATCCTGTGTCTAAAGATCGCCTCGCTCCATAACAAGTATTGATTCAGTCAGAGCAAGACCTCCCTCTGACCAGTTTTGAAACACTGGAAAATGGAAGAGAACATTTAACATAAGAAAAGGATTGCAGAATTTTACTACTGGAGGGAAATTTGAATGGTTTTACAGAATTCCATCTCACTTTTCAAAATTTTAATGTGAGGTTCAGAGAGATTAAGTGGCATATGAAATGACCCACAGAGCTAATTAATTGTGAAGTTGGAATTTGAACCCAGGTCATAGGTTAGCACCAATTCCCACTGACCCAAAGAGGAGGTGGAAGTAAAACTTACCGTAATATAGTTTTAATTTCAATCTTTAGATGCTTTGGCAAATACTTGGAAAGAAATTCCCAGATCAGTTTGAGCAACCTGAAGACATCAAGCTATTTAGTAGGTGCAGACATCACTTAGTAAAATCAGTTACACCACAAATCTACTCTTGTCTGACACAAGACAGGCTAATAAATCAAGCATAAGGAATATGTGTCTATGTCTGTATGTATATGTAATTACACATATGGATAGGCATACACACATGTATATCAGATACGCTTATATCTCTCTCTATATATTCTGTTATGAATATAACAAGACATTGATTCCACTATTCATGAGCTCCAGATAGCAGCATTAGCTGGGAGAAAAACATGCAAGTGCATCCTATAATTAATAAAGAAAAGGCAAAATCATAATCTGAAATTTAAAGAAAACATGAAAAATGTAAATAAATTTGTCAAAAGAATATTTTCAGTTATTATATTGTTCACAATGTAATAAAAAGATTTTACATATGGTATATCATATTATGATGAATGGCATATAATTAGTGTAGAGAGTTGAAGATCGGATACCTTTTTGTGTCCTTCAAGTGATATGTATATCTGTACTTGCTTTTATAATTACCTTTATTTACAAAAATTTCCGTGGCGCTACTGATTTAGGATGCGAATTTAAACATTTTATCAGCTATTATGAAGTCATGTACTAGTTTGCAAGTCTGTTTAATAAAATCTGGTTGGAAAGTCATTAAAAATCTAAAAGCCTTATTTCATGTATGCCCTCTCTCCTCTGTAGAGAGTTCGCATTCACTTCTAAACCTTCTTTAACACTCCACATTTCTGCCTAATAGCCATCATCACAATTTAACTCCATTTATTTTGCAATACTTTTATTTTTTAAGATTTTATTTTTAAGTAATCTCTACACCCACTGTGGTACATGGCTCATATTCACAACACTAAGATAGAATTGATTGCATGCTCTACCTACTGAGTTGGGCAAGTGATCTGGTTTTGTAATTCTTATTTGTGTCTTGTTCTTTGATTAGTATGTAAATTCTGTAAGCACAGGGATCAGGTCTACAATGTTCTTGTAGTACCTGAATGCACTAGACCTGTAATAAGGCTGAGTAAATGACTAAATTATTTGATCAATTTATAAGAGAAAATGAACTAAGATTGAATTACTAGAAAATATACTTGGAAGAATGGTGACACTATCAGTTGGCAATTATCTAAAATAAAATGTTAGGAAGCATTGGTATACAAGTACAGATGAAGAGTATCATTACATAAAATCTATCCTATAAAATTAGACTGCTTTTCCACAAGAGCAGTCATACGTGAATTTATTTAGAGTTGTTTTGGATTTTAGTCTGGGTTTTGCTGTTACAGAGATTTTTATAGGGCAAAGGTATCTAATGTTGACATAATTTCTTTTTCAATTGAAATCTCCAGAGACCATTCTTTGATGATTCCTACCCTGGAAAATGTTATGTCCCTTGATTGTTCAGACTCTGTTGTTCTGCTTTTCACACTCCTAACTACCTTTCATGTCTTGACTCTAATTATACTTTTGTGTAAATACATTTGCCTCCCCAAATCCAAATATATATCAGCAACAATTCTGATTGTACACCTCCGTAAACCACTTTAATATCTCAGTGCATAATTGATTCTCTTACAAAACTGCATCCTCTTGGGGTGCCTGGGTAGTTCAGTCAGTTAAGTGTGTACCTTTGGCTCAGGTCATGATCCCAGGGTCCTGGGATTGAACCTTCTATTGGCCTCCCTGATCAGCGGGCAGTCTGCTTCTCCCTCTCCCTCAGCCCCTTCCCTTGCTCATGTGCTCACTCTCCCAAATAAATAAATAAAATCTAAAAAAGAAAAGAAAGAAAGAAAGAAAGAAAGAAAGAAAGAAAGAAAGAAAGAAAGAAAGAAAGAAAGAAAGAAAGAAAGAAAGAAAGAAAGAAAGGAAGAAAGGAAGAAAGGAAGAAAGAAAGAAAGAAACTGCGTCTTCTTTCCTGTTACAGCGTTTAACTGAATAATTATTACAAATATCACTGAATCACATAATCAATAGCACATGAGAAGGAAAAGTTAAATTGCCACAAAAATCTCTTCTCCATAACACTGAAGACTTATAAAATGCCTTTAAACTTCTTTAAACTAATTAAATTCTGATATACATTAGACATTTACATCATTTTATGTAAGTAAAGTGGTCATCCGGAATAAAAGAAAAAAATACAGAGGAAAACATACATTTAACTTCTTTGTACTTCAGTTTCTTCGATAATAGTTGAGAAGTTTGAATAATACTATGTTGTATGATTTCTTCCAGTGGGTACTACCATTAATATCTGTATCTAAAAGTGATCTTTCTCCATTAAAACTTTATAGCTATTGCTGTTCAGGTTTTATTCTAATGAGCTCAACATAGTTTGGAGAGTTTATCTCATGCTATAATGGCAAGAAATTTTAAATTTGGGAATAGCTGGCTGTGGCCTATTTCCTGTTAGCCTCTTAGTTGCTTGTAACTTTGTCACTTTGCTATAAAAACATTGGATTCCCAATGGATTTGGAATAAAACTTAAATTCCTTATCTTCACTTATGTCACTAAGTTGTTGGCTAATTTTCAAAGACAAGCCTCACCATTTTCCAACCCACTCAGTATCCTTCATTTGCAATGGTTTCCCTTCTGTTCTTCTGTACCAAACCCTTCTCTACTTTTAATGTGCACTTGCTCCTTTATCTCATTATCATCCTTCAGGTCTTCATGTAAATGTCACCTACTCAGGGAGCATTTCCTATATCAACAGAAAATAATTAGTGAGAAAATGAGAAGTTTATTTTGGTTTGTGAACTACAAATTTCATGATTACTTCTTGAATGACTTTGTTTCTTGAACTGAATGTCAATGACTTTGATGGTTTTTATCCAAATAATTCTCAATGATTTTGGATAATAATTACAATACATGAAGGAATTTGATGTGGTACAAAAAACTGATCTAGTTGAGACTTTTCATTTACTGGAATGGAAAATATAGCCTCTGTAAATTATTATTACATAGATGTATTTTGCTTTTAAATAATTCAGATACAATTGTTCTTCAACCAAATACTATCATAGCTACCTAGACTAAATATTATTTTTGAAATAAATGTCATGTGAACTTAAGACAGTTGTTCAAAAATACTACTTTTCCCTGTTGATAACAGAAATTATAAGCTCCATCAATATTTATTTTGTAAGATGAGACCTTCCTATATGTAAAAATGACTTTTATGGTTTCTATTTTTGATTTCCCATTCAAATAACACGCTTATGGCTTATGTTTGCCTAATGTATTTTAAATTTTTAAAATAAGACCCACAATACTATTAGGTATTTTATTTACATAAAAAGTAAATAGTACTATACAGTATAAATTTTGTGCATTACATAAATATTCCTGACACCCGAATTATTAACTTACATCTACTGCTTTAAAATAATTTAAATTTATGATAGTAACAATAATAATAATAATATTTTTAAAGATTTTATTTATTTATTTGACAGAGAGAGAGATCACAAGTAGGCAGATAGGCAGGCAGAGAGAGAGGGGGAAGCAGAGAGATCCTGGGATCATGACCCGACCAAAAGGCAAAGGTTTTAACCTAATAATAATAATAATAACATTAATACGAGTTTGTAAACTGCTAAGTATATCAGTAGATGTACTTAAGAGAGCTACTCCTCCTTGATGTGACTTAAAAGCTGTAATAATTTGCACTCTAATATTTTCTCCACTGCACCTAATCTGAATTTTGTCTATTGAGAAGTATTTATTAAGATTATTATTCCACCTTAGAATGATTCATTACCAAACGCATATAAGTGACTCAAAAAGTTTTTATATTTAGAGTTAAGTGATAGATCGTGAGAATCTACTATGTACTATGCCACTTCCCAAGGGCGCACAGGAGAAGAATGAGGCACAAACAAGTCAACTTCAAGAGGAAGGGAGCAGAGGTCTATAGTTGAGAAGACTGCGGCCCAACAACTCCTTAGTCCCTTATTTATTAGGTACAAGGTAACAATCAACGAAGGAGTCAGAGGAGATTATAGATAAGCAAGACATGCCTGAACAAGCAGTATAGAATTTGTGGTTGAGTAAACGTATTTAAAAGTATCATCTAACTAAGTACAGGTGACCTCTGGAGAAGGGGAGATAACAGGAAAAAGAAGCAGGAGGCCTTCCACCCTGAGTGGGCCGTGCATTCCCAGCTGCTCCACTTCAAAGGCTTATATCATCCCCTCCCCCAGGAGGCCTGTTGCTGGTACAAGTTCAAGCATGTTTGGTCAGTACATTGTTCTGAGGGACGGGGACAGTACTAGCTATTATTTTTAATATAAATATTTTTAATATCGCAATATTGTCACACTTAAAACAACCCATTTTGCATTATTGTTTACACTTAGAGAGTTTATGAGGCTAAATAGTGATCAGATATAGATCCAGAAACTGAAATCAGAGCTCCTGATTATAAGATTATTACTCATTTACTAGTGGAAGACTAAATATTGAGAAACTATACAAGTCAAACAATTATTATCGGTTAGACTCCAAACACGAAGATTGTCTCTAACATGGAATGAATGTCACAGGGAGGGGAGGCACAACTGCGGTGTGAAATTGCAGCCATTTAGGCAAGTGTGTATGGGAGTTAGCAATTCACAAACAAACGTGACCTTGGTCAGACCTTCCTGGACCTCCAGTTGTTCTTCCATTGTTGTCCATTGCCAGCCACCAGAGTTCTAGGCAATAAAACTATTTCCCTACAACTCCATAAGAAGTTAAGAAGCAGTACTCTATTAAATAATCAAAAGAAAAATTCATTTTTACCCAAGGTATACAATTTAAATCTACAAATTAGAAATCTTTAATTGAATATCACTAATTAATATGTACGTTTTTATTTCTAAACTTGAACTATACATTCTAACTTTTACATGTCATTTACCTGGAAATAGATGTAAAACCAGTTCTTCCAGTGACCAGCTTGGTACATTGTTATTAAAAGTACCTGTTTATTTTAGCCTTTTGGTACGATTATAAATCATTTTTATTAATTTATTTATGTTATTTATAATATTTATTTCAGGACTTATATTTTTCCTTCCCAGATTTACCCTTTCATTTGAAGTAGTAGGGGATAATCTGATAATACTGAGATTCTTCGGTTCATTCACATTGACTTTGCAAAAGTAAATCACCACTTTAGAAAATGAAATATAATGACTCCATAAATGCACTTGTTGCCTTAACCATGATAAGCCTAACAGGGTGCATAGTTAATTTTAAATTATTTCTCATTTGAACCGAATGCTTGCTTCATCTTTTTTTAATGTTGCGTGAATAATTCTCTTAAACTAAAAAAAACCTGTGTGTGTGTGTGTGTGTGTGTGTGTGTATACTGAATTAAATCTATAGTAATTATTTTTACAGATAGTATACTCTGGTTCATAGACAGAAAATTGACCATTACATGCTTGGTACAACAATTTCTTCATATTTTTTTAAATTCAGAATCACTATAAAATGGTTTGCCAAGATAAATCTGCATTTTCTTAAAGAAAAATTGCAATGACATCATTGTAATATTTTACAGTCACAAAATGAGAATAATGTTATAAGAGGCTCCTAATAAGCTCTTGCCTTTTTACATGTTCCGTTTTGTCTTAGGTCATTGTCATCACAAGAGTTTGGTGGCTAATACCAGAATACAGACCTAATGGGCAGGAGACCAGGTTTATATATTTACAACGCAAATAGCACCTTCTAAAAAACACTGAACTGAATTTGGGAAGAAACAATAAATGTTGACATGCTAAAATAAAAGAGAAAAATTTTCATGAAAAATAAACACAGAACACTTCAGAACAGCAATAAAAATGGTAAAATACAAAGTGGTACATAAATCTATGATCTTGCGTCAGTTGGTTTTATCCACTCCTTTATCCCAAGAAGTCCTAGATTTACCCAAATATTCTTTTGAACTGTCATGAGGTTAGCCCAATCTCCGTTGTTCCCAACATGCCCCCATCTTATTATCCAATTTGTTTACCTCATTTAAAAGTGAAATTTGACTTTCAATCCTCACTGATTTCACCTTCTGACAGATCAGATGGCATTCCTCTGCCTGATTGAGCTTTCTCCTTAACAGGAAAGGGAGTTCTCACAATTGTTTTCCTGATACTGTCCTCCTTCATTTTTTTTGTCATTTACATCACAACCTTGAAACAAATTTCATGTAATGACCATGAACTTTGCCACGATCATGTCACTCTTAACTGTACTAGCAATTAAATGTGAAATGGTGCATCAAGTTTGATATTTTACCTGTAAAGCAATAAATTTATAGCACCTGCAAATATTAGTATTTTCCCCAAATGTATAATACACATCATCAAAACTCAACCTCAGTTTGCAATGCCTACGTTCTCAGTTTAATTTCTGAAGAGTAAATGAAGTGACGTATTAGAGACACATATTTTTTTAAAGGATGAATGATATACTTCAGCAATCTTTTTTCTAATTAATGTACTACATATAGTAAATTATTGCAATCATATTAGCTAAAAATAGCATTAAAATAAATGCTAAATTGACCATATGCCTTTCTCTTGTGTGGTAATTTTTCTTCACATTTTCTGATTATCTAATAGTGATTTTTCTACTGAGTCCAAGAAATTATTTGTTTTTACCACTAACAGAAATTGATTGACTGGTTCATATACATCTTTGGCAAGTATATGATCCCACCATACATTATATCTCTGCTCTAGACTTCTTCCTAAAATCTTCATCCCTTTCTTCTTTGACTCTTTGAAAGCAATACTTCTGTAATAATCTTATTTCTCTTTTTAAGCACTTTTCTTCTTGAATACTTTAAAAAAATATTTTGCAATCGAAACAGATAATACTCTGGTAGAAGAACTATAAATAAGATCCAAACAAATTAACAATTAGATAATTGTTTGAGTCCTAATGAGTATTTCCTCTTAAGAAAGGAAACATGAAGTCAAAAATATGAGATTAACCTTTATATAAAGAATGGTATTCAAAATGCTATTAAGTCATTAACTTTGGTAAATAGGCATTTAACCTTTGTCAAAATGCAACAGTGTTTAACCTTTGTGTTTAAAATAGTGCTTCTATTAGGTATGCTTCAATTGCTGCAGATCAAATAGAAACCAAACTGCCTCCTGACCTGAAATTTAAACTAATCCTGAAGCGACCTTTGTAGGAAGTTAAACCAAAGTTTGTTGAACTTTATTTTAAAACAGCAGTATTTTTTTTTTTTTTTTTTTAGTTTTGCAGACCTTCGCATATATCCCACTTCCTGCTGGGTGGGGAAGATTCCAAAATGCTGCAATGCTGCAATGAAAAGCTGTTGCTGTTGTCTTTGCAGTTTTTTTTTTTTTTTTCATTTTTTTTTGGAGGCTGGAAGCAAAGAACATTCTCTTGAGAAAGTATGCTTTAACAGTATTTTCAGCCAAATTTTGCAAACTCAGGAGATTCAGATTAACATTTATACTTTTGCTTATGGAAAAACACAATTCTAATGTCTTGCCATTTACTTACTGTTAATTTACAGTCATGGAGGAGACAAGATATAATTGGATTTACCTATTATGGGCATACCAATTGTGTAGAAAGCATAATTTCAAATCAGAAAGAGCTATTTTCTTCCAAATATTTGTATCAGTCACTCTTTGTGATCCACTGATACATTTCAAGTAATTTTCCTCTTTAATTAGAGCACACAGCTCTGTCTTCTGTGTGTTCTACAACAGATGTGATATTTGCAAGCATCTCAAGGGAAGGTATGTTTTTCCAAAAGATGCTTACCTGTACAGCCAAAAGGTTTTCAGGAGCCTGGAAAATCTAAACTAAAAAGCACAACTTTTCCATAAATAGGCACAAGTAGGTCCTGCTGTCTTTAACTGCCTCTTTTCCTCTGGTGAGCAGATCTTCAAACAGACATTGGAAGCTAGAGATAAAGTGGCTTTCTGATGAAAAATCATAAAGAACAAATTACAGAAGATGGTCATCTTTAAAAAAAAAATGTGTCTCCCTTTCAGAATTTGTCTCTGCAATGTAGTCTTCAACATTACACTGAGACCCATTATTTTACTCACGCTTACATAGTCTATAAAATTTAGATGTCAGAGGTTCCCAACCCCTCAGTTTCCACGGGGGAGGGGAGAGCAGAGGGGGAAGGCAAAGCCTTAGAAGTGTCAACCAAAAAGAAGAAGCTGTAAAGCAACTAAAAGTGTTTATTTGGGGTCTTAGGGATTGCAATCTGGGAGACACAGAGTGGACCGAAATTGAAAGTGTGCTCTGAATTGCAAGCAGGAAGTGCAGGCTTGGAAAGGCAAAAACCACAAGGCTATGTAACTTGTTTTAAAGCAATTACAGTAGGTGGTGACAACTTAAACTATCTAATACACAACTGGCTCTTTAGCTAATAGATGGTACATAATTTCTATTTCAGTTCAAAGTAGAAGTAGCTGTTGCAGAAGGTAGTGGAGGTGCATTGACCAGTTGCAATCGACAAAGTCAAAAGTTTACCTTCCAAAAATTGAAACCAGAGACTTGCATAGGTCCTGCTTACTCAATATTCTCCAGGTTCTATTTTGAATGACTCCAACAGAAATGTTTACTTCACTTTGGAATCATCCTTCACAGAGGAGAACATAGGAACCCATGTACCAAGCAGTACCAACTCTGAAAGTGTTCAAGTAGGTAAAGTTCATTTTGAATTTTAGTGATCTGCACCTTAGAGATGTCTATTTCTCTCAATTTCTGGTTCTCATAGGTCTATTAACTGTTTCCACTTTCTCTTGGACTGTTAGCTACTTAAACACTATAAACTCCAAAAAGGTTTTTAGGTCTGCTTTGTTCAGGCCTGTGTCCCCAGCTCTTAAGCAGTGCTTGGGAGAGAGAGAAAGAAATGCCAAGTAAAAGGTACTGAAAGAAAAAGTAAGTGTATTTAGCAATTAATGAATTATTGTCTCATAATGTTAACTTTTGGAAATATATTTACCTTGTATTAGACCGAGGAACCACCAAAGCTATAGAAATGAAGCATTTGTTAAAGAAAATTAGAAGAATTAGCCTTTGTGTCTCAAGACAGATTTGGTCTTAAGAGGAAATGCAAGCAGAAAAATTGGCAAGAAAGGGCATTTCAAATAATTGGCTTTACAATAACAAAATGAGTGCCTAACTTTGTCTTACTTACTTTGACAAGACTCATTTCGTCCTAAGTAGTTCATATACGGAAAGCAAAGTCTGCACTGCATGAATGGGTTGTCAGTTCTTGGATTTTCCACAAGAAGATTTACATGGAAGATCTAGGCTGGGATGAAGACAATCAGAAAGGAAGTAGCACAAAGCAGTTTATTAAAGCAAAAGTACACTCTCAAAGGTGGGAGAGCAGACAGTCTCAGTGAGGTGAAGGGCTCCATGATGTTTTGAGATTGGATATTATTGAGTCTCTCTGTTCTGGGAGGGGCTTTGACCTACAGTGAAGCCATGTTTGAGGGAGGCTGCTTTCAATCATTTGAGGGACTCCTCCCACAGGTTGGGAGGAGGACTTTTTGACCCTTTCAGGTTTGTACCAATAAGTCATCAGGATGTTGAGTTCCTGGGCTTTTAATGTGTAGCTTATTTATCTCCCTTCTTGCTTCCCGCTTGTGTCTCCATGATTCCTCTTTAAGGACTTGGGACTCTACCATGGGGTATTCCTTCCACTGCTTCTGTCTAACTTCTACCAAACAGGTCTAAAAATTAAACTAACAAAGGCAAACAGAAAAAAGGCTAATGGGGTGCCTGGGTGGTTCCAGTCAGTTAAGGTACTGACGCTTTATTTCAGCTCAGGTCATGATCTCTGGGTCTTCAGATCAAGCCCCTCATGGAGCCTGCTTAAGATTCTCTTTCTCCCTCTCCCTTTCCCCCACTTCCCCATCCTCTTTCTCTCTGTCTCTCTAAAAGCAAACAAACAAATTTATTTATTTGCTACAGTTGTATGTGACACAGGAGATTTCTTAAGGAAATAAAGACCTGAAGAAACAGTTAAACCTGAATGTTTTTATTCTAGGTTTAATGAAGAGTGGCCGGTCACATAGAAACATGAGAGATCAAAGAGTGTAAGTAAGTATAGTTAACTGGAGGAAACTTAGCAGGGCTCGGCTTGTTTGATCAGAATTGTGGTTCCAAAGACACCCTATGTCTTTGGAAATAAGGATGTTCCTTTGTTGTGGATATAGAGAAAGTACCTCCAACTTGAGGGTTTTATGATCTATTTCAAGGAAGAAGGTTAAGGGAAATTTCAATGACCTTCCCGCTTCTGCCATTTTCTCAGATTCCTTCAGCTTAAAATATTCAGTGTGCGAAGTTGCCGTATTTAGGGGTAGTGTGTCCTGAACCCCATCACTGGTAAATAGTTGTTTACGGAAGGAAAACTATCCATTTTTTTTTTTTTTTGGCACACTTACTTTGAGGATCATCTAGAGTTTATTTTCCCAAATACATTTATATTTTTAGATGTTTTCTTTGGAAATCTGCTTGAAGACTTCATTTTTTCCAAATTTCTAGTATCTAGAATGAACTCTTTTTCAGTGAAGACCACCACAACAAAATACCAAAGATGGGGTGGCTTAAATAATAGACATTTGTTTTCTCCCAAGTTCTAGAGGCTAGAATCCAAGATCAGGGTGCCATCATGTTTGGGTCCTGGTGAGAGTGGTCCTCCTGACTTCGAGATGGCCACTTTCTAGCTGAGTCCTCACATAGCAGAGAGCATTCTAATATTTTTTCCTCTTATAAGGACAATAGTCCTATCTTGAGGTCTTCATCCTCATAACCTCATCTAAACCCAATTATCTTCCAAAGACTTCATCTCAAATATTACTATACTGAGAGTTAGTTCTTCAACACAGGAATTGTGAATGGATACAATTTAGTCTATAGAATCCCATCAATGCAGGATTTTATATGGATCCACTTTGTGCCCACACCAAAAAACAAAACAAAAACAAAAACACACACACAAAAAAAACACACAAGAAACAAAACAAAACAAAAAGCAAAAAACCTCATACAATTCTCATCTGTATATTTTTGCACAAAATATATAGATAGCAACAGAAAAAGTAAAAATATCATAGCCCTCTTGATTCATACCAAAAATTCACTTTTTTTTTTTTTTTAAGAATATCCCTATCCAGATTTGAACTCTCTTTGAAATGTTACCTATTTCTTGTGGATTTGGCAGAAAAGACCAGAACAATGAGGTAAATGCACTGTACCCAGCAGCTCTGTCAAGGTAGAGCCAATTCATGAGATCCAGGGTGGAGCCTATGGGCATCCTAATCTCCGTTAAATCTCCTTTTGAGAGCTTTTGCAAATATTAATAATTTATGGACCAAAGATTACACTTTTCCTCCAAGTATAGTAATTATAATATGCATATTTATTGAGTTCATACTATGAACATACTCTATTCATTTTGATCCTTTATAAAGATTATCTCATTTTATTTCCTAGAAGTTCTATAAGATAAATATGACCTTGACCTTCATTGTTCACATAAGGAAACTGACACTCAGAGAAATTTCCCCAACCAGCAAAACTAACAAGTACTTCAGGAGTGACCGAACACAATTCTGATTTCCACCCAAGTCATTGTCACCCATGCTGCTTCTCTCATAACTAGGGGATTTGTATCATTTTTGGGAGGAAATATCATTGAAACAGAGCTATAGACTTGCTTTTTAATCCTAACTCATGCACTTAACATCTTTTGATATATTTGAAAACAAAACAAAACTAAAACGTGTTGACATTACTTTGAATAAATGATACTCAATAAGAATTAGCACAAAGTAAGAAAGAATAAATTAGGAAAAGTTAAATGTAATTCTTATTTACTTAGGATTTATCTGATGGCCTTAATATTTCCTAAAGTTTGATTAAACTATAGACAGGCTTCTTGCTGCCTCTGGGCCCTGATCTCCCTTTCCTTACAACATTTACTTTAGAGAGCTTATCACTGTAAATTATTTCTCTGACTCTGTGATATATGTAAATTTTAAAAGCCTCTTGCCAGTTGTACAACCCAGAAATGTCTTTCTCAAGGATCTGAGAGCCATTTCTTTAAAATATAACTATCAAGAAAGATAGGACCCCTATTTCCCAATCTCTGTGGGAGGGTAGGAGTCTACCTTTGATGGGTGTCAATTAGAAAACACAGATGGCCTAATTATAGAGAAAAACATTTGCAAACTCAGCAATAACTCAATATGCTTCAAGCATGCCATTGAACAACCTTCCTAATGTTCTAGTACTTTTCCACCAGCTCACCCTAACAATGAAAAAACCTCCCACCCTGTGTTTCAGCAGAGGTTGGTTAAGATTGAATTCTGGCCTCTCACTCTTATCGCAATAGCCTTAAATAAAGTCTTTTTGCCCTTTTAACATTGTTTGGTGTAATATTTGCTTTGCAAGTTACACATAATTAAGGGATACAATTTTCACTGAGATAAATGCTTTTAAATTTGGAACTGATTGACAATGAACTAGGTGAAGTCTCTGAACTACCTTAAATGAAGTTCATGGATTTTAGTAAAAAAAAAAATTATTTTTTTTAAAGATCTTATGTATGTATTTGCCAGAAATAGAGAGAGAGAGAGAGCACAAGCAGGGATCCCTAAACAAAAAATCTGGGTTGCCTGGTGGCTCAGTCGGTTAAGTGTATGCCTTTGGCTCAGGTCATGACCCCAGAGTCCTGGAATTGAGCCCCACATCAGGTTCTCTGCTTGGTGGGAAGCCTGCCTCTCTCTCTCCCACTCCCCTTGCTTCTGTTCCCTTTCTCGCTGTGTCTCTTTCTGTCAAACTAATTAATTAATTAATTAAAAAAATTCTTAGAATGGAATGTAAATCCACTTTCCAACAATCTAAGTTTTTTAATTTACTTTTCCATAAGAACTATTCCTCACCTAGAAATAGGGCCCTTTCAAACATGTTTGTGAATGACTTCACAAAATGAAAAATATTGTTGAACTTTTGAACACTCACCTGAGATAGACCAGATTCTTTCTTCCAAAGAATTTAAAAATCATATAATCTTAATCTCTACTGAAACCATAATTTTATAATTTGTACAAAAAAGTTGGTGCACTATCAGCTAAATGAAATATATCATGGACCAAATAGATAACAAAAAACAAACAAACAAATAAAAAACCCGAATGAATTGTGGGGACTTGGCACAAATTTTTTTTGCTGCAGAGCACTCGACTGGTGGCCCTAGTCAGAGGCATGTATTTTTAAGGACCCACCTAGAAGCCAAAATAAGTTAGGGAAAAAGCTAATTTCACCCCCATTGGCTCAATCATGTGGTCCAGATTGGATGTGAAACAACTTGGTCCTGCAGTTATACTTTCTTTATCCTGACTCAGTTATCCTGCCCTAGTTGGGGACTAAGAAGGCAGAATCCTTGAAGGAAGAGAACTTCACATTTGTAATCAGAAGGAACATGGCAATGAAGAGAAAAATATGTGCTGAGCAACCAAGGAAAAGTGTCCTACCCTTGTAGGGACTCAGAGAGACCACTCTCTCTGTGAATGGCATGGGAAAAGCTAAAGCTGGCATATAAAAGGAAATCTTAGGTTAAGATAACCCTTAGGATAACACTGGACTTGGGTAAAATAGTTTCTAAAAAATCACAGAGAAAATGTGCTGAAGTAGTTTCACCACTGATGACTCCTGGCTCAAATCCCTAGTTCCCTTCTTCACCCTCCTCAGGGAGAAAACCACTGACTTACAAAAATAAAGCATATACACCTGGTCTTCCCACTCAGGTGCCAAGGAGAAGATTAAAATAATACCCTGGTAAACAGAAAATAGTTGGTTTCTGAGGCAAACGACGGCCCAAGTGAAATTAATCTTATCCAAGATGAGTTGGCAACAAAATAAAACAAAAAAGCAAAGAAGAGCGGACTATTTATCACCATACCCCAAGTACTCAGTGAGAGAGAGAAAGAAGACAGAGACAGAGAACAAAGCAAGTCCAAAGTGTAAACAAAAGTAGTTGGAGAAAAACATATTGAAATTAAAAAGAAAGCCATAAATATCTTTTCAATAGAAATATGCTCTTTCATTTTATGGATTTGCCTTAATTTACTTACCCATTCTTCTATATGCTATTACAATCACCATTGCACATTTGTTTATCCTATTATAAACACTACTATAGTGAACTTATTTATGCATACGTCTTTGTACTTTCCTGATTATTTCTTTTGAATATGGTTCCAACATATAAATTAGTCATATGAGCGGTAAATATTTTGAATAAACTGTATATGTTGCCAAATTGCCTTTCAGAAGTTATTGTTTATCGGTAGTATAGCAAAGCAGCTCTTTCACTGAACTTTTCCAGAATAAGCTGTTTAAAAAATTATTCAACGTATATTAAAAACCAAGCTAATTTGAGACACCATGCTAGGCTCTCAGTTTGCATGCGGAAATGCTTAAGAAGAAGATGGAGTTAGTGTGCCCTAGCATAATAAGTCCAGGGACCGTATAGAGCCGTGAGTACACATGAGATTTTACAGCATAAAGAAAAAAGTATTAAAATAAAATGAATAGTGTTGTTTAAAATAAAAGATAAAGAAAAAGAAAAATGTCTCTCCATGTAAATCTTTGCTAAACCATTCCAGAAGATAGTGTACACATTTTCCTCTGAGTGGGGTAATGACTAACGAACTTCCATTGCTGGTTCCCTTTAGAAGACACTGTCATTCTCACAGGGAAATTGACCCAAAGCATCCAATCCAGGGTAAGCAAACAAAGAATCTCAATGGAAATTGCACTTTCCCTGCTTGCACAGAAGGAAGGGGCTGTCATGTATTTCAACAGGCAGAGATTTTCCTTTGAAGGACCATACAGGTCAAAGGCATCATCCAAGAGTGTTTCTTCTCCTGTCAAAAAAAAGCCCTTTTATATATAAAATTTCCAATTAATTCATTCAAACAATATTTTTAAAAACTATGATGAACCAGCAACAACTTATTAAATTGTAAATGAATTTAGAATAAGTAAAAATGAAAAACTATTTAAAAAATATGAAAGTGAACACAATTTCCTGGTATGCTCATACTAGTACAGGCTCCTACATAGCATCTGAGTACGGGTTCTCATTTCTTGTTGTGCATTTACTAAATGTCTGCATCTCAGCCCTAAGGATGGATAGAAACAGGCCCAAAATTAATGATGAACATTGGAAAATGTTCTAGACAGAAATGTTTCCATTGCCTTTGTTATGAATCTTAAAAGAATTAAAATTAAGCAAAAGAATATGCTGAAAATGGATTAAGGATGACAGATGTGGAAAGAAATTAATGATACTACTATATGCAGAAAGTGGGTGATTACAAGGGTGAAAAAAACAAACTTATGTTGTGGTTTTTTTTTCTGATTATTTGATGTCTTAATTGAGATATAATTAAAGAGAATAAGTTATGCTTATTTGAAGTATAGGGTTTAAGATTTGGCATAAACATATACCTATGAATTATTACCACAGTTAAGTAAATGAATGTGTATGTCACCCAAAAAAGTCCTTCTGCCCCTTAATAATCCTTCCCTCTTGCTTCTTTTTGTGCCCCTTTACCTGCTCCAATACAAATACTGATCTGCTTTCTAATCTTGTAGAATTATTTCCAGAAATTTATATAATGACTTATATAGCTTATAGAATTATTTCTTAGAAATTTATATAAATGAAATCATACAGTATGTTTTCTTCTTTGCATGGCTTTTTTTTTCACTCAATCTATTATTATAAGATCGTTTTGTATTGTTGAATTTATCAGAAGTTTATTCTTTTCACTTCTGACTAGTAATTAATTTTATAAATATGTAATAATTTGTCCTTTTAATAAACTATTGAAGGATATATTCATTATTCCAGTTGCTCTAGACCAGCTACAAACAATTCTGTACAAGTCTTTAAATGGACGGAAGCTATCATTTCTCTTTGGTGATTAATGAGGTAAGAAGTGTCTGGATCACACGGCAGGTCTATCTGTATATACAGTTTTCCAGAAACTTTGAACTGTTTTCAAAAGTAATGGTAGCATCATACATTTGTACCAGCAATTCCAATTCCTATACATCTAGCCAAAACTTTGTGTGGTCAGTCCTTTTAATTATAGCCATTCTAATAGTTCTGTGTAGTGTTATCTCATTAATATGCATTTACCTAAAGAATAGGGATTTGGGTTTTATTTTCATGCACGTACTTATCAGGACATCTTCTTTAGTTTTGTGTCTATTCAAATCCTCTGCCCGTTGTTTTTTTTTTCAGTATTAAGATTTGAAAGCTTTTCATAGTTCTAGATTAATGCACTTCATTTTTTCTTTTTCTTTCTTTCTTTCTTTCTTTCTTTCTTTCTTTCTTTCTTTCTTTCTTTCTTTCTTTTTTTTTCTTTCTTCTTTTTTTCTTTTTTCTCCCCCCCCCCAGTCAGAGGCTGATCTGTTCATTCACTTAATAGTATTTTTTTCAAGATAATTCATTTTTTAAATTTTCATAATTTCCATTTTATCAGTTTGTTCTTTGAATGGTTGTGTTTTTGGTGTTCTACCAAAGAGTTCTTTGCCTGACCCAATATAACAAATTATCATCTACTATGTTTTTATATAACTGTTGAAAGTTCTAAGGATTATACTTATGCCTGTGATCCATTGGGGATTAATATTTGAATATAGTTCAAGATATGAGTTAAAGTTTATTTTCTTATTGTTTTGTTCTATTTTAGTTTTGTGTATGGATTTCCACAAGTTCTAGCACCTTTTGTTTAAAAGACTATTCATTCTCCACCAAAGTGCCTTGGCACCTCTCTTGAAAATTAATTGTCTATTGATGGATCTACTTTCAAACTATATTCTGGCCCATGTATTTCCCGATGCAATACTATATAACTCAGTGAAGATTGACGAATTCTTGAAATCAGGTAGTATAAGAACTTCAAATTTATCTTCTAAAAAATTGGCTATTTTCGGTTGTCTATTCTTATCAATTTTAGAATCAGCTGTTAATTTCTTTTTTTAAGACTTATTTATTTATTTTAGGGAGAGAGGGCAAGAGCAAGCCCATGTGGTGGGGGAGGGTCAAAGGGAGAAGGAGAGCTAGAGTCACAAGCAGACTCCCTGCTGAGCTCAGCGACTGAAGTGGGGCTCAATCTCAGGACACTGAGATCATGACCTGAGCTGAAATCAAGAGTTGGATGCTTGACTGGTTGAGCCACCCAGGCACCCGAGAATCAGCTGTTAATTTGTATAATACTGTTCAGTGCTAAAAAGAAATTAGGTTTTAAGCCATGAAAAGATTGAGAGGAAACTTAAGTGCATATTCTGAGTGAAAGAAACCAGTCTTGAAATGCTGCATGTTGTACAATCCCAACTACATAACACTCTGGAGAAGGCAAAAACTATTGAGATAATAACATGACTAGTAGTAAGCAGGGGTTAAGTGTAAGGGAGGAATGAATAGTCAGAGCCCAGAAAAAATTTAAGGCAATGAAACTCATCTGTACGATGCTATAATGGTTGATACATGTCCTTATAAATTTGTCCAAACTCAGAATATACAACACCAAGAATGAGTCCTCACGTAGTTATGTATTGGGGTGATGATGATGTCAGTGAAGGTTCATCAATTATAATAAATGCACAACTTCAGAGATATATGTTGATAATGGGGAATGTTGTGCCTGTGTGTTTACCACATCTAATTTTCACAGACTTTTCCTGAAGTGAGTGCTATTTTTACCAGGATATATTTCTGGTACATAGTATCTACTCAATAATTACACATTAAAGTGAATCAGAAATGGGGCGCCTGGGTGGCTCAGTCGTTAAGCGTCTGCCTTCGGCCCAGGTCAGATCCCAGGGACCTGGGATCGAGCCCCGCATCGGACTCCCTGCTCAGCAGGAAGCCTGCTTCTCCCGCTACCATTCCCTATGCTTGTGTTCCCTCTCTCGCTGTGTCTCTCTCTGTCAAATAAATAAAATCTTTAAAAAATAAATAAATAAATAAATAAATAAATAAATAAATAAAGTGAATCAGAAATATAACCACACATGGGTGTTTGTGTGTGTGCGTGTGTTTCTTTGTATATCTCCAATTTCTGTGTTTTGTTTTGGAAATGGGTGGATAACTGAGATTTTCATGCAGACCATTTAGCTTGTATTCTATATATAATTGTTCTAGAAACTGAGGCCCTTCCTATAAAAAAAAAAAAT
>CM053604.1:22142826-22167795 GCA_028646535.1 Procyon lotor
ATACTTCATGAAGTCTAACATGCTAGCAGAGCATTCTGTGCAAGTATGTATGCAAAACTGATGCTGTCTCCCTCACTAAAAATTATCTAGTAAATGAAATTATAGTACAACAAGTAGAATTGTTTTATTTAGCTTTACCTTGGAAGAAAACAAGCTACAGATTTTCAATTCACGGCTCTCTTTGGCTAAAGAGTCCAGACGTCACAATAAATGCATTATTTTCATTTACATTGCTTTTTCTTCAATTATTGAAGGTTTGATCACCACTGCACATACGGGAGATATTATGTTAATTTAAACCCAAGTCACTGATGTACTAACTTAACAGTTTATAAGGTAAAGACACTATACATTAGACTTTGGAAAGTTGTGGCCATCTGGAATATCAGCATGAAATTGAGTCTCCATATTTGCATCAGTGCAAAGGTTAGCCATATTTTCTGTTTCTAAACTTCCTCTCACAGGAAATGAGATGAGACATACACATTTTCTGTAATTTTTCACCTCTCATTGTATGCATACAGTGAAATGACATATGGAGAAAAACATGATAGTCAAAACAATTATTTGTGGTTTGTGTCTTCATGCACAATCCCAGAGGGAATGAGAGATGCTGAAAATGGAGCCATATCTGCAGAGCACATTTCTTTAGCCTCCTGGTTATTTCTGGGAGAATATCTTGCTGGTACTGCTATGGGCCAATCACTTCGATTTTCAATTCCGTAAAGCAATGTTGTTCAAAATATCTGTGATAAAGGACAATAAAAAAATCAAATCTCTCAGAAATGGATACAGAAATTACAATAAACCACCATAGCTAAGTGGAAAAACCCAACAGAGATATACAAAATAGAAGCTCTGTTTCATTAGCATTAGATTCAATGGACAGATAGGCAGACAGGAAAGTACTTTGTCGTAGCCCCCTAAATATTCTAACTGCTTCCTCTCTATTTGACATTTACTTCAATCTCTTTGGTGTATACTGGTATCTCACTGTATTTTCCTGATGACTTTTATTGTTAAACATCTTTTTATATGATTACTGGACCATAATAATAATTATTATAATTATGTTATAAATATTATATTATAATTATAATTATTATTAATAATGTAAATCTTCCACTGTGAAATGCTTATTCAAATTCCTTGCACATTTAAAAAATTGATTGTGCCATTATTGAACTATAAGTTATTTATATATTCTGAAAACAAATATAATATCAGACACATACACTGTAAATAATTTTTACCTGTCTGTGGCTTAAAAAAAATTTCTTTTTTTTTTTTTTAAGATTTTATTTATTTATTTGACAGAGAGGAGAGAGATCACAAGCAGGCAGAGAGGCAGGAAGAGAGAGAAGGGGAAGTAGGCTCCCTGCTGAGCAGAGAGCTTGATGCAGGGCTTGATCCCAGGACGCTGAGATTATGACCTGAGCAAAAGGCAGAGGCTTTAACCCACTGAGCTACCCAGGCGCTCCTTAAAAAAAAATTTCTTAAAGGTGTGTTTCACAGAACAGAAGTTTTAATTGTTTTGAAGTCAGTTTTTCAAGGTTTTATTTTAGGTTTCTATTTTTCATGTGTGTCCTAAGAAATACTCCTCAAACTCAAGGCTAAAACGATTTCCTCTTAGGTTTTCATCTAGAAATTTATAGTTTTAAGATTGGTGTTTAGGGCTAAAATTCATTTTAATTTAATGAGAAAAGTTGAGATTCAGGGCGCCTGGGTGGCTTAGTGGGTTAAAGCCTCTGCCTTTGGCTCAGGTCATGATCTCAGGGTCCTGGGATCAAGCCCCCCGTCAGGCTCTCTGCTCAGTAGGGAGCCTGCTTCCTTCTCTCTCTCTGCCTGCCTCTCTGCCTACTCATGATCTCTCTCTCTCTCTGTTAAATAGATAGATGATAGACAGATAGATGATGATGATAGATAGATAGATGATAGATAGATAGATAGATAGATAGATAGATAGATAGATAGATAGATAGATAGATGATAGAATCTTTAAAGAAAAGATTGAGATTCTTTTCAATCCATACATATATCCAGTTGTTCCAGCAACCCTTGTAGAAGCAACTATCATTTCTGCATTTTATTGTGTTAGTATTTTTGCAAAACTCAGCTCCAATGTACATATGGGTCTATTTCAAATTCTTCATTCTATCCCACTTACCTATACGTCTCTTCTTATGGCAATACTAGATTCTCTTGATTAGTATAGCTTTAACCTGTGTCTTTAAGTCAGGCAGTGTAAATCTTCCAAACTTGTTTTTCTTTTTCTAAATTGTTTTGACTATTCTATGTTGTTTCCATTGCTATATAAATTTCAGAGCCATTTGTCAAATTCTGCAAAGTTAAGTCTTCTGGAATTTTGATTGGTGTTGCTCCAAATTTACAGATCATTTTGAGAAGAACTGACAACTTAATATTGAGCCTTATGACCTATGTACATGATATGTTTCTCCATTTAGTAGTTCATTAATTTCTCCCAACAAAAATGCAGGGTTTCAATGTAGAGATCTCACACATACTTCACTAAATTAATACCTATTTCCTAATTTTGATGGTAATATAAATTATATATTTTATTTTTACTTTTAATTCTGTAATGCTAGTATTTAGTAACACAGTTACTGTATATAGATCATGTACCCCTTGACCTAGTTGAATTCATGCTTCTTAGTTCTAGTAATTTTTAAAATAAGTTTTTTTGGATGTTCTATGCACATCTATGTTCTATGTTAAATTTCAGTAGATACTGTGTATTTCTGCCAGATCATACGTTAGTGAAAGCCTTCCTACCCAGAGGCTAAGAGTACCCATGGTAGTCAGTATACACCTGTTAGCTTCAAAATTTGCCTCAAATGAAAGCATTCAGTTTTCCCAAAGGTAAACAAATACCTTCCTGGCGCAGTACAAAAGTTTGGCCACCTCCTGATTCTAATATGGCATTCTAACTCCACAGATCTCATGGGCTTAATTGAAGATTTGTTGATTCTGTATTTCAGCACATTTTTCCTTCTACCAAGTACTATTCATTACCTTCTTCTCCACAAATAATGATTCCAGAGGTATTTCTACAAAAAATTCCTATGTGTAAACCTTCATGTTAGAGTCTGCTTCTTTAGAAAATCAACCTATAACAATGATCTTGTTTTCTATGAACTGAGAGTTTCTTCTCTTCTTTCTAAACTGTATGCATTGAATTTCTTGTCTTATTGCACATGCTAAGGTGTCTAATGTTCACTTCAACATTAGATATAAATGTTATGAGAGGGAATGTACTTGGTTTGTTCTGAGTCTTGGTGGGGAAAGTACGAAGTCACTTCAATTATATATGATGGTAGCTGTAGCTTTTTCCTAGACTTCTTTTGTCAAGTTATTCAAACTTCCTTATTTATTTGCCAAAACACTTGGAGCATAAGTGAGTTATTCAAAATGTGTTTTTTAATTTCATTTTTTCAGGTTTTGAGTTCCAGTTAGTTGACATACTGTGTAATATTAGTTTAGGTGTAGAATTTAGGAATTCATCACTTAGACACAGCACCCAGTGTTCATCACAAGTGTCCTCCTTAATACCCAACCCCCCATTTAAACCATTGTCCAACCCATCTCCCCTTCAATAACAATCAATATTTTCTCTATAGTCAAAATGGCTACTACCTCTAGGATTTTGTTGGTATCCTATCTCACATTTAGGTCTGTCCTTCATTTGAATTTATATTTGTGAATGATGTGAGAAAGTGGTCCAGTTTCATTCAAAATATGTTTTTTTAATTTTTAAACATTTGGGATTTTCTAGATTTTTTTTTATAATGTATTGAGTGCTAGACTTTGTGAATGTTATATTCTTGAATATCTCAAATGTATTTGAGTGTCTGTCTTTGGCTCAGGTCATGATCTCAGGGTCTTTGGATCAAGCCCTGCATCAGGCTCCCTGCTTAATAGGAAACCTGCTTCTCCCTCTCCCTCTGCTTGCTGCTCCCCCTGCTTGTGCTCTCTCTGCCAAATAAGTAAATTAAAAAAAAAAACAAAAAAACTTAAAAAATGGGTTGACTTTTGTTTCGACAATCAGTTAAGTTCATAGATTAGCATCAGCCTTGCAAAGCCTTGTTTTTGAGGTGTGTTTAAGTGGGATCATTGCTTTTCCTGTTGGGGTAGTATAACCTAGTCTAAGATTATAACTCTTCTACAAATTCAACTGAACTCAGTTGGTATTCAACATGTTTTTCATAGTCTGCTTATTTGCAGCTTTAGTGCCTGTCCCATTCTGTGTGAGCTTTGGGTATTACTTAGCTTATTAATTCCTTTTAGTTTTCCCTTGACTGGATTTGTGGAGATTCTCCTTCTTGATTCACAGGCTAGGATCAACAAAAAACTCGAGACTCTTCCATGTAGATTTCTGGACATCACTACCTGCCTTACTTCATTTCCTTGGTACTGTGATTGCAAATTCTAGCCTCCTCAACCTCCTCAACTTTAATTTTTATTTCCCCAACTCAATGAGATCACAATGTTAGTCATTTTCTGTCTCTACAGAACTACAAAGTAGATATCTTCCAAGTAGAAAGGCAGTGTTACGTTAGAACTTTTCCCTTCTCTTGAGAATCACAGTTGTGTTGTCCTATTACCCATGGTCTAAAAGTAATTATTTAGATGTATTTTTTAGCTTCTTAGTTGATAAAGGGATTATAAGTCTGGCCCAATTATTCCATCATGGCAATAAGAGAGTCTCTTTAAAATATATATATTTATATTTATGTGTTAAAATATATTTATGTGGGAACTAAACACAGATACACATAGACACGTGTATTCACACATACATGCACACATAATAGTTCAAGTCTTTCTGGCACTCAATAAATATAAACATATGACAATACTATAAAATTCTTATTGAAGAAGAGTTCCAGAGACACTCAGACTGAAAAAATGACTCAAATTGGAAAAAGAAACCCAAATTTGTATTTGAGATTAGGGAAATAATTTACCTTCGGGGAAAGGACTTTAGATATATCTGCTAATGTATGATAAAGTTTATGTATATTTCTAACAATATGAGGAAAGGTTATGTATATGGTATTATGTTTGATAGGAGCTTTAAAAATGGAGAGATTGTTGAGATTTTGGCAGATATCTAAAATCAGTTTTTAAATTAACTCTTAATTCCATCAGTTCTTTGCTCAAAATTTGAATGTTAATTTTTACTACAATTATCCTTAAGGAAATGTAAGTTATACGTTTGGTTTTCCAGAGGAATAGTGGGAAACAAAGAATAAAGAAAAGAAAGGCTTCAGTTTTAATATTGTTGTTATTATTACTCAAATCTAAAAGTCTTACTTTAGTCCTTCTTCACTTTTTTTTTCACCCTTCTCATAACTCTCATAGAGCCTTCACACTCATTTTATTTTTAACACCTTTGACAAACTCTAATTCTATGAAGAGAGAGAGATACAAGAGTTATGACCCTTGGTTCTGGAGTCTAAAATATAGTCTACTTGAAAGAATACATAAAATGGCTCAAATGTTAGATTTTTTTTCAAGCTGGCTTTGTTTGGTTTCCAGCTGAGTTCTTCAAGTGGATCAGAGAGCAGACAAATTAATTGGTGCTCCTCTGAAGCAAATAGCAGTGCCTATGGTTAGTTGCCCTTCCCAGATCATTGTGGCATTGAGTCTTATGATGCTATTATGTGAGTGTTCTCTGGTGGTGGCTGTCCTGGGTCATAACCTGATTTTGATAGCAACAATCACTGATTCTTCAAAAGTCAAGTTTCGGACCTCGTGTATTTTCTATCATTGATGTACTACTGAAGAAAAGCTTCAGAGACAGTTATGAAAGAATTTTCATTTTTAATAGTATATTTAGAGGTTTGATACTTAGAAATATAATTAAAATGATAATTGTCAAACTGAGCAGGTGGCTCTTAGAACAAATTTTGTGTGCTTTACATTAAAATAAACAGAAAGCCTAGGTGAATTGTATTTAATAGCTGCCCAAGTCTGAAAGTAAGAATAAGGTAATATGAACATCCATCCACAGAGTAGTATTTTTCTGGCTCCTCTTTGACCAGCCTTTCAAAAAATCTAGCCATCTCTCAGAAATCTGCTGCAAAATCTCTGAAAGCCTTTTGAGTTTCTTGAGAAGAGGGCAGCAGGAGGAAGGAACACTTGTGCCACATCTGCTCTTTGGAAATTACTCCATTTCCCATGAGGATTAGCCTTTGGTACAAATTCCAATTTTCCTTGAATTAAAAATACCACACAGAAACAAAATTTTAACAAATTATAACAAAATACATAATAATTAAAACTAGGAGATTTGGGGGTTTGAGTGGAATTATGCCATCAAAAAGATATGATACCATTTTACATCTTTATTTTAGCCAGTGGTACACTCTAAATAAAACATATTGGAGAATAAGCACACTTACTTTGCTTTCTAAAATTGTCTGGGAAGTTATTACTTGCTGAAGCACCCGGAGAATTTTATCTTCACTCTCCTTTCAACTCTACCATCTCTGAATTTGTTTATCCTCATTCTTTTCCTTTTTCAGTGTTCTCCCATTCCACTTTGCTATTTTTTATAGTGGTCGACCTGTAACCAAAGTGTTCTGTTCATACTTCCCCTTCCCCACTATTGTTGTCCCTAATATGCTATAAATTAGAAATACTCTGTCTATTTAATTCCTGCTCTTTGTCCTAAACTAAAATAGATCCAACATGTTTCCTATGATCTTATGGAATCTACCACAGTTTAAATGAATTGGTTAACTTCTCATCACCTCTAGCATGTACAAATAGAAAAAAATGTCTGTGAAGAAGATATATTTACCACCTGTTGTCTTAGATTGTACAGATCAACCATTATACACTTAAATATTTCATTGTCCTTTCTCCATAATTCTATTGAGTTTTTAGAGAATGAAAAAATAAAATATCCCCCGAACAATCTCATTGTATATTCCATATTTTGAAAAAAAATCATTTTGATTTGACCTCTAAAATATCTTTGCATTTTCATTTTACTGCCATAATCTTAAGGGATACTTTCTTTAATTAATTATTGAATTATAAAAAAAATGGGGGCTTATTACATGGTTGACTCTGGGGCAACATGGGTTTGAGCTGCATGGGTCTGCATACATGTAGATTTTTTTTCCAATAAATACACTACTGTAAGTGTATTTCCTCCTCCTTATGATTTTCTTTTTTTTTTAATTTTATTTATTTGACAGAGAAAGACACAGTGAGAGAGGGAACACAAGCAGAGGGAGTGGGAGAGTGAGAAGGAGGCTTCCCACCAAGCAGGGATCCAAATGTGGGGCTTGATCCCAAGACCCTGGGATCATGACCTGAGCCAAAGGTAGAGGATTCCGCCTGAGCCACCCAGGTACTCCTCCTCCTAATGATTTTCTTGATAACATTTTCTTTTCTCTAACTTACTATTTTTATTTTGAGACAGAGAGAGAGTGATCAGGGGAGGGTCAAGGGAGAAGGAGAGAATCTTAAACAGACTCTGTGCTGAGCATGGATCTGGACGGGGATCAATCTACAACCCTGAGGGGTGCCTGAGTGGCTCAGGGGGTTAAAGCCTCTGCCTTCGGCTCAGGTCATAATCTCAGGGTCCTGGGTTCGAGCCCCTCATCAGGCTCTCTTTTTAGTGGGGAGTCTGCTTCCCCTCTGCCTGCCTCTCTGCCTGCTTGTGATGTCTCTCTCTGTGTCAAATAAATAAATAAAATCTTAAAAAAAAAATCTATAACCTTGAGGTAATGACCTGAGATGAAATCAAAAGTCAGAGGCCTAACCAACTATGCCCATTTAGGTGCCCCTAGCTTACTTTATCATAAGAATACAGTTTATAATATTCAAAGTATGTGTTAATTGAGTATTTGTATTATTAATAAGGCTTCTGGTCAACAGTAGGCTATTAGTTAAGTCTTGGGGAGTCAAAAGTTATGTATATTTTTGAATGTGCAGGGGTTGGTGCCCTAAACCTACATATTGTTCAAGGGTCAACTGTAGTTGTATCTGAATGAAGTGATATGTACTAGGCCAAGGATCAAGGATACCTAATCTTTGCCTTTTAATATCTAACTTTATTTCCTGAGCTACTTAAGAAATCTGGAAAAACAGTACAAAGGAATATATTATTACTTTAATATGTTAAATGTATTAAATATATATTATATATTATTACCTGAGCTACTTAAGAAACCTGGACGAACAGTACGAAGGAATATATTATTACTCTCAAGGCTTTGAATCCAAACACATTTAGAGATTTGGGGAGGCTTTTTGAGGTACACAAAAGAGGTAATTATAGTAACATGGCTAAGTATTATGGTATGGCATATACTGCTAAAATGAATCATTTAATTTAGCTTTACTTTGGGAGAGGGATAGATCAAAAAAGACAGTCAATAGTGGATAACACCTGAAACACACTTTTCATGCTATCACACTTTGCTCAAAACTCCACTGAATCTCATACTCTAAAATATCCAAACTCCTTAATATATCTTTTAATCTGATAACAGTTTACCTTCTCATGGTTTGGTCCTCTAGCATAACTGAACTACATGAAACTAACTCTATGGGCCTAAGAATTTCTCATGACTCTCACTTTGTTTACAACATTTTCTGCAACTAGAATATTTCTCCTCCATCTATATATACCAAAACTAACTCTCCTTCAAGATCTAAGTTCACACCTTCCGGAAAATGGACCAGAGAGCAATCTTCCGACTATACATTATATAGAGTCATCCTCTACTTGTGCTTTCCTTTGGCCCTTGTATTGTGCTTATGTTTTGGTGAAAATGCCCTACAATACTGAATAAAGAAAAAAATTTCTTATAATACTTTCCTTGACTATTTCAGTACCTAATTAGTCTTCCCTGTAACTTAGGGCAGAAGAAACCTCTTTTATATTAAATTCTGCATTAATTTTAATAATGTTACCAATACTATTGATGTGACCCAGTATAAAATATGAATAAGTGAATAAATGGATACGAATCTTAGTGTACTAGAAATTCATTGTTTCAGTCATTTTTGTAACTTTGAAGATTCTATGAAAGTAACTTCTATGTTGTAGTTTTTTGATAAACAGGTGCTGAGTTAACACTTTCTCTCTTTTTATCCCTATGCCCCACAGGTTTTTTAAAACTGCTATATAACTAAGAGTTAAATAAGTGAATATTGAACACATTAATCCATTTGATCAGGCTCTAATTTCCTTGAATATTATTTTGATGATATATCTAACTTGTATTCTCACTTTTTCAATACCCAACTCAGCTCTGTCACTGCATTGCCCTCTAATTTTTATAATTAAATGATATTCAAGGGGCACCTAGGGGGCTGTCAGTTAAGTGTCATGATCCCAAGGTCTTGAAATTGAGCCTCAGCTTGGGCTCCCTACTCAGTGGGGAGCCTGTTTCTGCCCGCCACCCCACCCCTCCATGCTCTCTCTTGCTCTGCTCTCTCTATCTCAAATAAATAAATACATAAACTTTTAAAAACAATTATAATTAAATGACATTCTAATCCATACTGTGTTATAAATTTATCTTCAAGTATTTTTCTTTCTAGCATCAGCTCTAGTACAAGTGGGAAATTGATAGACATGAGATCTGTAAGAAAAGCCCTGAGGAGCACATTTTTCTGTACCTGCACTAGACTCTGAGATCACAGAGTAACTTCCCTTCCCAACCCCATGTTCAGTTACCCTCCCTGGCTGACATTGTCTACTTCCCTGCAGAAACAGAACCAGCTGAGGGTGAACTTCTCTCTTAATCCATTTTCTGCTCCCCCACTCCCTTTTCTTTTTCTCTTTTTTTATTTTGCTGACTCTGAGAAAAAACTCTTTATTTTTTTTCCTCCAAAGACCCTTTCTTTGTACATATTCCAAGATCCTTATCTTAAAATTTCCTGCCACATTGCTTACATTCTTTTAGACTACCTCCATTTTAAGAAGAAAAAAGAAACCAAATGTTTTACAATTAGCCCTAATATACTGTATTTCTTCTCTCCTTCCCTTGTCTTTATTAATATTCTAAATAAAAATAGGATTTTCCCTGTGTTCTTCTTCTCCCTTATATTTGCTAGTCAACTAACTTCATTCTCCTTCCTTACACTATCAAGTGCACTAGTGAACCCTTAGCTACTTTGTTACACTATCAGGTATACTAGTGAACATTTATACTATAAAGCTATCAATGATTTCTTATTATCAGACCTTTGGAATATTGTATCCTTTTCAAATATTATATCATTTGACATTGTTTTTCACAACCTATTCTTGGAATTTCTCTTTTTAAGGTTTTATGTATGACAAAATTGTGTATTTTTATTTTCCTCTTACCTTCCATCCTAATGTTTGTTCCATTAGGAACACAAATGTTCCATCCTTTGTTGCTTACTCTTTTAAAGACAGAATTTCTAAAAGAATGGATTTGGTAATGGCAAAGGGTATGCAAAATAGCTTGGTGCTTTCATTTGATTAGTCAACCTTGACAATGACATAGGCTGGCTGGGTTCAAGGACCCAGAGGGGGTCCTGCAGGACCAGTTAAGAGGATTCTTGGCTTTAGACAACATAGAAATCAAATGTTAGCAGAGAGGAAGTGAGAGCAGGGTTTACTGGAGATAGAGTGCAGAACATCTGGGAGATTCAGAAAGGAAAGAAGAGTGTGTCTTATCTTTGCTTGGGGCCTCAATTTTTAATTGAGGATTTTGGTCTGGTGTACATGTCCTATCATGTATCCAGAAACTAGTCATAACAAAGATGAGTGCTCAGGTGTCCCCCACAAGTTACTATGGCCTGTATCTACGGGTCTTGGCACCAAGGTGTATGGAGCCAGAGGTCCGGAAAACATACTTGATAACCTTGCTGAGTCACTTCTTAGATGTTACCTATTGTTCTGAAAGTCTCCAAAGAAATCATTTACTCCCCCATCTTTACAAAAAGGACATGCATTATTTGTATTATAAGGTATATGTAATGCGGGGGCATAGGTTCTAGCAAGAACAGCAGGAGGAAAAGGAGCCTAAAAAGCAGTTCTTCATGGAAACCCTTCAGTTTCCCTGTCTTAAAGGTGACAGAATTATGAGTGTTAATGATATGTATTATAGAGTCAGCTTATTACCCATCTTTTTATCATTCACCAGCTGTGCGACCTTGAGTCAATTGAACTTTCTCTTCTTCATCTGTAAAATGACCATAATAATAATCACATCTGCCTCATAGAGCTGTTGGCAAGAATTACAAAATAAACCATGTTATATATTCAGAACAATGATTGCAACATAGTAAGCACTCAATGCATTCTACCTATTATTACTAGTAATATGATGGGAAAAGTGGACTAGAAGACAAGTGAGTGGGTGTATAAAATAAGACAATAAATTCAAATATTTACAGCAGATTATAATATCAGTGTTCTTATACTGGAAAATTTGCTTAAATTGTTTTATATCTTAAGTTAAGCAGGTGTTTAGAGAATCGTCTAGTCGAAGCTTCCTATTTCAAGAAAGAAAAAACCAAGACAAAAATTGTGAAATGTCTTGTTTAGATTTTACAAGTTGTTTTGGGATTTTTCTATGTCTAATATTCCATTCGATGGAAAATATATGCCAACCTGCTGAGATTTCAATAATAATTTAAAAGTAAATGAATAGGCATATTTTGAATATTATTATTTTAAGTCGATGTATACTTCCACACTTTGGCTTTAAAGAACTCACTAATTTATATTTAATTCTACCACTTCAGAGATTGGTGGAAGGAAACTGAAGAAGTTGAAATTTATCTAAACTTATAGGGAAAAATAAGAAATACTAAAAGAACTCATGTTACAGTCTTTTTTTCTAGTCTTCATCAATGTTTGTTTTTATTACACCTCCACGAAAGTAAGAGAAATTAAGAAAAAAATCAAATGATTCACTTGAGAGCAATCTTGTAAGCAACTCTTATTTCTAGAAATTTCTGAAGATCCATGTGTTCGCATATGGTTGGCAAAAGTGAGATCAAAGTCAGGTTCACTTCATGTTGTGGTGGTTTTTGTAGATGTCAATGCCAGTCTAGACAGTGCCCACTAATCATGATAAAAACGCTGGAAAAACTGATCACAAGACTGGAGCAAAGAAAGTGAGTTTTTCAGTGTTTCTTTTTTTGTTTGTACTTTTTATTTATTTATTTTTTTAAAGATTTTATTTATTTATTTCACAGAGAGAGGGAGATCACAAGTAGGCAGAGAGGCAGGTGGAGAGAGAGGAGGAAGCAGGCTCCCTGCTGAGCAGAGAGCCCAGTTTGGGGAGCTCCATCCCAGGACCCTGAGATCATGACCTGAGCCAAAGGCAGAGGCTTTAACCCACTGAGCCACCCAGGTGCCCCTGTTTGTACTTTTTAATGACAAAGTTTGCCTAAGGCTTTTTTCTGAGAGGGTAGTATCCTTAGGGGCAAGACCAGCTGCCTACTTCTACCGTAGCTGACAATTATCATTTTCTCTGGAAGGGTGAGATATCATTGAACCTAGCACCTCATTTTCCTCTGCATAAACCCTAAGGATAGTGCAGCACCATTAATAAAATTATCTTAAAGGAAGTTAGTAAAATGCAGAAAAGAGAAAAGAAAATGAATTTACTTTCAGAGACTTGATTTTCATGACATAATCTGAATACATTTCCAACAAAATGGTGTTATGCTGTGTTTGAATTAGTTTAGTTTTCAGTCATTTCATTCATTAGTTTGAATTTTCTGTTTTGTTCTTCCCTCTAGTGGGCTGGGCACTTATTACTGTATTCTGCTTGACCAGTAGGGGTTAATACTAACCATGAGAAGAGAAAAAGTAAAATATAACTGTTTAGGATTATAAATTATAAAAAGATTCATGGGTGTTGCTAAGAATATTATCCAAAAATTACATTTTACCATTTTTAAATAAATAAGAAATTATAGCCAGATCCTGTTGGAAGATAAATATATTGCAACTGAGCTTATATTGTGAAAGGGAGTTCTACTAGCAGCAACCTGGAAATGACTAGTGGAAGTATTCATTATCTAAGTTTGGCCAAAAAAATTATAAAATATTCTTAGCTAGTTAGAAAAAATAGCACCGTAAGAAAAATTAACTTACTAAGCCTAGTTTAGCACTAAAAAAAAGTGGCCTCATGTTAAATTAAAGAGTAATAAAATAAAAGTCTTAAAAATTTATATGCTAATAATATTCTAATATAAATCTATAATTAATTGAGTAAACTTTTACTGACTAATGTGAAAGTTGTGACACTAGCTGCCAAATACTATAATCCATTCAGAATTAACATTGACACATATATTTAACTCATGGGAATAAGAATGAGAGAATCATTGTTTATACAGACAATGTCAGTTTTAATAACTAATCTTTTGGATATTTGATGTACCTAACAGTTTTTGTCACAACACTGCTTGGAATTTGAAATAATAAATTGTGATTTATTTTTGTTGAAAGTGCATTGATAATCTTTGAGAATTCAAATGTTTTATCTTTGTGTCTGAATAATTTGCTTCTTTGACCTACATTCACAATATAGAGAAGAAAAGCATGATATGAATGATTATTTATTAATAATATAAGTTAAATTAAGCAGTGACTTTTTCCCCAAAGATATCTTTCTTAATCTTCGAAGCCTTTGCCTTCCATCATAATTGCAAAACAGATTTTCCCATTATATTCATCTGCCTTTCTTCAACCCATAATTTTCCAGTCTTGAACAAATGCATTCATTATCAACACTAAAATTGAGTATTAAAGAAGAGATTAAAAATGTAGCATTGATCTCACAAAATTAATTTGATTTTCATGAAATCATGATAACTTCAATGGAGGTATTAAAAGTATTTATATCTTAGTAGATCTGTTTCTGCAGTAAGACTTTAGAGCTAATATTCTATCTCATCCCTTAGTCATAACTTTTCTTTAGTTCTTTAATGTCCTCATAATGCTATGTTTTTCTGATCTGCTAGTGAATATAAGCATAGCTAAGGTGGTGATATCTTTGTGTATGTACAGTAATAATGACTTTAAATATATTTTAACACAATAGGTTATAAGTGCTAAGTTATATCACTATATAACTATGTAATAGATTATAAGTGCTAAGTTAAATCATCAAGCAGACTCTGTAACTGATAACATAGTGTGTTATACGAGGGTTAATAATCAAAACAATCATTATTATTATATTATAATCGTAATAATAATCATATTAATCATAATGATCAGCACACTCAAGGACATTGCCATATAGAGTTGGTTTGTGCTGGATCAACAATATCACCTTCTTCACAACTCTGATTCAATTTTTGGAGGAGTTTGAAAAAAATAGGAGTATGAGGAAAAGTTTGTGTCATTTCAAAAAGGGCTAAATTGGAATGCTTAGGAAGAAGTAGGAGACAAAAGTCATTAAAACCAAGCTTCTTGTTTATTTCTGTCATCACCAGCAATGCACCAACATGATAGAAAGAAGGATTTGGACTTAAACTTATGATAAAAGGAGAAAGAGAGAGAGAGGGGGAGAGAGAGAGACAGAGAGAGAGAGAGAAGGAAGGAAGAGGAGGAAAGGAGGAAAAAGAAGGACATGAGCAGAAGGAAGGAAGGGAAGGAAGGAGGAACAGACTTTAGCCAGCTAGGCTATACTAGAAACATGAAAGAGGACTTTTAATTTTGAGGAGACTAAGAATATCTGTTGGCATGAGTTTTAAAAAGATAACAACAGCAACTGACTGAAACCAAACATATTCAGTAATAATATTCAAATAGAAGGATAAAAATGCTTTGTAATTTATTAGAATGAAGCAAATGACTTTTCATCCATATAAACCTTTCCATAGAAATCAGATGTGAGAGCTATTTGAAAATCTCATTGTTAATAAATAACTCTGACTTACCATAAGAGAAGTTCACAAGTGTTAGGAGCCAACTTGACCATGAAGAGAAAAGGAGTGAAGATAGCTTGGTAGGGTCACAACAAGCCTGTAGCTAAGACCAAGCCTCTAGAACAGTCACAGAATTACAGCATTGCAAGGGTTACTGAAGCTGAGGCACAGTTAGTTGTACCTAAACTTTACAAACCTGTCAGGTAGTAGGAATAAAAAGCACAGTTGCCACAAGGTGAATGCATTTTTCTTGAAACATTTTAGATACTTAAATTATAATAAAACTACTAAATCTTGGTTGTTGGCACAATGCTAATGTAGTCTCTCCTTTAACCAACTCACGCTCTTCTTCTGTGGGTTTTTATTCACTAGGGGGCTAAACCAAATGGAATCTCTCTGACGACAGTGAAACATAAAGGTTTGATTGGGCATAATACCCTCCAAAATGCTGGACACCTTCCATTCTTTTTAAATCCACCAATGTTAACTAATGAAGAAAGTTTGTACTCCAACCATATTCTTCCTCTGTCACAGAAGATGACTTATTTCATAAACAAATATTACATTTTTTATTACATCACATTTTTGGTGTATCCTTTGGTTTTATAGTAATCATGTTCAGATAAATGGTGAGAAGTTTCTCATTTAAAAAAAAAAACCACAGATCCCAGAAACCCACATACGTTGCTAAATAAGCATAAAATTATTCTTTCTTTCCTTCAGAAATTATTTAGTTTATACTATATGCAGGGCACTGGGCTTAGTCTGGTGTCAGGTAGTATATCATTCTGGATAGTCTAGGGTGTGCTCTATTATCAAATAATCAAATAATCTGAGTGGTTTAAAATAACATTAGCTTTTTGGTTACTCCCACTGCACATCCATCAGAAATAGTCAGAGGGTGACAACTCATCATGGCATTGCTGGGAATCAGGCTGATAGAACAGCCTTCATTTTAAATGGTGTTAAATGGTGCCCACTGTGGTGCCAGACGAAAAGTGCTTTATGGAGTCCCACATTGGTAATTAAGTGCTTGATCACGGAAGTGATCACTTCTGCTCGTAAGGCATTAGTTATAATTAATCACATGGCTACAATTATCATAAAGAGACCAGGAAATGCAATAATTCTGAGGTCCTGGAAAAAAGAGAGCATTTGGGTAACAGGACTCATGATTACCACAACAGAATGAGCCACATAAGTTTGGTTTATCCTCCTGAAATTCACAGTCCATGCAGGAATTCATCAAATAAATAGGAAATCAAATAAGTATAAAGTTCTAAATTATTATGATGCTAAAGAAGAAGGCTTATTGTTAGAAAATAATAGGGAAGGGGTCACTTTACCTAATAGCTTTAAAGAAGTGGCATTTGATCTGAAATCTAAAATTCAAAAGAATAGCCAGAGTGTACTGAAAGCAAATAAGATAGAAGATACATGTGCCACAGGCGGTAATATCAGATGTTAAATGCAGTTGTAAATCATTGAGATTAAAAATAAAATGACATGGGAGAATCTTAAGCAGATGTATTAGGTATGCATATTGCAGATAAGAATACTCAAGAAAATTTAGCATAAAAAAGATTTATGGCTTGAAAAATTAAGAAGCTCAATGATGTCAAGGCTCTGGATAGAGCAATACAGTTTTATTTCTGGATTCTCACTGTACCTTTCAGGATCTCCTATAGTACTGAATGACATTCTTCCAGCAGATCAGCTGTCTGCCCTCTCTGGGAATGGGAATTACTGTCAGCTGAAAAGAACCATCTTGCTTAAGATCTGTTCCCCTACTCTTGGGCAACCTCTATCCAATGAGCAGTTAATATATGACTATGGAGTCTTGGCCACTTCTCTCCAACTGGGAAAAGAATGCATGACCATCCTAGCTGCAAAGACTACAGTGAGATTGGTTGAGGTCTTACTATTTTTAAAAATTATCTATCTATCTATCTATCTATCATCTATCTATCTATATCATCTATCATCTATTTATCTATTTGAGAGAGTGAGAGCATGAAAGGGGAGAGGGTCAGAGAGAGAAGCAGACTCTGCTGAGCAGGGACCCCAACAGGAGGACCCAATCCCTGGACTCCCGGATCACAACCAGAGCCAATGGCAGTCTCTTAACCAACTGAGCCACCCAGGAACCCCGGCTGAGGTCTTACTGATGTGGTTTGGAGTGGTAGAGTTCAGAGCCCATGGCCAAGAGAGAATTCTTAAGAAGTCTTTGGTGCAAATGATGGTTTTATTAAAGCACAAGGACAGGACCCGTGGGCAAAGAGAGCCGCACTGGGGTTGTGAGGAGTGACGGATTATATAAGATTTTCTATCTTACTGAAGGGAGGGTAATATTAAGGCTCCAGAAAATTGAGTCTATAGGTTTCTGGAGATTGCTTTTTTCCTTGTAAATCATTAAGACAGTTACAAACTAGTAGAGACTCAAGTCCTGCATGACTGTGATCCCTATGATTAACTAGTTAACCATTTGCTTGTCCCTCTTCTTTGTTCTTGGGCAACCAGGAGCGCCTCAAGAGTGTCACACATATCCCAGTGGGAAGGGGCAGAGTTGCAGACTTGTAAAGCATTAGCTTGTGCTTTGCCCTCAGCTTGCCTTCTGCTCCCTCATCATTATTGTGACTACAACATATTCCACTTCTCCCTTTGACCGATCCTACTTACCCACTTTAGACGCAAGTGATAATCCTGAGAGGGTTTTCCCAAATTTTATTTCCCAGTCAAATTCTTGCATGTTTATCTCTATTGCAGAGTCTGTTTTCCTAGGAAACTGAATTTCAACAGTTGGTTCCAATGTTAAGAACTCGTGAAGATTCTGCATTTTTACCCCACATGCAACTATTTAGCTTACCAAAGTTTTACAGATGTTGACAGAAGACACAAGAGTACTAGGACAGACACAAAGGGCAGTTTATTACACAGAGCAATAACTATAGCTAGATGAGCATTTGTGCTCATTCCTCAAGCTCAGTTCCCACCAGGCTAGACAACGAATGCCAGATGATACATTGCACTGACAGTGCAGAACATTACAGGAAAGGAAACCCAAGTACCCAAAACTTATAATGGACAGTTAGCTAGCCAAAGCTTTGCCAGAAGAAGACATTATCTTTATCTTTATTATACTGGACAGTAAATGAACCTTCCCTTTGCTCCAGAGAGAGACAATATATCTTCAAAAGCTATTTTCTGTACAGCATTCTAGAAAATACAGTCTAAAATAAAGGCAAGTCATTGGAGAATTGTATCTACACAACCAAGAAGAATCCCCAAAAGATGGTAAAATGGATTTTCAGAACTCGATATTCTGTAGCTGGCTGGCAATAATGACCACAGCACACTGGGCCTAAGATAACAGTATAACTGTTAAAATATTCATTAGTCATAAATTGGGATGTTATACCGGTGAAAGGAATTGTATTAGCAAGGGCAATATATTGGATGTTATAGAAATATGGCTGAGAAGTCATTCTAAGGTCAATGGAATTAGATGGTTTTTGCTCAGAGCTCTTGATGCTATGGATAAATATAATAAAAAGCTGACTGAGATAATTCATCAATTAAAAATTAAGTGTGTGAAAGAAATAAGAAAACAATATGATTAAATACTGGGCCAAAGACATTAACAGACACCTTGCCAGCAAGATATATATCAAATTAGCATATGAAAAGATCCTCCACATCACATGTCATCAGGGAATGCAAATTAAAACAATGAGATACCACTACATACCATTTGAATGGCCAAAATCTGGAACACTGACAACATCAAAAGCTGACAAGGATGTAGAGCAATAAGAACTCTCATACAGCTGTGGGAAGGTAAAAGGATGAAGTTACTTTGGAAGACAGCTTGGCAATTTCTTACAGAACTAAATATACTCTTACCATATGATCCACCAATCATACTTCTAGGTATTTACCCGAAGGAATTGAAAGTTACGTTAAAACCTGTACATGGAAGCCAGCTGGGTGGCTCAGTTGGTTAGGCATCTGCCTTCAGCTCAGGTCATGATCCCAGAGTCCTGAGATTGAGCCCACATCAGGGGGTGGGCTCCTGTCCCTCCCCTGAGCAGGGAGCCTGCTTCTCCTTCTGCCTGCTGCTCCTCCTGCTTGTGTGCATTCTCTCTCTCTCTATGACAAATAAATAAAATCTTAAAAAAAAAAAAAAACTGTACATGGATGTCCATAAAACAAAGCTTATACATGGATGTTTACAGAACAAAACCCTAAAAACAGATGGTTAAAGAAGCAATATTCATAATTGCCAAAACTTAGAAGCAACCAAGACTTCCTTTAGTAAGTGAATGAATAAATAAACTGTGGTATATCCAGACAATGGAATATTATTCAGTGCTAAAAATAAATGAGCTAGCAACAAATGAAAAGGCTTAGAGAAATATTAAATGCATATTACTAAGTGAAAGAAGCCAATCTGAAAAGTCTACATACCATATGATTCTAATTGTATGATACTCTGAAGACAAAACTATGGTAATAATAATAATATCAGTGGTTGCCAAGGATGGAAGAGAATGTGAATAGGTGGAGTGTGGAGGATTTTTAGGGCAGTGAAAACATTCTGCATAATATTATAATGATGTGTATATGTCATTATGCATTTGTCCAAACCCATAAAATTACAACACTAAGAGCAGACTTTAAGATAAACTATGGATTTTGTTGATAATGATGTGTCAGTATAGGTTCATCTTTAGCAGCAAATCTACTGTTCTGATGAGTGATGATGAAATAAGGGAATCCATGCACGTGTGGGGAAAAGGCATGATCTCCATTCCTACCTGTCAATTTTTTTGTGAATCTACAAGTCCTTTAAAAAAATAAAGCCTTTAAAAATTAATTGTGGCTATCAGAGGACCCACTTAGCAGCATCTAAAGAGACTCTTATCCCCCGTAGTCAGCAGACAGAGAAATATTTAATTTCTAATTATTTAATTACGAGTGGTGGAGCTACAAGGTAGGTCTGTTATGCCAAGATTAGGCTCTTGATTAGGAAAGAATGAGATGCTATGATATGTCATTGGGACATCTGAATTGATGCACTTGAAAATCTCGAACCTCCAGATTTTCCTAAGCTCTTAAAAATAGCCCATCCACATCTACTAAGATCTGGATCTCCTTAGTTAATGATTATGCAAGATAATACATGCACCACCCCCACAAACTGTCTCTACTTCCCCTTCTGGCATTTAAACCCATAGCTAAGGTTAAGTCACATACAGGGAAGTGCTGAGACATTTAGGGAAGGAAAGGCACCATACCATGAAGAAAGAGAACTATATAGTGTGCATGTACTAGCAAAAGCCAGGAGAACACAGCATATGGGCTATATTTTGAGTCTGCTGAAACAAGTGGGCAGAGACAAGAGGTAGAAGACAAGGTTGGGTAAGGGAGAGTTTATCGATATGAGAGCATTTGTCTGGAATTCATGATTTATCATTCTGGTAGGAACCCTGGGAAGTGAGACAAACATGGTACTCAGATGTTTCCAAGAAGACTGGAAAATTACTAAGAGAAATGAGCATACCAGTTGGCACAAATTATGTAAGTTTAGAAAAATCTGCCAGAAAAATACTTTCATTAGAGGACTTGTAGGACAAACCTTTTACCAAAGCATTAAAGAAGGGATGTTGATAGGAGCATCAGCATGACCAAGAATCTTAATTGTGGATCTTTTCTCTAGTCCAGCCTGAATGTATAAAATGCTCTCACAGAATTGGGCATCTTGATTACAATACCTATGAAAAGATCCCAAAAAAACAAAAGCCAAGGGGTGGCACTGAACAGTCAGAAGCCAGGTGAGCACAGTTATCATAATGAGATGCAAGATTGTTGTGCCAGCTGGCTCTCAAAGGGGAAAATCTTCCATCACAGGACACAGCAAGAGTCATGTTGAACTTTAAGTTATAGCAGCCATCTGGGCACCTTAGATTCCTCACACCAAAGATCTGGAAAGCATGAAAAATGTCTTAATCCTGGCAGGGACAATTAACCCTGATTAGCAGAAGGAAGTAGGCTGCTATTAAACAATGTGGATAGCGACAAATGTATTTGGCAAGTAGTCGATCCACTTGGTGTATCTTGTGAATCCATGGCCCAGGTTTGATACAATTTTGTAAATTCGGTTGACACAGCCTGAGAATGAGACAGTTACTAGAAATTCAAACACCTTGGGGCAGAGGTTCTTTGTCAATCCCACCAGGTAAGCCCTCCAGATGAGCTGAGGTGCTAAGATTGAAGGAGGACCCAGAATGGGTAGTGGAAGAAAGAAAAACTGCCTGTCAATTGCAGGGAGTGCTGTGTACTGGGGAAGGTGACCCTTCCTAAGGTCATGCCCCTTTCCAGAGAGAAGCCTGTGTCCAATCACTGGCGGAAGCAGGGTTATGAAGGGCCAGCCACTGTGCCCCAACTATGAACAGCTCTGCAGTGCCATTTCAACTTCAGAATGGAGAACTTTTTGTAACAGAATTGCAACCTAACTTCTCCATCTGATCAATAAAGAATTGGTCTTCTCTTCCTTCAATATCTTGCTTCTGAAACCACTTCCTAATAATTTTTTTCCCCATATATCATTCTCAGAGTCCACTTTCCAATGGATTCAATCTGAAGCAGCCCTTCTGGACAAAAGATGGTTATGAAAGGTCCAAAGATCACATCCTCCTACAATCAAAGGCAGGAAATAACTGAGGAGTGATGGAGACAGTGGGCATATCAGTCAGAAGGCTATAGCAGTAGTACGCATGAGAAAAAAGACTGTGTAGATAGAAGCTGTAAAGATGGAGACTGAAAGTTTAATTTGGGGAGATATTCAACAAGCATCACCGATAGATCAAAAATTGTGTATAGAAGAGTAATAAGGTATAAGAACAATGTGTATATATTCAATCAAACCAAATGTTTTCTTGAAACATTCAGTTCATACTTTTGCCTTTTCTATTGATAAAAAATATTTTCTTGTCACAAGAACAATAGCAATAGTAATGCATAGATGCACACATGAAGATATATCTGTATTTGGGAATTTACATGTCATTTAAATTAGTTTTATGAACTATTGTCCTGTTGGAATATCACTCTTCTTCAGTACTTCTGATATTATGTGGCCGGTGTGCCTATCAATCATCGGATAAGCAACCTTCTCATTCATGTCTCTGTTAAGAAATTCAATTAACTGGAAATAATGTAAATTAAGCAGAGATCTGTCAAATTCACATAAAGACCAAATTCTCTGTACCGACCAAATTGTAAACTGTTTATGCCCTTCACCTCACTCCTTATGGCTGAAAAGATCAGAGACCTGGTTAAGATCATAGCTCATAGTTCTTTAAGTCAACTCCATCATGTGAAAGTTTGTGCCAATGTTAACGAGAAACTGACTTGTCAGGTTGATGTCCATTTGTAACTATTTAAATTTATCTGTAGATATCACCTTTGTTGGTTTGTGAATGACCTATAAAATTATACAGTAAAACCCCAAAAATGGTTCATACCATGATAGTGATACTTCATTACAACAATTAAGGTTCATGATTAGCTGAATCATAATTCTGCTAAGCCATAAATTGAAACTTTGATATCCAAGTCACTTGATGACAAGAACTGGCAAATAAAACATCAAATTAGTGAGTAAATATCTTATGTGTATTGACTTCAGCAAAGTTCTATTTACTCAGAGAAGTAATCAATTAACACAAGAAAAATGCATTTTTCGTTTTGATAATGAATCTAAAATGAATGTGCTATCACAAGATGATGCTTTAGGAAATATATCATGCAGTTTTATTGGCTGTGGTACATTGGCACACTGACATCTGGGCCCAGAGACTGTGATTTTGTCAATTGAGAAAAAGAAAGAAAAGCAGCTGCCAGAGTTGTTAGCAGAACTATGAAAAATAAATCATAATTTTGAAATAGCATTTAAAAATGTTTGAATATTTATTTTTTAAAGATGTAGAGAAGTTACTGGAAAATAACACATCATGTTTTGACTCATAAGATGAGTTTATGGAAAAATTATAAAATCAGGTTGAGAATTCCGAAGAACTTGAATTTCCCAAAATATTGTTATGTTGGCATCCTAAATTAAAGAAGAAAATATGACAAAGAAAATTCTAAAAAATGTCCTAACTTATTGATTTAGACTGTTTATTTTTTTAAATATTTTATTTATTATTTGACAGAGAAAGCACAAGCAAGGAGAGTGGCAGGTAGAGAGAGAGGGAAAGGGAGAAGTAGGACCCCACTGAATAGGTAGCCTGACGGGGGGGCTCAATCCCAGGACCCTGGGACCATGACTTGAGCCAAAGGCAGATACTTAACAACTGAGCCACCCAGGTGGCCCTTGATTTAGACCTTTTATCAACATATAGCTATGTACCTATATCCCTATATATGTGCATGTAGGTATATGTGTACCATATCATAGTGGATTTGGGGGAAGGCAAATATCCTTTTACCTCATGTGCAAGATATTTCAACACTCTTAGTCTTTCTCTGTCCCCTCACCTATTCTAGCTCTCAGAAGGAGGAGTGAATTGGCATATGAAATCTCCAGAACAAATTCTATACTTTTCCGTTGCAGAAGAACTTGACATTCAACCAGCTCTGCTTGAAACTTTTATAATTCTATGCCTTCATATTAAGATGCCCATGTTTGCCAAATACCTAAAGGTCTCCAACAGTTTTCTCAAGAATAAAACTGACACAGTAATTGACCTGCTTACCTCCTGAGTCCTTTATTCAGAGTTCATATTCAGGAAGATGTGCTACAGTTAAAATCCTATAATGGTGGCTAGGAATATGAATGCTAACCTCAGTTGGCCAGATCTAGATTCTAGCTCCAGCACTTACTAGACCTATGAATTTGATCAACTCATTTATGTGCAAAATGAGATTAATAGTATTTGGTATTCCCAGACCCATAATAAGCACTCAATAATATTATCTCTCTCTCTCTCTCTCTCAATAAAATGTGTTTTGTGGTCACAAATAAACTGCATCTTTAACATGAACAAATTATATTAGATTTTGTTGTACTTAGTATGTCAGGAGAATGGACTAAACCTTTCAAAATGTAATTAGCATATATTGCACTGAAAAGTAATTTTTAGATGTTTTTCAATTTATTAGGAACAATGAGTTGAAACTAATTCTCAGTAATCTTCAGCTAAGTTTGAATGGCATTTAAAAATTAGGTACATATATGTCTCTGGGATTATGTAAAAACACATAAATGAATATGATTTCTAGTTAAAAGTATTGCAATATGACAAAAATCTAACTTACTTCATTACTGTGTTTTTTTTCAATAAGGAAATATGAATTTATTTTTTCTCTAAAGCAAGAAAAATTATCTAATAAATGGAATGTGTGAAGGGCTTAGAGGTTTAAATAGAATACTTTCATAATAAAATCTAATATCATCATCCATTTCACACAGCAGAAGGTAGTTAAAATATATGCTAATTGTGCTTAAAATGGCAAACTTAGGAATTAATATCAGTGCCTTCCAAAATATTTTTTTTAAATTTGGAAGTCATGAAAGGTTGATTATATTTGCTAAATTTTAAAATATGAGTTCAGGCAAAAGAGAAGGTGTGAAACAATTTAACAATGAATCTATTCCAAAAAAGTTTGCCTATTTTTCTAAATGCAGGTTTTAATTTATACTTCATGCTTTGTAGAAGTTTTCCATATTTCATTATTATTGAACGAAATTCTTTTTCATTAAAAGGAGAATATTTCTTTTTTAATTAAATGCTTATTTGCTGGAAATATATAGTGCATTTTTTGCTCTTTTACACTTGTACTCAGTTTATTTGGAGGAATATGTGTGGCATGATTTTTCCTCTCTGGCTCCATTTTAAACAAGTACTCAACCACTTTTTCTCATTTTCAAAGTCATAAAAAATGCTTCTGGAGCTAGACTGTGAAAGTTAATAAGTTAATACAACTGCTTGTTTATCTAAAAACTAAGAATAAGTCAAATTAAGTATAGTTTCCTTTTTTTAAAAA
>CM053604.1:22168295-22225446 GCA_028646535.1 Procyon lotor
TTTCTGGTACTTCCTAAGTAAAAGGAGGTCATTGACCATCCCTGCCTTATTGCCTCTGATTGGGGTTATAAACTCAACTCCCCACTGGCTCTCACTGACACTAGTGGAAAAGGAAAATTGAGCGTCAACTACCCTTTGCTGCCTTGTTCTACTTCACTGGTACAGGTAGTAGTAGAATGCTCCCCATTGGGTCTTGCTGACACCAGGGGACAGGGAGAACTGGAGTGCTGATGGGCTCTGATTTTCCCTGCATCATTCAGTCTTGTTGCTGTCAGACAGATATTCAGATTTTTAGAAACATTTATTAATGTGAACAATATCAAAACATGCACATCAGGCAATTCACATAAGTTTCCCCATACACTTGAATGAAAGTGGTGGGAGTACTTTAAAATATAATGTTTTCTTTGATTTTTTTTCATTTCGTACACGGAGAATGCACTAATTTGTAATGATATGAAGGAAGTAAAAGAGATATTGAAAACCTTGTTGATTATTCGGTCATTTATTCCCACAATAATGCTACATGCAACCACCAAAACTTCAGTGAAATATAATAACAGCCTTTAAGAGAGCTGTTGACTCTAAAGTTCAGTAAATAAGCCAGTCCAGGCAACTCTTGTCATGGCTGGGCTTGTGCACGTGTGTGGTATTCACCACAGCTAGACTTACTTAGGACAGTCTCAATTGAAATGGCAGAAAGTGCTCATCTCTGCTCCATATTATATATCCTAGCAGATTAGCCCAAACTAGTCTGCTCTCATCTTAAGTCTCAGGGGTAATAGTGCAGGCAAAAACAGACGATGCTTTTTCTTACCACTGTCTATTCACATTTGCTAATATCACAGTGGTCAATCAAGCCACGGAGCTGAGCCCAGAGATAAGGAATGAAGTAGAACCTGGCAAAGGGAGTGGATACAAAGAAGAGAGAAGAACTGAAGTCATGAATGCAATCAACATTGAAGGGCCACTTAATTGGATTGCACATTCTCGCCTTTCTGTTTGATTTATCCACCTGACAAGTATGCATTAGTTCTAGAGTCTGTGAATTAAACAATAGTTAAAATGAAATCCAAGTCCTTACTTTCTTGTAGAGAGAGTTAGGGAATAAGTAAAATGCACAGACATTCAAATTCTAAGGAGTGATATGAACGATAAGCCAGGAAAAGGGGAACAAAAGAGCGGAATGTGTGGATGGTCAGTACGTGATTTCTGGGGAAATGAAAAATTAGGAAAAATTGAAGTAAAAGTATAAGTAGAGTAAGATCCTGCAAAGGTTTGGGGAAGATAACTTCCAGATAGAGGGAAGAACCCGTGTGTTGCATCTGGGGTGAGAAGAAAAATGTTAGTATTTTCCAACATTAGCAAGTCAGTCTGGTCGTAGGGCAATGAGTGAGGAAGGCAGTGGGAGGAAAGAAGGCAAAGGGGCCGGTGAGGTCACATCACTGGGGCACTAGAGCCCTTGGTGAGGGGTGTGGATTTAGAGGGGGTGTGTTAAGCCACTCAACACTGAAAGTAAGGCCATTTAAATTTCTATAGCTTTAGGGGTGCATAATATTCATCTTTTTTTAGATATAAAAAGATACACACTTATCTTCATTTTCCATTTGAAGAAACCGAGGCCCAAACACGTTAATATAATTTCTTTATTAGGAAGCTCTCATAGTCAACTTTGAATTAATAATTAATGTGATGATGTTGGAAATACTAAAGAATAAGTTTTAAAGTCAGTAATTAAAATACATTAATGATCAATAAAGAATGCTATTATTTGGACAGATAAGAGGTAAAATTTTTACAATAATATATAAGTCAGTGTATCTATAAGTTGAAACACTACAGCTCAGGAATTAAACATTTGTTTAGTCAAAATGCACTGAACGTAAAGGGTTCACCGTGTACTCCAGTGCTGTTGACATAAAAGATTCTTTCATGATTTCTATAGGTAGACAGGTTTACTTGGCAGAAATATAAACTAATTGTCCTCTGAAAATAGTGACAAAGATTAAGGGATTTGACAGTGGAGTAGAAGGAAACATAAATTCTTTTGAAAGGCTTTCAAATTTGAGTATATATAAATAATCCAACTTCAGATGGTAATAAAGAAGAGGTACAGAAATAAGAAATCAGTAATAAGTTATCTCAATTATGAAAGGAAGGTGACCATTGGAACATTCTACCTCTTATGAAAGATTGTGGTATTTAAGCTGGATTGAACCCTGATAAATAATATGATCAACTGTCCCCGCTTCATGAAGGTATCTGAAACAATCCATATTAATTAACATGATACAGTCTCCTCAGTCAGCACTATTGAATTCTGACTCTATGCCAATCTTTGCATTAGGAAAAAAAAAGTCACAGATGTTTTAGTGAATTTATTACTCAGCATTGACCTTAGGCAATAAATTCTTCTACTAGTATCCTAGATTACGTTGTCTTAAATATGACACCATAAAAATAAGGCCTTAATATCCTTATACCTCCCTTCCTACATTGTGAAAGTTATTGCGTATTTTAATTCTTAATAAATGGTGAATTTGGTAAGACTTCTTCACTCCTTATTGAGAAGATCCTACAGGCTTGCAACATGACCTGCACAGTGCTGAGAAATGGCAAGGTTGCCAAAACTTCATTTCTTCTAAACAAAGTTTTCCTTTTTTTGTTTTTGTTTTTGTTTTGCCATATATATAAACTTCCCTGATGGTTTAAAAGAAAAAGCATCTTATCTTTCAGAGTTCTATGGGTTAACTGGATTCAGCTCTTCAGTCCTTCCGCTGGTTTCACTTTATGTCTCAGGGAATGGCCTTCAGTTGCTGGCAGAACCTGCTACATAGGTAAAAATGTGTGTAAAAAAATCAAGAATTTCCTGATAGCAACAGCAGAAGTAGTTATCCATGGGCAGCTCTAAGTGCAACCCTTTTAAGCTCAGGGCCTTGGGAACTGAACAGGTCAGATGCCCATAAAACAGCCCAGATGTTGGCAAGGGTCAGCATCAGGTCTTTAGGCTGAACTGGGATGCTCGGACAATTGAACCTCACCCACTCCCTCTCCTTGTAGCCCAGGGCTTCCCTTCTCCACATGGCTTCTACACATAGCCTTTCCATGTGGTGTCTCTAGCATATCCAAGGACTTCTCACTTGGCAGCTCAGTGCTACCAATGATGAGCATTCAAGGGGAGAGGAAAGGGAAGCTACTGGACTTCTTAAAATGTAGTGTCAGAATTGTTACTGCATTCAGATGGTTTATGCAGTCATAGGTCAGCCTAGAGTCAATTCAAGGAAATATATATTAAAACCATGGCTCATTAGGGGCCATACATGGAAGAACAGCCCTCATAATTCTTATTTACTAAATAAGAACTATTATTGGCTGACTTCTTTCAGGTCTACATGCAAAAGTTACCTATCCTGCAAGACAGTCTTTGCTCATCTTAATTATAATGGCTCCTCCTCCTAAACATGTTATATCAATAATCAGGTAGGTATTTGTCCACTAGAATTTTTCTCTGTGAAAGTACTTTGTCTTGTCTGCTGCTGAATACCAAGTACCTTACATACAAGTGCCTTACATAAAATAAGTAATTTGTATCTGTTAAATGAATTAATCAGTAAATCTTATGAAGCACACAATATATGTCTGTATGCATATATTCTATTATCTATCATCTGTCTATCATCTATCACTTATCTATCATCTATTTATCAATGTACCTATCATCTATCAGCAATTTATCTATCATCTATTATCTATATATCTATCATCTATCTATCAGCTTTTTTTTTTTTTAAAGATTTTATTTATTTATTTGACAGAGAGAGAGATCACAAGTAGGTAGAGAGGCAGGCAGAGAGAGGGGGAGCAGTGCTCCCCCTCTGAGCAGAGAGCCCAATGCAGGACTCAATCCCAGGACCCTGGGATCATGACCTGAGCTAAAGGCAGAGGCTCTAACCCACTGAGCCACCCAGGCGCCCCCATCTTTCTATCATCTATCATCATCTATCATCTATCTGTCTGTCTGTATATCTCTATATCCCACGTAGCAAATGTAGATAAAATAATCTGGATTTTGTTTTAGTATTGGTGCTGGTCTGAAGGGAAGGAGGGCATTTAGAAGAATTTTTCAGTTTGATGGCTGGCTCTGATTTTGCATATTATATAGGTCTATGCAGTGCTTTACATTCTGGGGAGCTATATCAATCATGTATCATAAAGATGGCTTTCTCATTCTGCTATTATCATCCGTGTAAACAAACTCTTTCTTGCTTTTACATAACAAATTCCTCCATTATATGATGAAAGGGTCTTTTTTTTCTGTGTAATTCTTTTTAGCAGTCAAGGGTTGAGTCTGACTGAAGGGACACATCAATAGACAGAGTTAAAGTGAGAGAGTACCCTCGATGCCATGTACATATACTTGTAGTCTTCCTATTCTGCAGGCCAATGGTGTAAAGAGGCTATTAATAAATAAGTTTATTTATAAGGACATTAGAAAATTAGGACAGGGAAGAAGAAAACATTGCTTTTACTATTTCCCAGGGAGAACAAATAAGTGGAAAATTTAGAGATAAAAAGCAAAGAACTCACACAAGCACTCGTTTATGCAGTTTGCATATGTGTACCTATCCTAAAGATAACTGTAGACATGACTGTGTCCCTAGAGTCAGCATTACTCAGGGATGGTGATTTTCTGAGAGTCAGAGCTTAATTGATATGCTACATTTGGCTCTTTGCATTTATTTATTTGCTTAGTCTAACTCTTAGACTAATTATCTGTCTAAACAGGCAAGAAGTTGTGTTCAGTCAGCCAAGTATTTAATACTGCCTTTTAGTGAATGTGGTTTAGAATATCATGATTCTGAAACAGTTTGATGTTTGAAAAAAAGTAATCATAAATATCTTTAAAGATAGTGAACAACAATAGTATACTTTTCATGATACTATATTCCAAATACAGTTGATATCCATATAACATTTCTCACTTTCTGATAGTCCTCAATCCAAAGAAAAACCACTACTTTGAGTTGTCCACCAAACTAGCAAACACAAGCCCCAGTATTGTCATAAGATTTTAAATACACACACACACACACACACTATACACACACACACGTATATGTATATGTATATATACACACACAAATAAATGTATTATACATATGTACACATTTGTGTATGTCAGGGATTAATGTATGGTAATCTATCATTTCAGATGAAAAGTACTATCTTTAGGGGCACCTGGGTGACACAGTCATTTGGGCATCCGACACCTGGTTTCAGCTCAGGCTGTGACCTTGAGTCTTTAGATTGAGCCCCACACCAGGCTCCATGCTCAGCACAGAGTCAGCTTGAGATTCTCTCTCTTTTTCCCTCTATCTCTCCTGCTCTTGCTCTCTCTCTAAAATAAATATTTAAAAGCATTATCTTTAATAATATTCATTGAATTGAAATTAACATTAGTTATAATATTGGCATATATCATATATCTACATGGATATAAATATATATTTTAAATGTTTACATAAATGTATATAATATCTACTTTTAAAACCATTTTATGTAAATCCATATTATCTGTATCATAATGTGTTTCGAAAGCTACATGTTTTACAATGAAAGACAAAACGAAAGGAAGAATAGAAATAAACTCTATAAGCTTTTGGCCAAAGTTTACAGAAAGTGTGTTTAAAACTTATTTTAAGATCTTCAAAATATTAAATGCCAATAAAAATTTTTGAAGATATGAGGATTATTATTTTAGGGCAGGAAAAGGAGAAGAGATAAAAGGAAAGTTTGATGCAATACAAAAATTGCTTTTTTAAAAATTAGTTCTTAAAATAATCAGGAACCCCAACACAAGACTAACTCATTTTAAGAAGCTTGTTCAATATTCCCATCATTGTCCTTCCCACCTCATTTTATAGCATTGGTCTTTCAGGTAGTGTTTCTATAAGAATCTATTTTTTGTATCCATTCTCTTTTGCTTTCCCCTTTTGAATTTTACTTAGCTAACAATAAAGGTACACATATACAGATGTATTTACTCAGCACACAGTCTTCATTAATGAACCCACTTAACAAACATTTATTGAATACTTAACAATTGCCAGAAACCAAACTTGATGATTGGTTTCTTAGTTCTTAGAATCAATAAAATGTACATGGAATGAAAGATAAAGTCATGAGAAAAAATGCATATATGATTATATAGACTATTATATATATATGCTACTTAGTAATATAGCATATTAAAATATTGCTCATACACAATGCATGCGTCATACGAAGTTGAAATTTTTAAACAACTAATCAAAAGTTATAATTATTTAGGAACTTATCAAAAAATATCTAGATATAAACCCCAGGGGGTTAGCCTGGGTGACTCAGTCAGTTAAGCTTCTGGCTTGATTTCGCTCAAGTCATGATCTCAGGGTCTTGAGATCGAGCCCCCTGTCAGGCTCCACACTCAGGATGGAGTCTGCTTAAGACTCTCCCTCTTCTTCTGCCCTTCCCCTTCCCAAATAAATAACAAAGTCGATCTTTGAAATGAATGTGACTAAATATAAACAACTTCTTCAAAATAAGAGCTATTTATTTAATGAGAGAAAGACTTTGAGAATATACAATGTGTTCAAAAGTGTAGATCTACAATAAAAGTGTATGCATAGTCAGCTCATGGGAAATCCTGAGACTAGATGATGAGAGAAAGTGGAAACTTTCCTCTCTTGTTTTTTTCCAGTATCCATGTAAGAAATTCCTGATGATTATGAGAAATCCTTATGGAAATTCAACTACCAATTCACAAGCTTCAGTAAAAGAAATGTTTATTTCTGGAATGATATTTGTTCCCACAGGATAAATGAGTTCGTGATATTGTTGCTTTTATGGAAATTGCAGCCATTTCATCATGACACTTCAAGGCAGTATTTCTTATCTGTTCGCATTTATCTTTGAATCTAAAGATCTTTCCAAGTTTGTAAGTGATAGATAAGAATCTTTCCAAATTTAATCAGGGAAATTCTCGTACTGTATTAGAATGTACCTTACTACACAGTTTTGATGTATTGTTCAAGAAAAGAAGAGATATATACCCCAGTTTGGTTTAATATGTCTTTTCAGAAAAGCATTCGAATTGGCTAGAAACTGTTTTGACATGCACTTGAAGACTATAAATGCTGCAAATGACAGCTTTTAATCAATGTGATAGATAGCAAAGGCCTGTAAATGCTATCAAATAATTTCTAAAAACGAAAAGTAATTTTCCACTTCCACTGCTAGCAAATTTGTCAACCACAGTTTGGTAGAACCAAAACATTTGCTCTTTGAAGCAGTGTAAACTCTTGCCATAGAATGATGCATTATTTTGTTTTCAGATATACATTCATCTAGTTCCTAATTTAGTATATTTATGAAGTACTAAGATAAGTTCCTGATTTAAACTCTGGTGCAGCTAGATCGAAGACAGAAGTTTTGTTGATTAAAGTTTGAGCTTTGGTACTGCTGTCTTCTTTTCATATTTTTTTTTCTTACTGTGCTGTAGAAAAACAAGTATCTTCTGTTCATTCTTTTCCATTTCTTTTTTTTTTAATTTTGGAGTTTAAAAAAGCCAATTACATATAAAGCATATAAAACATTGAATTAGAATATAGTAAGCATTTACTAGATCTTAGATATTTTTGCTATAAAGAATTACATTAAACATTAATGCATTTTAATTTTACAATTTAAAAAAATACACTTTTTGATAACTCATGATTTTAGCACACAGTATTAATCAATGATATATGAAGTACTTACTTATGCCAGGTGTTGGGTATCTGGTAGGAACTGCAGCACACCATAGGTATACCATGGATGTAATGATGAATAGAGCACAGTTGTATATCTTGAAGAATTTATTTAGTAAGGAAGACAGATGTCTAAATGATATTTTAAATATCATTATTTTGTTTGAATTCTAAAAGGGCTTCCTGGAGAAAATGGTTTAGGGACTGAGAGGAAGATCATTTCGGATATGAAGAACAGCCTGAAAAAACATACAGACTAAAACACAGACAACAATGTAAACTCTGGTATTTCTGGAGTATAATGTGTATAATGTGGTATGATGAGGCATGGATAAAAATATATTTTGGGACAGGTTGGTAAGGCCATGTTTAGGGCCTTTGTATTTATTGTTTTATTTTAGCTGAAATGTTTTTCATCCATCTGTCTTTCTACTCCTACAGATGGCTGCTAGTTCATTACCATTTTAGAAACACCTTGCCTGATCACCCTATATAACAGAAAATCTTTACTTTCTACCCCTTACTTTTATTTTTTTATTCTCATCCTGTTTTATTATTTTACTTTTTATTTTTTTGTTTATTATTTTAAAGGTTCTTAAAACCATCAAGAACATTATTCATTTGCCCACTTATTTTTCATATTGTCTATATCGCTCATTTAATAAACACTCTATTAACGAAAGAATTTTGCTCCATTTATTGCAGAATTTCCAGGACCTTAAACAGTGCCTGGCAAATAACAGGCATGCAATAATTTTTTATTGAATTGATGATTTTCTTCAATTATTTATTAATCAAAAGTTAAGTAAGCATGCACAATTACCTATTTTAGTGGAGACCTTTTTTCCTTCCCCTTTACTTGTTAAACAATTTGCATTCCCTTTTCCAGATTATAAATTCCTTTAACACAATTATCTTATCTTGTTTACCATTGAATTTGAGCATATAAATGGCATATAATAGGTGCTTAAATATATAAATGAGAAAGGAATCTACAACTATCATTCCAATGTTTTCCAGTGCTCCTTTTTATCTGAGTCTCTATTTGATATGCCTATGCTTCTACCCTGTCATTGCATGCATTCTTTTTAGACTCTTTTGAAAATCCTTGAAATGTTGCATTTTCTCAAGATCTCATTCTAGGCCCCTTCCTATTCTAATACTATCCTTAAATCTTTTGCTTAATTATAATTCTATGAGAATGTGTCTTAGGATATCTTTAAAAAGCATTGTCCATTAAAAAAATTTATTTTAACTTCTAATTCAATTTCTCATATGAATTTAAGACACTGATAAGATTTGTAAGTGGAACTATCCATACTAACCATTAGCAAAACATTATTAACTACTACTCTAATATCAACATTGATAAACAAGATATTTGTCATCATATCTGCCCCTCAACAACAACAACACAGCGTTCATCCACTGACAAAGTACCTTTGTGGGAGTTGTGGGATCCAGGGAGGCATATTACCCACCCATGTGTCAGGTAATTGGCATACAGACCTCAACTTTAGCTGTGGACCTTGTGGTGGCCTATGAATCAATTTCAGCCCCTCTCAGCCATAGTCCGGAGCTTCTGGAGAACAGTGTCATGGCCAATAACCCATGAATGAGAGAGGATTTATGGAAGTCCAGGTTTCCAACAGAGAAATTCCAGTAATCTGTTGTAGCAAAATGGATGAATGAATGAATGAATGAATGAATGAATGAATGAGTTTTGATGCCTTGGAGAGGGTGAGGAACAGTTTGATCTAATATGCATCATAAGCAACAGAAGCAAAAATAAATAAGTGGAACCAATTCAAATTAAAGAGCTTCAATGCAGCAAAGGAAATGATCAACAAAATGAAAAGGCAAGCTATGGAATGAAAGAAAATATTTGCAAAACATATATCTGGAAGGGGTTAATATCCAAAATATATAAGGGGCCCCTACAACTCACTAGCAAAATATCAAACCATCCATGCTAAAAATTAGCAGAGGAACTGACATTTTTTCTAAAGAAAACATGCAAATGGCCAACAGGTATATAGAAAGGTATGCAGCCAACAGGTACATGAAAGGTATGCAACATCATCAGGGAAATGTAAATCCAATGCACAATGAGATACCACCACACATCTGAGAATGGTGATTATCCAAAAAGCAAGAGTTAAGGGTTGGTGAAGATATAAAAAAAGTTGTGTGTTGTTATGGAAATGTAAACTGATACAGACACTATGGAAAACAGTATGGAGGTTACTTAAAAAGTTAAAAATAGCACCACCATATTATCCAGCAATCACCCTCGGGGGTATTTATCTGAAAAAAAGTGAAATCAGGCTCTCAAAGACGTATCTACACTCTTATTTTCATTGTGGCACTGTTCACAATAGCCAAGATAACAATAACCTAAGTTTTAGTTGACAGATGAATGGATAAAGAAAATACGATGTGTATATGCAGAACTAGAATAAACAGTCCTAAAATTTGTATGGAACCACAGAGGCCCAGAATAGCCAAAGCAATCTTAAAAAAGAAAAACAAAACTGAAGGTATCACAAATCCAGACTTCAAGTTATATTACGAAGACAACAGTATGTTCCTGGTACAAGAATAGACACATAGATGGATCAATGGAAGTCTATTCTAAGGACCTCATAGATACTAACTCATTAGGTCCCCACAGCAACCATATGAGGTTGCTAAAGATGGAGGAACTGAAGCAAGAGAGATTATATAATTTTTTTTTTTAAAGATTTTATTTATTTGGCAGAGAGAAACACAGCGAGAGAGGGAACACAAGCAGAGGGAATGGTAGCGGGAGAAGCAGGCTTCCTGCAGAGCAGAGAGCCCGATGTGGGGCTCGATCCCAGGCCCCTGGCATCTGACCTGAGCTGAAGGCAGATGCTTAACGACTGAGCCACCCAGGTGCCCCTAGATTATATAATTTTTTTAATATCACCAAAATTATTAAGTGGAATCAGATATAATACTAAGCCATCTGCTCTTGACCTCCACAACAAACCACCTCTTGACATGCCATGTGCCATCCAGATAATTTTGGGCTTTACTACAAAAAAAAACCCATTGTTTATTACTGTATAATTTACCTGATTCCTGAGATACAGGCCAAAAATAACTTGCCTGTGAAATTTCAAAGCTGAACATAGAGAAATATAACTACTCACTGGGATAAACGGGAAATGCTATTCTCAAGAGGTTAATTATTGCAAATTAGGAGCTTTCAGTAGTCTGAAAGCATCAGGGAAGAAACAGTAGATTAGTACTGATAAAGAATCATGGCTTTGACGGGAAGCACTTTATATAAGCACTAATAAAAAAATCAGAAGTAGCCATGCTTTGGATGCTTAAAATTTTCAGGTTTTGTCATATTAAGAATTCAGTCAAAAAGACCCGAAAGGGCTTTAGGGATATAATAACTGAGTGAAAGAATGACTCTTGAATACAGACCACAATTTAAGGGAAATCATTCTCTATTTTAAAATGCATTTTTCTTACAATCATGTATTTATACTTAATTAGAGCATATTTATTTTTACTGTTTTGAAGTTAAAGTTTGTTTAGAGGGGCGCCTGGGTGGCTCAGAGGGTTAAAACCTCTGCTTTTGGCTCAGGTCATGATCTCAGGGCCCTGGGATCAGCAGGGAGACTGTTTCTCCCTCTCCCCCTGCCTGCCTTTCTGCCTATTTGTGATCTCTCTCTCTGTCAAATGAATAAAATCTTTAGAAAATACTAATAAAATTAAATTAAAGTTTGTTTAGAAAGACTAATGCTCCATTTCAGTAACTATGGATATGCTTACACTTTATACCCAAGTCAGGTGCTTTGTGATAGTCAACTAAAAGCACTATGAAAAAACAAACAAACAAACAAACAAACAAACAAACAAATAAATAAAAGTACTATGATCCCCAAGGTGCAGTGAAGTCTCTCTTATTCTCTCACCATGAGCCCTCCCATCAAGGTAAACAAGGTAAAACACATTAACTTTCTCCATACATTGCTTTATGGCAACTTACCAGTATTAGAAGTTGATTTCTATAATATGAATTTTTATTGCCCATATTTTAAACTCTCATGGCCTTATGTGTAAAATTTTACACACAAAAATGCTGCAAATTCTGACAAATTATAATAAGGAAATTGTTAATCTAAACTACTAGGAATGGGGAAATGACACTCCATTGATGTTGCTAATCATTTAACTTTTTTTCTTTTTCTTTCCTTACTTAAAAAAGTTTGAGGTTTTTCTTAAATTATAAATAATACATACTTATTATAGAGCATGCAGAATATATAGGATAGTAGCACACAGAGAAAAGAATCATTAGGTAAATATGATCACTTGTTTAAAAAATAGTGCATTTCATCTAGTCTTTTCTCTCTTAACAATTAGATTTATAAATAATATCAAATATTATATTCTTTATATTTAAAAATTTTATATTCTGAAAAATTATTTCTAAGTAGTAAAATGGCAGTAAGTTTCAGCTTAATCCAAAAAACTAAAGGAAATATGTGTGATAAAATTGTATTATTTACTAATAAACAATTAGTAACAGGAAATAATTTCTTTTATAATTATAGAAGAAATTAATTTTCTCTTTTACTATTTTCTATTTTCTTTTACCATTTCTATTTTCTATAACCAATGATCTAGAATCAATATAATTTGTAGTTTGTATATATTATATATCTATGTCTTTCTCTCATATTCTGTGCATTGTTGAGAAAGTTTATCTCAAAATGAGTTCTTTAAAGTATGTTTCTCTCAACATTATATTGTCTTCTAGTTTTGTTAAATTATTCAATTCAATTGAAAGTGTATTCTGTGAAAAATGCTGTTGGTATTTTGATAAGGATTCCATTAAATGTTTAGGTTGCTTTGGGTGGTAAAGGCATTTTAACAATATTGGTCCCCCCAATCCATGAACGTGGTATATCTTTTCATTTGTTTGTGTCATCTTCAATTTCTTTCATTAGTGTTTTATAGTTTTCAGAGTACAAGTTTTTTGCCTCCTTGGTTAAGTTTATTACTAGGTATTTTATTATTTGTGGTATAATTCTAAATGGGATTGTTTTCTTAATTTCTCTTTCTGCTGCCTCATTATTAGTGGATAGAAATGCAACTGATTTCTGTGGATTGATTTTGTGTCTTGCAAATTTACTGAATTTGTGTATCAGTTCTACTAGTTTTTTGGTGGAGTCGTTAGGATTGTCTCTATATATTATCATGTCATTTGATGAAGATAAGTTCTTTGCTCATTTTTATAGTTTTCAGTATTAATTACAATGTAAACATTTGTAATTTTCTGTTTATGTATTTCATAATGGTCAGATTTAATAAAATTTTATTCACTTCTTATCATTTCCTCTTCTTAGAAATGTAAGTAGAACATTTTAAAAAGATTTTCCTGTTTCTCTTTTAGCCTTTACTTTCCTATTTCCCCCAGAATATTTACATATCTACATTATTAGTATATTATAAACATTTCACAATTCTTTCATATTTGATCCCAGTTATCCTCAGAATTTAAGAGGGGACTGGCTAAGTGACACAAGTCAAGCAGAGAAGGACAAATTCTGCATTATTTCATTTATATGAGGAATCTAAAAGAGTCAAACTCATCGAAACAGCAAGTAGAATAGTAATTGACAGTGAATGGGGGATGAAGACGTGGGGAGATGTTGTTCAAAGCATACAAAGTTTCAGTTATGAAAGATGAAAAATTTCTAGAGATGTGATGTACAACATTATGCCTACAGTAACACTACTATTTGTGCATATGAAAATTTGTTGAGAATAGATTTCACGTTAAATGTTATCATAGAAAAAATGCAACCTTACTCTAAGTGGAAAAAAATTGAAAATATTTTCAAAGGCAATGTAAATTATTAAATGCATAAATGAAATTCTTTTCATAATTTCTACATTTCTCTAAATGCTTCAATTATCTAAGTTAAAACATGAAATATACCTTATAATTAATAATTATTTAAATTAAGTAAAAAAATGAGTTGATTTTTTAAAAAGATTTTATTTATTTGACAGAAAGAGAGATCACAAGTCGGCAGAAGCAGGTAGAGAGAGAGTGAAACAGACTCCTTGCTGAGCAGAGAGCCTAATGTAGGGCTCGATTCCCAGGACCCTGAGATCATGACCTGAGCCGAAGGCAGAGGCTTTAACCCACTGAGCCACCCAGACACCCCTAGAATGCTTTATTCTTTCTTTATGCAAGTAAATTCTATACATTCCTGGCACCCCTGATTTTTTATTAGTTAAAAAAATATATCTCATTATATAAAGATAAAACCATTCACAATTCTAATGGCTAATGTACTAATATAATAAATACGATTCATGTATACAAGCCCTGTAGATATATAAATTTGGTAATTATATGAATTATTTGACATTAAAAATATTATTAATGTCCAGCTGTCACCATTGGAAAACCTACACTAAATCATGGGTGCCTGCAAAATCACAAATTGGAAGATGAACAAAAGCAAACAAATAGATTCTTGGTAGGATTGTAAAATTTTATTTTACTATATGAGAATGTATTGCCTTCAGGGTTCCCAAAACAGGACCTCAAAAGTGCATTAAATTTGTATTTTTTCTTTTTTCTCTTTTTGCCTTTCTTCTTTTGCATTTTTTGAGACATAACTGACATATAACACTGTGTAAGTTTAAGTTGTACAACATGTTTTGGTACACTCAGATATTGCAAAGTGATTGCCACCATAGTGTTATCTAACACCATCATATCACATAATCATCATTTGTGTGTGTGTGGGAAGGACATTTAAGACATAGTTTCCAAGCAACTGTCAAGTGTATAATAGAATATTGTTAACCATAATCACAAAGCTGTGCATAAGATCCCAAATTTGTGTTTTTCTTTTCGAGTCATTCAAACTCTTTGTGTAAAGCAGTGTCCTTCTCTGACACCAGGAGGAGGGCAGTCCACAAGCTTCATGACCTTCCCATGCAATTGTCTCTGTTGTGAGAATGCAGAGTAAAAGTTGTGAAGAAAGGTTTTCCTGGAGCATAAAGCATGGTAGCCAATACAGAGATGCTGTGTCAGCACTGAGCACTGAATCCTGAAAGAAAAGGTGCCTATGTGCTCTGACATGATGTAGTATGGGAGGTTGTAGTATTTGGAGGCTTATAAAGAACAAGTCTGTAGAGGGGCTGATCTCTCTCAGGTTTTAGGGCTATAAGAAGTTTAATTATGGGGAAAATATTTTCTAAATTGTTAGTTGTTTTTCTCCTTCTAAATTTATTTTAGTAATACAAAATCTCCTATTCCATTCTTAGAGCTGAACTAAAGTATAAGAGTTGTGCAAACAAAAATACGTAAAAAAGTTAATTTTTTAGAATGATTTGAGTTTTAATACTACTGAATAGGAGTATAAACTGTCTTATTTTGATTATAGTTTGACACAAAAGGTCACATAGTTAAAAAAAATAAATGTCTTCATAATTATACTAGTGGTGTAACCATCCCTCAGAGCAATGTACTGACCAAACATGCTTGACCATGTACCAGCAATAGGCCCCTGGGGGAGGGGATGAGATAAGTCTTTGAAGCTGAGCACCTGGGAACACCCAGTCCACTCTGGGTGAAATGCCTCCTGCTTCTTTTTTCTGTTATCTCCCTTCTCCAGAGATCACCTGTAGTTAATTAGATGATACCTTTAAATGTGTTTACTCAACCACAAATCCTCTACTTCTTGATCAGGCATATCTTGCTTATCTATAATCTCCTCCTACTCCTTTGTTGATTGTTGCCTTGTATCTAATAAACATAAGTTTGAGGAGTTGTTGGGAGGCAATCTTCTCAACCACCAACCTCTGCTCCCTTTCTCTCTTTTTTTTAAAAATTTTTATTTATTTGACAGAGAAACACAGTGAGAGAGGTAACACAGGCAGAGGGAATGGTAGCGGGAGAAGCAGGCTCCCTCCTCAGCAGAGAGCCCGACGTGGGGCTCAATCCCAGAACCCTGGGATCATGACCTGAGCCCAAAGCAGACACTTAACGAACTGAGCCACCCAGGTGCCCCATGCTCCCTTTCTCTTGAAGCTGGCTTGTTTGTGCCTCATTCTTCTCCCATGTGCCATCAGCAAGTGGCATAGTGGTTCTCCATTAATATTTTATCTGTAAACCTGAAAATATATACACACAAATGTCTGTGAATAAAACATTCATATCCTAATTATTTCTATACATCTTAGACCTAGAAAAATTATAATTTCTTTCCTACCAATAACTGGTTTGTGATATCGAATAAATAATTTAAACACTGATTTTATTTCTTCATCTTTGTAATGAGAGTAATAGTATATTTATTATCATTCTCATTGGTGCAAAGCCATGAAATGTACATGCTGTTTCCAAAATATAAGATGATTATAATGATGAATCAGTGCTGCAGGGAAAGAAGTTCTTCCTCTACCCTTCAAGGTCTTCCAGCTGGAGTAAGAATTAAATTTACACGAGACAGATTAACAGGAGAAAACTAAAAACAAAATTTAATTTTCTGTGCACAGAGGCCCAATAATGGAATTGAGACCTGAAGAATTGACCAAGGCAGGCAGTTTTTATACTTTTTAGGCAAATGGACAAGAAATTTGTAAGGAATTGACACAGTAAACAAAAGAGGTGTTTGGGAGCTTTAATTAGTTGGGAATTCTAAACATAATTTAGCCTGAAGCAGTTGATTAGAAATATATATATTTGTTTTTTCCTGTTATGTCCAGATCGAGACCCTCCCAAAAGAACCCACAAAAGGCAGGCTGGATGCAAGAGCATGAGGGTTTATTTCCAGCTAACTGGGGCTCCCACCGGCACACCTGACGCAGTGCAGTGCTAAGGCAAGAAGCCCCGCCTCTCTCCTTCGAGGCATTTTTATGCATTCGAGTAAACAAGCACTTTACGTCACTACACACGTAGGCATTCCTTATTCTTTATATGGCAATTACCTAAATCTATGCATTTCATTGGTGCATTTGAACAACTCAGGGGCTAGCCATCACAAAGGGAAGATAAATTCCAGGAATAGTTTTCACGCCCATACCCTTAGGCCTATCTTTTTCTGGCATGCCCCTACCTTGTACACTTAGGCTTGTCTTGGAGGAACTTAAAACTGAACTCCACATTCACACTGTTTTCTCAGCTTTCATGTCTCTATCTCTGGTAATAAGGATGTCTTTTTACTCCTTAGTACAGTGAAGTTACTTTTCAAATGATAGGTTTATTTCCCACTTTCAGGGGGGACAGAGGAGGATCTTAGTGTTCTTGGATGGCTGTTTCATAAATAAGTTTTATTTAAAATCATCAAGGTCCTGGGATCGAGCCCTATTGGATTCCCTGCTTAGCAGGAAGCCTGTATCTCCCTCTCCCACTCCCCCTGCTTGTGGTTCCTCTCTCACTGTGTCTCTCTCTGTCAAATAAATAAATAAAATCTTAAAAAAAAATCATCAATATGCCAAAGGAGTACCTTTGAGGGTGGCCTGTCCTTGGCCCTTATGGTGCTTATTGTAGTGTCTTGCAAAGTAGTGATAAGGAACTCTCCACTGAATTAATTAATACCTGGATGCATATGATCCAAGCTCAGAATTTTTTTTAAAGATTTTAATTAATTATTTATTTGAGAGAGAGATGAAGCACCCATAATTGGGAGGAGGGGCAGAGGGAAAAGGGAGAGAGTCTCAAGTAGACTCTGCGCTGAGCCTGATGAGAGGCTCAATCTCATGACTCTGATATCATGATCTGAGCCAAAACCAAGAGTCACACACTTAACTGACTGAGCCACCCAGGTGCCTGAGATTCATTTCCTTAAAAGGTATACATCAAAAAAGGTATATGTAAGAGATGAATCACTAAATTCTACTCCTGAAACCAATATTACACTATATGTTAGCTAACTAGAATTTAAATAAAAAGTTGAAAAATAATAAATAAAAATAAAAGGAAGTCATCAATGAAGATGGTACCCCTATCATAGTTCATATGAGAAGGTAGGAGCCTGACTTGGAGAATGTGTCTCATTCTCAGCTGTAAAACTATCTCATCATAAAAATATAAAGATTTAATTTTTCCTTTGGGTAAAGTCAATTAACTAACATGGATGGCCACTCCAATTACCAAGTGAATCTAAAATGAATTCTGTGACAAATGGCTTCTGTTAAGTCCTCTTATTAAGGACTAGTTATGGTTTATCTTGAGAACATGTGTCCAATGTGCTGTTGTATCTGACTGACTATATAAAAAGGAGTGATTGCTTTATGTCATATTTTTTAGCAGATTGCTTGTGATATTCATCATATTCTAGTTTAATACTTACCCAATAATAATTTTTTAATCTCGTTTAACTTTGTGGAGGAGTTTTCAAATTTTGGAGGAGATTTTGTTTTAAATTAGTTTCCCCAACAATTCTGGCAATGGGAATAAGATGTTGTTTAAACCACCCAGTCCATGGTATATTGTTGTGGCAGCCCTGGATAACTAATACAGCCCTCCTCCCAAAATAAATTACTGATATTTTGGGAGTTGGATATCATTCAGAAGGAAAAAAAAAAAAAGTAAAACTAATTTGGATAGTAAAAAAAAAAATTGAAAGAAATGGAAGAGGAAATACAATAATTATAGGCACCTTCTCTTTCATGGAAGACATGTGTCTTTTCTCTGTTCTCTGTGTTCCTTCTTCCTTTGTTTGTCTTTATCTCTCATGGCCTCAAAAGACTCAAAAGAAGGGGTAAGTGAGACCTTTTAGATGGATGGATGGTTCTCCTGAAAAGAGCGAGAAGGACACAACTTTGTCAGCTGGTGATCACATATCTGCTTTGTTTGAGGAGCAGGTGTGAATGCTTGGTGGTGAAGTAAACCAGATTCCACCTCCTACCATCCCTACACCATGTAGTTAGGAGAGCAGATGCGATGAGACTTGATCTGGAAATAATTGAGATCTTGGATAAAAGACTGTGCCCTACAAAAGTAACAGGATGGACAATACTGTGCCTAGTCACTTAGAAACAAACAAAGCACACCTTACCAACAAGGTGCAAATCCGATGAATGCTAATGCAGGAAAGGAAGCAAAAGAGGCCTATACTTTACATTTTTCTTGTCTCAGAGAGAGGAAAACCAATCATTCTCATTTGGATCACGAGCAAAGCTGATGTCATTGAGAGGCTACCCAGGATTCCTAGGTCATCCCTTGCCTTCCTCTTCAGGTGATATGATTCATGTAAAGGCTTCCTTCCCTGAGCCCCAGAAGTTTTCAGTACTCTATTTTCAATTTGGAGCCTCACATATGGAGATATGAACTGGCTACTGCATGGAATTCTGCAACCAGCCAATTTTGTTCCTTTGATGGACCAGGAACACTGGGTTTCCAAAGATTACTGCATCAAGGAATTACAGTGACCAGGGAAAGCCAATTATTTGCCACCCCAGCACACAAGTATGGAAGACCAAAGGGTGAAAGAGACCCAGTGAAATGAGTGGCTAACAGATGTACTTGAAGGCTTACTGCTAAAGGTGACCTGGGAGAAGTTGTAGCACAGTACCCAAAAGGCAGATCAGTTTCTGGTTGATTTCTATCATTAATTAGTTTGTTGAGGCTTTCACAAAATTTATTGTCATGGATCCAAGGGTGGATCAAAATGGGCCTCTTATCATAGCCACCTTTATCTTGATTTTCTTGCAGACTCTCCAAACCCAAGTTATGGAAAAGGACAGACTATTATTCAGATTTTATCAGCAACTACTCAGTTTGAGAGTAATCTAGAGAAAGACAAAGATGAAATTAAAGACTGCTGGGGTGGCTGCTCAATTGGAACTCTTTACTAAATGGAATAATCCCTACTCTGACCAACCTATAAAAGGAAGAGAGGAAGAATGGGAACTATGTGTCATTTTTACAAGGTACCAAGATATTGAAAGAGGGATTGTATAAAGACATAGTGTAGGATGCAAGAGTAAGAGAATCAGAAAATCCCAGAAAGCTAGGGAATAATTGGTGAACCATTTCAAGTACACAGATGTGAGCAGTCTCAGAAGTGGAAACTGATGATACTTCACATGTAGTTTTCCCAGTTCTCACTTTGCGTTTGCTGAAGGTTGGTGGTATTTCGTATTAACCTTGTTCCTTTTCATCCTTGCTCCTTTTGCTCCTTGATGCCCATAGAGAGAGGTCGTCTGTCTGAGGAACATGTATTCTCACTTTCTTCTGTTTCTCCTGTTAATCTGCTGGGAGAGACCTACCATCAGAAAGGCTACCGTATTCTGTAATTCAAAAGGACAGTCTGTGCAGCATCTTGGGAAGAGGGTATTTTATTTACTCACCAGATGCCTTATGAAAGAGAAGGGATATGTCAGAAAGTGGCAGTCTAACTCCATGCTGGAAAAGCACCCCAAGCTGAAACCGATCAGTGTATCAACTTGGGTGCGAGGGAATAATGATACTGGTTTCATTTGAGATGTAGAAACAGAACAAAACAAAAGAAAACAAAACAAAAAAGAATAGGACATGGCCACATGTAAAGTGGTCTCCTTTGTTAAGGGCCTGATAAAAGGAATAAAATCAGTTACAAAAGAATTAGAAAAAACAAAGGATAATTTTACACTTCCTCTGTAATATTTCCATACTTCCAATAAGGAAGGAAAATAAATTTGATAAAGATGATTGACCATTATATAGATTTGTACAAGGTTTTAGAGAAGTAAATACACTTGTTATTGCATTCGTCCCTACAGCACCTCATCTTGCAAGTTTTCTGACTTTGGTATTATTGTCCGCAGAGATTTTCTCGGTAACTGATCTACAGTCCGCATTTTCTTTTCCTTCCTCCCTTTTTCCTTTCCTCACTTCCTTCCTTCTTTCCCTCCTTCCTTCTTTTTTTCTTTTTCTCTGTTTCTTTAACATATGAATTGAAATTCTTGTTTCCCTTTGCTTCTGAAGGAGTCTAATTTTTATTATACAAGATTTATCAAAGGTTTTGGATCCTCCCACTGCTTTCTTTAGTTATTTATAAACCGACAACAAAAAAAGAAACCTAGAGAAATATTTTCCCAAAAGGGATCTATAATTAGATAAATTTAGATGATTTTCTGGTAGCCTCAGAATTTCAGAGGAACACAAAAGCAATATTGTAGCTTTGTTATATTTCTTTGCTTCAAGATGGCATAAAGTTCCATTAGGCCAATTGCAATATTGCTTTAACTGATGGCATTTATTGTCAGCTACAGGCCATGTTACATGTTACAATCTAGAATGTTACAATCTAGAAGTGGGCTCATGTTGCAGATGTGATATAATGCGCCACTAATAACAACACCAACAAAAAAACTTGGACAGTTTTAGGGACTAGTATAATATTACAGGTAGCGGATTCTAGTTTTCTCAGAGTGAAAACAAAAACATCAACAGCAACTTTGATTTATGTGTTAATTCTGCAAAACATCTTGTTTGGTTCCTAGAATCTGAAGATTTTGAAACCTGCAATTGGCTATCATCTCTCTCCCAGCTTTGGGGGTTCCAGGTTTGTGGGAACTTAACATTTAAACATTCCAAATTTTGACCTGATTTATCTGATGCTTTGACTCATATTGCATGTTTACTTAGGAGTCATGCACTCATGGTAAAAGTGGCCCCCTTAAATCTTCCTATGTTGTTGTAAGTTTATAAAATTTTGGAAGTTTACATATTGTCTGAAATTAAGTCTGCACAGGCAGATAAATTAATAGGAGTTAGTAGAGCAATAAGTCTTGTTTCTGGATTTAAAATTAATATATTCATTTCTAAGATGTATAAATATATAAAATAAATATATATTCATCTCTATGAATATTTATGAATTTCTATAAGGTAGTTATGTAAATGTAACATATCCACACACACATATATATACAAACATATTCACAGTGAGGTTACTTCGATTACTTTGAGAGTCACATTTTACTAGAAAATAAGCATTATTTTTTACATTATGTTTTCTTTCTGTTCTCCCAGTAATGGTTCTCAGAATCTCATTTCCAATCAGCTCTAAATTGTACTGCTGGTATAAGCAAGGTCTGGACTGAAAAGTCCAACAATTTGATTAATGACAGCATAAAAGAGACACCATCTTCATTAGTAATTTTTGATAATAACAAAGTAAAAGTTAACTAATAGGCACACAGTCACTAAAGCCCAAATGTGAAATAAGAGTATTTTAACTGGTTTAACTGGAAGAATGATACAAAAAATCAACTAATAGAAGAATAGACATCTAGCATTGTAAGATAGAGACAGCAAAAGATAGTTTTAATATTACTTAACTTCGGGATACAATTTCTCTTCAGTTCTAGTAGAAGTTGATAAATAAATATTATACCTATTATTCAGGGAACAGTTATAGTAAACAGTTATAGTGAAACTGTTGATTTAAAAAAATTCCCATATTGTAGGTTTATCCTCAAGACTTAAAACAATTGAACCCATACACATTAAACAATAGAATTTCAATCTGTACCTTCCAATGTGTGTCTCATAATAATATTTCTATAGTAGATGGTGACCAGGAATGACGTTGTGTTTTATATCTATGAAAATTCATTTGCAAACAGAACACTAAGTAAGGAGCCTAGTATATCATACAGATGTGATGGTACTTATATAATTCTCTACAACTCAGGAGAAGTTTATTGGGCCTTGCAAGAAAAACTCTTAGTTAAAATTTTAGATTATTAGGATCCAGAAATAAGTAACTCTTAGACTTCGATGGAGAAAGACTTCATAAGGATCAAACAATATTCAGGTAGTTTATCATTGAAAACAAGCAGCAAAGATATCACAACAATTTGTAAAATTTATGTATGATGAAGAAAACCTGTGCATTGCTAACAAAGAGTGTCATTTAACCATTCACTATTGGTATGATATATTCAAAGGTTATTCACCAAAGGGAATTTATGCACTGATTTTTTTAAATAATTCTACTTTTTTATTTTTTTATTTTTTAAATATTTTATTTATTTGACAGAGAGAAACACAGCGAGAGAGGGAACACAAGCAGAGGGAATGGTAGCGGGAGAAGCAGGCTTCCTGCAGAGCAGAGAGCCCAATGCGGGGCTCCATCCCAGGTCCCTGGGATCTGACCTGGGCCGAAGGCAGACGCTTAAGGACTGAGCCACCCAGGTGCCCCAATAATTCTACTTTTTTAAATGAACATATAATGTATTTGTTTCAGGGGTACAGGTCTGTGATTCATCAGTCTTATACAATTCACACTCTCACCATAGCACACACCCTCCCCAATGTCTATCACTCAGCTACCCCAAACCTCTCAACTTCCCATCTACTCTAGCAAGCCTCAGTTTGTTTCCTGACGTTAAGAGTCTCTTATGTTTGGCTCCCTCTCTGGTTTCATCTTGTTGCACTTTTCCTTCTCTTTCCTTATGATCCTTTGCCTTGTTTCTCAGATTCCGCATATCAGTGAGATCATATGATAATTGTCTTCCTCTGATTGACTTATAGTCCAGTTTCATTCTTCTGCATGTGGCTGTCCAATTTTCTCAACACTATTTGTTGAAGAGACTGTCTTTTTTCCATTGGACATTCTTTCCTGCTTTGTTGAAGATTAATTCTGTTATTCCATCATAATTCTGATAATCACTTTAGTTTATATTTTACTATGAACTTACTGAATATTTAGGTGGCTGGAATTTTTCCAGAGAAAGGTAGAAACAGCAATGGAAATCATTATAAAATTGTTACTATTTTATAGTAACACAGGGTGGAGATTGTAGAGGGAAATAAGGATTAAAAAAGAGACTTAATTCTTCCTGCTGAAAATAAGAAAAAGAAACTACAACCACCACTTCCCTCTTTTAGAGAATTTGCTTGAGAAACCTTGTGATTAAAAGTTTTTTCTGTGTTTCTTTGTTATTTATATAAATCATTTGCGAGCTTCTTGCCAGTGTTAAAACTCAGGAATATCTTTTTCAAGACCTGGGAACTGTTCCTTCGAGTCGTTTTCATTGAGGAAGATCACATTTCTAGCTTAAAGTTTCTGTGGGTGGGTAGGAACCTAACTTCATCTGTACTTCACTCAAGTTGGGAAACTAACGTTGGTCATAGATATGAGAAGCTTATTTCCCTCCTAATATCGCCAGTGAGCTAAAATGAATGGTCAACTCAATCACCAAGTGCTTTTGGAACGAAGCTGGTGTGACAAATGGTGCCCGCGAGCCCTTTCACCTGAGGGCTAGTTTCTGTTATCTTGAGAACATTTTTGTGACGGATGACCGACTGTATAAAAAGGGGCAATTTCTTTTTTTCACCATCTCTTTAGTGGATCACTGTGGTATGCATCACATTCTGATTTAATAGTCAATAATAAAACTGTTTTCTTTCTCTTCTACCTTTGTGGAGAGGTTTTTAAGGTTGGAAGATTTTTGTTTTTAATTAAGTTTCTTCGACACCACCTCAATACCAAAGGATAGCAAAGGTTAACAATTCTCATGTACACTCCATCACTGAAATTGGGGATTTATAATTTCCCTCACTCTCTACTCAAAAATATTTGCAAATCAAAAATGTATTACAGAATAACTACATTATGATCTAGGAACATAAGAATGCTTTTGTTCGTGAAAATAACATTTCTCAAAGATAAAATGTAATTTTTCCACTATTAAAGGATTTTAAATCATTGAAATGTACTATCAGCATGCTCCCTATTTTGAATAAATTAAATTATGGAGGGACATGGTGGGTTGCAAATTTGGAAAAAAATATTTCACTTGAATTAAAAAATATGTATGCCAATATAATATTGTTATATTTAAAAGCTTATAACCAAACATAATCTTTTACAGCAAATTCAATAGTAAAAACTGAAAAAAAAATAAGATACAACTAATAAGGAGTAATAGTGAATAATGGACAACATTGTTAACAAATGCAATTGAAATTTAAAAGAAACATTCTCCTTTGTACGAGATCTTTTAAATTGTACTTTGTATATATAACAAATAATTTACTCTTGTAATATGTTTTTAAATTAGATTTTCATTTCTTATTCATTTATCCAAAAAAATTGCTTAGTCTCTCCTTATAAATCCCATTTATCTCATGTATTTTCATAGTATGTCTGAAGAAATACTGAAAGGAAAATATATGCCAAGAACCATTTGGTAGATTATATATTTGACTTAGATATGTGTATGAATATTTCCAATGAATTTCAATGCATCATAAGTTCAGAGAAAAGTGTTCCAATTTTAAAAATAAATAGCTACTGGCCTCAGCATAATTTAATATATGCTTGTGCTTCCTTTCCATTTTATTTTAATTCTTTCCTTGATGTTTCTGGATGACCTTTGGCAAGTAACTCGATTTTCTGTCCATTTTCCATTTTGGTCTAGTAAGTATTCTCTGCTTCTCTTGATAGCAAACAAATGCCATGCTAAATGCCTCCTTCCTTCATTCACAGGTTCATTTTTAAGTTAATATGTATTAAATACATACTACATACCACAAGTTGTCCTATATAATTTCTCATCTCCACTTGAGTATCTAACTGGTATCACAAATTCAAACTATCCAAAATTTATACCAAACCTTCTCCCTCTGTAACATTAATTTTTTTAAAAAAGATTTTATTTATTTATCCGACAGAGAGAGAGAGAGATCACAAGTAGGCAGAGAGGCAGGAAGAGAGGGGGAAACAGTGTCCCTCCTGAGCAGAGAGCCCAATGCAGGGCTCCATCCCAGGACCCTGCGATCATGACCTGAACCAAAGGCAGAGGCTTGACCCACTGAGCCACCCAGGCACCCCTGTAACATTAATTTTTTAAGTGAAAGGTTGTCCCATTTGATGGAATGACACTTCCAAATACCTAGTTTTCCAAACTATAAACCTCAAGTCCTACCCTATGTTCTACAAATTATCAAATTCTGCCTATTTTAACTCCTAATGATATGAAACTCTGCTTTTTCACATCTCCACTGGTACCATATATCTTAGTTTTTTCCTAAATGCATTCTTCCTCCATTCAATTTGCTTTCCATACTGTAGCCAAAGTAGCATATGCAGAATGGAGATATAAATGCCTCACAGCAGCACACTGTTTCACAATTTTAACAGCTTTCTATTAATATAGGCTAAAGACTGACATCCTAACATGAATTCAAAGAATATGCATGATGTGACCTTTACTCATATTTTTACATTATCTTTAATACTGCCCCAATCCACACATGATCCACCCTACATTCTTCCCGACATTTTTCAGGAATGATTTATGCCTTCTTTTTCCTAAGCATTCTGCCATGTTTTTCCTCTTTTTGGAATGAATCTTTCCCTTTTTTCTTCATCTACCCAACTGTCACAAATTTTTCAGAGTTCAATTTATGCATAATCTCATTGAAAAGGCTTTATCCAGATCTCGAGATGTTAGTCATGTCCTGTAGTATATGCTGTCATAGAAGCTTGTAATTTTCTCAAACATCATTTATTGACATTTAAAAATAATTGTCTCGGGGTGCTTGGGTGGCTCAGTGGGTTAAAGTATCTGCCTTCGGCTCAGGTCATGATCTCCCGGTGCTGAGATGGAGCCCCACATCAGGCTCTCTGCTCAGCAGGGAGCCTGTTTCTCTCTCTCTCTACCTGCCTCTCTTCCTACTTGTGATCTCTGTGTCAAATAAAAAAATAAAATCTTTAAAAAATAATTGTCTAATTATTTCTTTGATTTCTGTCTCTTAGTCTAGACTTCAAGTTCAAAAAAGTGCTCCCCTGTCTTGCTATAAATAGTTGTAAATGCAGTGACAAGTTTAATGCCTTGAACACAGTAGGTGGGCAGTAAATATACGAAAAATAAATTAAACAAATACATAATATTTAATTCATTCTAATTTCACATTTTTAGCCATAAAACTGTAAGTGTAATTCATCAATCCTCAAATAAAAGCATTGAAGAATATAGATAGGAGAAACAAATAAAATAGTAGTATTTTCTCAATTTTAGTTTTTTTGCTTCTTGAAACTTTAAAATTCACTAGCATCTTTCTTGCCTTGTTCCTTCCCTCTTAATGCCTTTCTTCATTTTGGGTACACAGTCTCAAAAATATAAAAAAGGATGTGATCTCAAGAGTGAGAAATGAAGTCTTCACACTGAGCAATTAAAAGGGTGACTTAACGCCTTCCATTTACATGGGTGAATCTACACACAGTAATTTTTTTTTTTTGGTTTATTTTTTTTTCTTAATTAAATATTTATTTTGCTGGGTAAACCGTTTGATAGTTTTAACAAATCAATGAAGTCAAACGTTTAAATGCTATTTTAATACAGGCAGAATCTAATACAAAATAAAGGCTTTTCTCTCCTAACTGAGAAACGTTGAACAGAATATTGAAATAGGTTATTCATCCAAACAGCCACTCAAGATTTTTTAAATCCAGTTAATTATAAACATGTGTAATGTGACTATCTGGTGATTTGAGAATGCCAAAGTTACTGTGCGGGGCAAAATATTTAAACCTAATTCTGCCAAGACAATTTTCTTTTTATGTAGAAGAGAATGCCCCTCTATCTGAACTGTACATAATTTTAAAGGTTTCCCAACATTTCTTGATGAAATAATGTTATTTGACTTCCCTGATCATTCTTGATACATCAAGAGGTGGATTGGATTAGAAGAAGGTTGGTAGTCAGCTGGGGATGTGTGTCCACCAATGTGTATTCTGCTTTATATTTTTAACCCCAACATGTTCACATTTTGATAGAACTGTGTTGTTCTGCCTGGTTTTATTACTTTAAAGATCCCCTAAGAATGAGAATGAACAGAGGGCTTAAAATATTAGAAAAATAGGTTGCCTGGGTGGCTCAATTGGTTGAGTGTCTGACTCTTGATTTTGGTTCAGATCATGGTCTCAGGGTTTTGAGATTGAGCCCCCCACCAAGGCTCTATGCTCAACACAAAGTCAGCTTGGGTTTTTTTTCCCTCTACCTTTCCATCGGCCCCTCCCTCTACTCATGTGTTGCACACTCTCTCTCTTTAAAATCAATCAATACATAAAACTTTAAAAATATTAGGGAAGTATATAACAAATGCATCTTTGGAAAAAGTGGAATTACTACCAATTCTTATAGAAAGCCAATTGCATGTTGAGGTGGCAGCAAAGTTCATTGAAGTGGCCAATAAAATCATGCCTTGTTAAGAGATCTTCTACCTCCTGAATGTTTCTATATTGATATTTTGTTTATTTTTTATTGTCTGACTTACCTTCATTCACCTCTTAAATTATAAATATTCTATTGTTCACTTCCTCCTCCTTTCCTTCTAAAGGTTTACACAGTAAAATTTAGCTATCTCTAAATTTTGAACTATCATCTTTTTGTTTTATTCATGTCCATTTTGTATCTCCATAAATTATTTCTTTTGATCCCAAACGTTAGATTTTTAACTGGCTGATAACTATCTCTTCTTAGATATTTCATTGACAACTTGAACTCGGTCAATAACTGGTGTGACATACTTGGATGAATTCTAATCTATTTTGGGAAATCTTTGAGGTAGGGATGAGGTTAGGGAGTTATTGCCATTGTGTAGACTAAGGTTTCTCTACCTTGGCTCTGCTGACATTTTGGTTCTTTGGGTCAAAGAACAACAAAGATAGTTCTTTGTTGTGGAAGCCTGTTCTGTGCATTGTAGGATATTTAGTGTTATATTTAACCTCTGTTCACTAGATTCCCATAGGACCCTGTTCCTAGTTGTGCCAGAAATGTTTCTAAACATTGTCAAATATGCCTTTGGGGGGAAAACCACCCTCAATGGAGAACCACTGAGAGAGATGATAAAAGTCTATACTAGGACAGCAAAAGAGAAAATAGAGAAGTAATGAAACTAGGAAACATTTTGAAGGAAAAGTCAATGAGATTAATGACCGGATATACAAATTTAAGGAGAAGAAAAAATTGCAAGTTGCTTTCTATGCCGCTTACCAAGAAATTCCTAAAATGTAAAGTCTTGTATATTTGCATTTTTATTTTCTATGCCTTTTTTCAAATGATTCCCTTTACCCAGATTTCTCTTTGATGTTCCCATACATTCTTAATAAAGTTTTATTAATCTTTAAGGCCTAACTCAAATACCACTCATCATCATTGTGACTATTTCTCCATTGTTAAACTCTAACAGAGAATATATTTTCAGCATTCTTTGAGTCATGAGTGTCACTAGAATTTCATGATGAATGTATTTCCCATGTTTTTAATGGTAGAAACTTTCATCATTTTTATATCTCTTCATAACTCATCACACTACATGGAATACAATAGGTGCTTTCAATATTAAATAACTTGTATAGATACTAAAATCCAGACTAATAATGCTTTTACAGAGTGAACTATTATTTTTATAAACCAAATACTTGAATATTACTCTTGATTCTGAAATAATAGGCTAACTCTAATTTATTTTCAAACATTTATTGCTTTGTGCAGGGCAGGTAAATATAAATGTGAAGTATAATGAGACAATTTCAGTAATATAAAGTGCAGAAATCTAGAATAAGAACACTTATAGCTACTGAAACTAGAAGTTGATAAAGTAACCCATTGACCATTTCATATATAGCAGAATGGACGGTCAAAATGACTGTGATGACTTAAATGTTTCTCTAAGTAGCAGAAATCTTATTTATCATTGATTAATATTGCTATCTTAGTACTATTATATGTTTGATTTGAGAATATGCCTTAGATTAAAAAAAATGTAGGGAGTTATGGATGGAGTCTATTTTCTATACCTTCAAGAAAGGAGTCTGAAATTTCAACCTATAAATATACTTATGAATTGTCTAGACAATATGTGAGGGGTCATATTCACATTTCAGGAAACTCTTTATAAAATTAAGTTTAAAAATACAATCAATTTATTATATCAGAATAAAGGAGTAAAATGAACTTTGTGAGCCAAATATTTCAAAGTAACTTTTACAGAGCTTTGCATCCATGGGTTCGAACCAAGTGAATTGTTTTCATTCACACACCCTCTTATTCAGCATTCCCACTGAGTTATTGTAAATTATTTCACTAAAAGTGCTGTAACATGAATTTCTTTAATCTCAAAAAAGTACTCTTCTTCTATGATGGGATATGATGGTATTTTGAAGTTATGTAATATCAGAGAGTATAAGTTTTGAGGTTAGAAATACATAGCCCTTGTATTTTAAAAATTTCAAATGTAAAGCAAATGTTTGAATTTTATTATACTGCCTACCAGAATTATGGACTGTTTTATCAATACATATTAACTGGTAGGATATATTGTTTAAGTATCAAAATGCAAAACTTATTCCACAAGAAATGAAAATTTAGAGAGCTAAAGTTTTGTCTGCAAGATCTTGAAAAATGACTTCACTTGAAATTTTTTACCGAATTAAAAAAAAACAAATGTTGCAATGATATTTCATCAAAAAAAGCTCCCCTTCATTTTGGGTACACAGTCTCAAAAATATAAGAAAAAAAGCTCCCTATTTATCTCTCTGGCACATTATTTAAAATAATCAGATAATAGAAAATGAAACACTATATATTTGCATTAATGTTTAAAAGATAATTTCCTCTAGCCACTTAGGCAGAACTATATTCCCATTACGCTAATGTCATTGTTTTCCATACTCTGTTCATCTGCCTCCATATAAAATTCATTAGATTTCCTCAATGTACAGATTTTAAAATTAGTCATATTGTTATCAGCTTTGCCATGGCAAAGGTAAAACCCTGGGCTTTCTTATATGCCCTGTCTTCTATCTCTCACTATCTCTCACAGTTCACTCAATAATTTATATATATATATATAATATATATATATATATATATATTATATATATAATATAAAATATATATATTATTGTATATATATATCATATATATATCATGATGTCATGTATATATATATGATATATATATATATATTATTATAACCCATATATAGGTTCTGGAATATAGGCAGTCCTCAGTTGATAGTTGCCTTATAACTAAGACCACAAGGTTTATTGTTTGACTTAAGTTGGAATTCTTCCTCTAGTACTTGTTATTTATATGGCCTTTGCAAGTTGCATCATCTATCAAAGGATCAATTTTTTCACTTTTGAGAATCAGACCTATGATTCAGGGTTGTGGGAATAAATGAAAGAGATACTGTATTTAAAGTGTTTACTGTAGGGTCACCTGGCTAGCTCAGAAGGTTAAACCTTCAACTCTTGCTTTTGGGTCAGGTCTTGATATCAGGTCTGTGGGGTTGCCCTGCCTCAGGGCTCTGTGCTACAGGCTCCACACTCAGTGGGGAGTCTACTTGTTCCTCTCTCTGCTCCTCTCCTTCTGCCTCTCCCCCTGCTGGTGTTTCTCTCTCAAATAAATAAATGGAATCTTAAAAAATAAGTAAATAAATAAGATGCTTAGTGTAATGATTGGCTCATAGTAAGCCTTAAACAAAAACTAGTAAAAATTCTAATTAAATCACTAGCATAGCAAACTCTGGGGTTATAAAGTCTTCTGAAGCTTGCAATTTTGAAATTATAGTTAAACTTTGAAGTCCTATGACTTAATGAACAGATTTGGGTTCAAGAATATGAAAATATGTTCATCAGATAAATATGTGAAGGAATAGGACCAAGAAAAGGACATAATAAAAATATTTTGCAAAAGGTCTAAAGTTCGATTTTATGGCATAGGAAAGAGTTCTTAACTCTTCTGAAGTATAGATTATTAAAAGCTATCCCAAGGTTGTACAGGACTAGTGATAGAAAAAGGTAACCCCTTGAAGGGAAAGCAAGCAAAATAAACAAAACACTTGATCACCTTCCCAATAGCCACTTCCCAGTGCAAGTGTGCTTCAGTCAAAATGGACTAATGCCACTGTCTCCTGACTGCTCTCATTTATAGTTTTTCTCTTCTCCACTTTATTTTCATCATTATTGCCTAATTGAACTTCCTAATTCATAATTCTATTTGAAAAAACATCAATTGTACTCTATCACTTGGACAGACAATTAAAATTCTCTGTCTCTGGTATATCAGATCCTTTATCACGTGGCCTCAACTTGCCTCTGCAAAATTTCTCAATCTTCTATCCTCCATGCATACTATGATCTAAATTCCATCCATTTAAAAAAATCCATCTTCACATTATTCATTTATTAATTTATTCACTAAACCAGCATAAGCTTATAGAGTATCTGAAATATGCATGTCACTGTTGGTTCATGGGAATACATAACCATACTGCTTGCTTTTAGCAAGCTTTACAGTCTGTTGAGTAATGTCATTCATCAATTGCAATAGAGTATGTACTGTGTACAAATTAAATGTGGGTGCATTAAATTCAAAGAAGATGATTATCTAAATCAGATTGGGAGTTGGACTCCCAATTAAGAATGGACTCATAGGGGTAAGTGCTGAGCTGATTGATCCTAAGGGGCAATTAGAATCAAGCTAAATAAAATGATAAATGATATTGCAGGTAAAACGAACACTTTATATGAAGAACACCAGGGCCTTAATAGGAGCTGAGGATTATACATATATACACACACATACTGGTTTCACGTATATGTATTCATATATGTATATGAGCAAGTTTTTAAAAGATGCTTTGTGTTAACTTAAGAAACTTGAGGAATCTATAGGATTTTCTACATTTAAGACTGTGTTATCATCAAAAAGAGAAATTTTGCTTCTTTCTTTCTCATATGGATGACTTTTTTTCCTTTTCTTGACTAATTTCTCTGGCTTGGACTCCAGTACTGCATTGAATAAAAATGTGAAAAGTGCATACATTTGCCTTGTTCCTTATTTTAGAAGAAATTTTCCAGTTTTTCACAATAGACTATAATGTTAGCTGTGGTCATATTTGACTTTTATTAATATTGAGATAAATATTTTCTGTGCTCAGTTTGTTGAGCATTTTTAACATGAAAGTCTGTTGGATTTTGTCAAATGTTATTTCTGTATCCATTGAGATGATCTTGCAATTTTTATCATTCATTCTGTTGATGTGGTATATCACACTGATATAAACTTGCTCAAGAGGTATAAAAGTTTCAGTTATGCAACATGTATAAGTTCTAGAGATCTATCGTACAACATTGCATTTCTGGTTAACAATACTATGTTGTGAACTTAAAAATGGTTAAGATGGAATCTCATATTGTTTTTTTTTTAATTAATTTATTTATTTATTTATTTTTTGGGGGGTAGATATTTAGTGAAAATTCTTTTTTTTTTTTTTAATTTTTATTAACATATAATGTATTATTTGCCCCAGGGTACATGTCTGTGAATCTTCGGGCTTACACATTTCACAGCCCTCACCATAGCACATACCCTCCCCAGTATTCATAACCCAGCTACCCTATCCATACCCCCCTACCTCCCCAGCAACCCTCAGTTTGTTTCATGAGTTTAGGAGTCTCTTATGGTTTGTCTCCTTCCTGATCCCATCTTGTTACTAGAGGGTATTTTGCTAAACAAAATAAGTCAGTCAGAGAACGATAATTATCATATGATCTCTCTGATATGAAGAATTTGAGAGGCAGGTTGGGGGGTCTTGTGGGGGTTGGGGAGGGAAATGAAACAAAATCATGTTAAGTGTTCTTACCACAAAAGGAAAGATACCACAAATATGTTTATCACCTTGATTGTTGTGATATCTTCATGGATACATACATATGTTAAAATTCATTAAATCATATATTTTAAGTATGAGTCATTTCTCATACGTCAATTGTATCTCAATTAGCTGTTTAAAGAAAGTTTGAAATTGATTCTAATCCTTAGTGACAACTTTGAAATATTTAAGTGGAAAGTTTTGTGATGAACTTTGCATTTTTAAATCTACTCTCAGTCCTGCAAGGGTAGAATCTTGGCAACCTTCTGCCTTCCTCCAGGAGGATCAGTGCAGGTGCTCACTGCAAGAGTCTGTAGAGTTTGGTGCACAAAAAGTGAAGACTTCTTGTTTCTGAGACTTTACTGAAGAGAGGGGGCCATTATCATTCAGCCCCAGGGCTAGAGAACAGAGTGCGGCTATTTTTATTTAATTTTTAATTTTAATTTTTATTTTCGTCGTCTAAAGAGGATGTGGAGAGCCTTTGAGGAACGAAAACCACAGAGAGCAACCAGGAAAGGCTTGTACCAATCCCAGCACCCTGGCAAGGGACAGTGCAACTCCACTCAGGCAAAGACATCTGAAAACCAGCAGAGCAGGCCCCTCCCCCAGTAGACCAGCTGGAATATCAGGGAAACAACAAATTTATGGAGCACCCAGGACTGGGAAACTCCAGCACTAGGGGAAAATATAATATAAAATTTGAGGGTTTTTTTTTTCCCATAATTTATTTATATTTCAGTTTAAAATTTTCCTTTTTTTCTTTTTTCCTTTTCAACTAGGTTTTTTTTTTTTTTAATTTTATCAACTCTTGGTTTTTAAGTCTTTTCTTTAACTTTCAATTTACGTTTACATTTTATAGATATATTCTTCATTTTTGGCTTCCTTTCAATGTATTCAATTTTATTTTTGTATATACATATTTAAGTTTTGCTTTCTTTACAATTTTGGGATTTAGCATCTTCTAACAAACAGACTAAAATATACCCAGGACAAAGGGGAAGCACCCTGTTTTGTCCACTCAGGGGATTATATTCTCTCTAACTCCTCCCCTTTTCTTTTTCTCTTTCTTTTCTTTTTTCGGTTTTTAATCTCTTCAGATTTATCTAGTGTGTATTTCACTTGGGTTATGGTTGATTTTTTAAAATTTTGTTCTCTCATTCATCTATTCTGGGCAAAATGATAAGAAGGAGGAATTCACAACAAAAGGAAAAAAAAAGAAGTAATACTCTGTCACAGGTCTAAGCAATATGAATATAAGTAAAATATCAGCACAGTTACTCAAGATAATGAATATAAAGTTACTAACTGTGCTTGAGAAAAGCATGAAAAACAATAGAGAATCTCTTAGTGCATAAATAAAATCTAATCAGGCCAAAATTAAAAATATTTTAACTGAGATGCAGTCTAAACCTGATACTTTAACAGCTAGTGTAAATGAGGTAAGTGACAGAGAAGCCAAGCCGATGGAAAGAAAGGAAACTGAGGAAAAGAGAGAAAAATAAATAATGAACCATGAGGGGAGGCTTTGAGAAGTCAGCAATACTGTAAAGGGAAACAATATATCTAATTATTAGGGTGTATGAGAGAGAAGAGATAGAAAGTCACAGAATGTATATTTGAGTAAATCATAGCCAGGAGTTTCCCTAATCTGGGGAAGAAAACAGGGATTCAAAGTCTAAAAGGTAGAGAGAACCACCCTCAAAATCAATAAAAATAGATCAGCACCCCTATATATAATAGTGAGTCTTGTAAATTTCAGATATAAGAGAAAATCCTGAAAACAACTTGAGACAAGAGTTTCTTAAACTACAGGGGTAGAAATATTAGGCTGACAGCAGACCTATCCACAGAGACCTGGAAGGCCAGAAATGGCTGGCATGATATATTTAGGGTACTAAATGACAAAAATGTGAAGAATACTTTATCCAGCAAGACTGTCATTCAGGATGGAAGGTGGGATAAAGAGCTTCTAGGATAAACAGAAACTAAAAAAATTTGTGATCACTAAACCAGCCCTGCTAGAAATATTAAAAGGGATCCTTTAAGCAAAGAGAGAGGCCCAAAGTACAATTGACCAGAGAGGACCAGAGACAATATACAGAAACAATGACTTTACAGGTAATACAATAGAACTAAATTCATATCTCTCAAGAGTTACTTTGAATGTAAATGGGCTAAATACTCCAATCAAAAAGACACAAGATATCAGATCAGATTAAAAAAAAAAAGACCCATTGATGTGCTGTCTATAAGAAACTAATTTTAGATACAAGGCACCTCCAGATTGAAAGTGTGGGGGTGGAGAACAATTGATCATGCTAAAGGACATCAAAAGAAAGCTGAGTTATCAATCCTCATATCAGACAAATTAGATTTTAAACCAAAGATTTTAATAAGAGGTGAAGAGGGAAACTACCACACTTCAAGGGTCTACTTAAAAAGAAGAACTAACAATTCTAAATAATTTTATGCTTCTAACTTGGGAGTGGCCAATTATATAAACCAATTAACAACAAAATTAGAGAAACACATTTATAATAACAGAGTAATAGTAGGGTATTTTAACACCCCTCCCCGCATCAATGGACAGATCACCTAAGCAGAAGATGATCAAGGTTACAAGAACTTTGAATGACACACTGGACCAGAGAGATTTCACAGATTTATAAAAAGAATATACATTCTTCTCGAGGGTACATAGACCAGTCTCCTGAATAGATCACATACTGGGTCACAAATCAGGTCTCAACTAGTACCAAAAGATTGAAATCATCCCCTGCATATTTTCAGAACACAATGATTTGAAATGTGAACTCAATTCCTAGAGGAAATTTTGGAAGGAACACGAATACTTGGAGACTAAAGAGTATCTTACTAAAGAATGAATGGGTCAACCAGGAAATTAGAGAGGAATTTAAAAAATTAAAATTCATGGAAACAAGTGAAAATGAAAACACAGCTGTTCAAAATCTTTAATATGCTGCAAAACTACTATGAAGAAGTAAATAACAATAGAAGCCTTTCTCAAGAAACTAGAAAAGTCTCAAATACACAAACTAGCCTTGCACCTAAAGGAGGTGGAGAAAGAAGAGCAAATAAAACCTAAACAAAGAGGGAGATGAAAATTAATAAAGATTAGAGCAGAAATCAATGAACTAGAAACCAAAAGAACAGTAGAACACATCAATGAAACTAGGAGTTGTTTCTTTGAAAGAATTAATAAGATTGATAAACCCCTGGCCAGTCCTATCAAAAAGAAAAGAGAAAGGACCCAAATGAATAAAATCATGAATGAAAGAGGAGAGATCATAACCAACACTGAAGAAATAAAAACAATTATAAGAACATATTATGAGCAACTACATGCCAACAAATCAGGCAATCTGGAAGAAGTGGATGCATTCCTAGAAACACATAAATTACCAAAATGGAAACAAGAAGAAGTAGAAAACATGAACAGACCCAATAACCAGCAAGGAAATTGAGGCAATAATAAAAAATATCTCAGTGAACAAGAGTCCAGGCCTGCTGACTTCCCAGGGGAATTCTACAAATATTTCAAGAATTAATACCTATTCTTCTGAAGCTGTTTGAAAAAATAGAAATGGAAGGAAAACTTCTAAACTCATTCTGACAACAGCGTTACCTTAACTCCCAAACCAGACAAAGATGCCACCAAAAAGAAGAATTACAGACCAGTATCCCTAATGAACATGGAGTCCGAAATTATCCCCAAGATACTAGCCAATAAGCTCCAACAATACATTAAAAGAATTATTCCCCACAACCAGGTGGGATTTGTTCCTGAGATACAAGAGTGGTTCAATATCTGCAAATCAGTCAGTGTGATACTCTACATAAATAAAAGAAAGCGCAACAACCTCATGATCCTCTCAACTAGTGCAGTAAACCTTTTGACAAAGTACAGTATTCTTTCTTGATTAAAATTCATTACATCTAAGGATAGAGGTAACATACCTCAATATCATAAAATACATATACATACAGCCCACAGTGAATATCACTACTGGTCAATATAGTACTAGAAGTCATAGCCTCAGCAATTAGATGACAAAGAGAAATGAAAGACATCTGAATCATCAAAGAAGTCAAACTTTCAGTCTTCACAGATGACATGATACTCTATGTGGAAAACCCAAAAAACTCCACCCCAAAATTTCTAAAACTCATACACAAATTTAGCAATGTGGCAGGATATAAAATCAATGCACAAAAATAGTAGGATTTCTATCCACTAACAATAAGGCAAAGAGAAATGAAGGAATTGATCCCATTTACAATTGCACAAAAAATGACAAGATTCCTAGGAATAAATCTAACCAAAGAGGCAGAGGATCTAGACTCAACAAAACTATAGAACACTTATGAAATTGAGGAAGGCACAAAGGAACATAAAAATGTTCTATGCTCATGGAATGGAGAAAAAAATATAGTTAAAATGTGTGTGCTACCTAGAACAATCTACACATTCAATGCAATACCTATCAAAATACCATTGAAATTTTTCACAGAGGTGGAACAAATAATCTTAAACTTTGTATGGAATGAGAAAAGACCTCAAATGCCAGAGGAATGTTGAAAAAGAAAACCAATGCTGGCGCATCACAATGCCAGACTTCAAGCTTTATTACAAAGCTGTAATCATCAAGACAGTTTGGCGTTGGCACAAAAACACACATAGATCAATGGAGCAGAATGGACAGCCTGGAAATGGACCCTCAACTCTATGGTCAACTAATCTTTGACAAGCAGGAAAGAATATCCAATGGAAAAAAAGACAGTCTCTTCTACAATTAGTGTTGGGAAAATTGGACAGCCACACGTAGAAGAATGACACTGGATCATTTTCTTACACCATATACAAAGATAAACTCAAAATGGATGTAAGACCTAAATATAAGACAGGAAATCATCGAAATCCTAGAGAAGAACAAAGGGAGCCACCTCTTCAACTTCAGCTGCAGCAACTTCTTGCAAAGCACATCTCCAAAGGCAAGGTTAACAAAAGCAAAAATGATCTATTGGGATTTCATCAAGATAAAATCCTTTGCACAGTAAAAGAAACAGTCAACAAAACTGAAAGGCAATCTATGGAATGGGAGGAGATATTTGCAAATGGCATATCAGATAAAAGACTAATATCCAAGATCTATAAAGAACTTACCAAACTCAACACCCTAAAAAACCAAATAATCCAGTGAAGAAATGGGCAGTAGACATCAATAGACATTTCTCCAAAGAAGACACACAACTGGCCAACAGACACATGAAACAATGCTCCACATTCCTTGGTATATGGGAAATACATATCAAAACCACAAAGAAATACTACCTCACACTAGTCAGAATGGCTAAAATTAACAAGTCAGGAAACAACAAATGTTGGCCAGGATATAGACAAAGGGGAACCCTCTTACATTGTTGGTGGGAATACAAGCTGGTATAGCCACTCCAGAAAAGTGTATGGAGGTTCCTCAAAAAGTTGGAAATAGAGCTACCCTAGACACAGCAATTACACTACTAGGTATTTACTTGAAAGATACAAATGTAGTGACCCAAAGGGGCACGTGCACCCCAATGGTTATAGCAGAAATGTCCACAATGGCCAAAGGCCAAAGTATGTAAAGAGCCCAGGTGTCCATTAACAGATGAATGGATAAAGAATATGTGATATATATATATATATATATATATGTATATATATATATATATGTATATATATATATGTATGTATGTATGTATATATATCCACACACAATAGAATATTACTCAACCATCAGAAATGATGAAATCTTACCATTTGCATCTCCATGGATGGGACTGGAGGGTATTATATTAAGTGAAATAAGTCAAAGAAAGACAATTTCCATAGAGTTTCTCTCATTTGTGGAATATAAAAAACAGCACAGAAGATCATAGGGGAAGGGAGGGAAAACTCAATGGGAAGATTCTCATCAGAGATGGAGAAAAACTATGAGCAGCTTAACTATAGGAAACGAACTGAGGGTTGATGGAGGGAAGGTGAGTGGGAGATAGGATAAATGGATGATAAGCATTAAGAAGGGCATGTGATGTGAAGGGCATTGGATGTTATATGCAACTGACATTTTAATGAACACCACATCTTTTTTTTTTTTTTTCTATTGAGCACATCTGAAACTAATGATGTATTATATTTTGGCCAATGAATTTAAAAAAAAAGAGAGAAAAAATAACTGAAAAGTACTATTAGGAAATAAAGAGACTAGAGTGGAAAGGATACCAACTGATATGAGGACGGGAGATAGCAGCATAATTATTATTTAGGGGGAAATACCTAGAAGCCTAAATAAGGCAGCAGATCAGGATGGAGAGGTTGGTGAGAGTCAAAACAATCTAACAAAAAATGCTGAATGGATGTGAAATGATTTGGCGACTTCTCAGATGTAGTAGGGGATACATACCATTCAGAGGAAAAACTCTAACATAATTCACAGGCAAAATTTGCGTAGGCCATGAGATGCTGACTCAAAGAATCTGGACATCTTCTGACATAATCTTTTTTTTTTTTTGCACAGTTCGTACGTTTCAGGATATCCTTCTTTGTAGCAAGAGTTCTTTTTGAATATCACAAGTAGATGAAGTTAATTTTTTTCATTCTTAGAGAAAGCTCTCGGGGTGCCTGGGTGGCTCAGTGGGTTAAAGCCTCTGCCTTCTGCTCAGGTCATGATCTCAGGATCCTGGGATAGAGCCCTGCATCAGGCTCTGTGCTCAGCAGGGAGCCTGCTTCCCCTCTCTCTCTCTGCTTGCCTCTCTCCCTACTTGTGATCTCTCTCCTCTCTGTCAAATAAATAAATAAATAAAAATATTAAAAAAAAAGTTCTCATGTTTAAAAACAAAGAAAGCAAAATTTAATGCTGTTTGGAATTTAACCTTGTCTGTTAATCAAACCTAAATGGATGAGATTTGCAACAACTCTCCAATATTGATCTTTATTTTTTACAGTGATACAAACTGTTTACTGAATGTTGATTCTTCAACATTCACAGCTAAAACACTGAGTGTTTTACTAAAATCATGTAACTCAGTAACAATTTATTTGTTGATATTTGACTGTAATATTACTAAAACCAGAAGAATAATATTATTCATTATATAATAAATTTCATTTAAAATAAACTTTTATTAGGCAATACTTACCACCCAATGTTACTATTATTAAGGATGCTAGAAAATTCATCTAAAATCTCAATACTGGGATGTCACTCAGTGTCCAAAATATTTTAAGTAACATATTTATTATTCATTTGATCCATTTGTGACCTCTTACTATTATCGAGTGTTTAAAAATTGTTTGTTAAGAATGGGCGAATTGAAAGTATAAAATAGCAAAAATAGTTTTAGACACTGTTAGTTTTAAGGACATAAAATCTGCAAAGTCACCCAGGGAACTGAACTCAGTAAGGCCACATATCTGAACTGAAAAATTCACACTAAATTCACATTTTTAACTTAGAGATATTTCTTTCTTTCTATGAACCTGATTTTTAGAATGTGTTTTATTTTCCAGGTCTTAAAATATGGGGTGGGGAGGGAAATGAAACGAGATGGGAGGGAGACAAATCATAAGAGACTCTTTTTTTTTTTTTTTCATAAGAGACTCTTAATCTCATGAAACAAATTGAGAGTTGCTGGGGGATAGGAGGGTAGGGATAGTGTGGCTGGGTTGTAGACATTGGGGAGGGTATGTGCTATGGTGAGTGTTGTTAAATGTGTAAGCCTGATGATTCACAGACCTGTACCCCTGGGGCGAATAATACATTATATGTCAATTAAAAAAAATAAAAATAAAAAAACCCATTAAACATTAAAACAGAGTTTAAAAAAATGAAGACATTTCTATTAGTGAACAAATTTTCTTAGAATTTATTTTTTTAATAAATTTACCCTATTTAGCAAATAAAATAATTTCTTTTCACAATATCAGGGGAGGGTAAAACCATGGCCTGGGGCCAAATTCAACCGTGCCCATCCACTTACCTATTAGTTACAGTTGCTTTTGTGCTATAAAAACAGACATGAGTAGTTGTGACAGAAACCATCTAGCCTGCAAAGCCTAAAATATTTACTGTCTATCCCAATACAGAAAATGTTTACCAGTCCCTAAACTATAGCAGAGGCAATATTATCTGCTGTGTGTTGGTGAATATCCCAGGGGAAGTTTTGTTTGTTGTAGAACACTCACAGAACTCGGAAGTCAGTCTCAGAACTAGGAAAACACTCCTATTTCACATTTGAACTGGCTTGAATAGTGTTCCCTAAAAATTTACATCCACCCAGAGTCCGTGAATATGACTGTTATGGATTGAAAGTTGGTATCTTTCCCAAAATTGTTTGTTATATTGAGATCTAGCAACCCTATGTGATGGTATTAGAATGTAGGGCATTTGAGAGGTGATTATGTGGCAAGGTGGAGCACTTGGGATGGAATTAGTGCCTTTTTAAAAGAGACTCCACGGAACTCTCTTGCCCCTTCTGCCCTGTGAGAACACAGTGAACAAATCGGCCATCTATGAGACAGAAAGTAGACTCATAAGACACTGAATCAGCCAGTGCTTCGATCTTGGACTTCCCACCCTCCAGAACTGTGAGAAATAAATGTATGTTGCTTAAAGCACCCACTGTATTGTATTTTTGCCATAGCAGACAAAACGAACTAATACAGTGACCTTATTTGTTAAATAAGATCTTTGCCAATGTAATCAAATTAAGATGTAGTCATACTGAATTAGGACAGCTGCAGTATCCAGTGTGACCGCTCTTCTCATTAGAAAAAGGACATTTGAACACAGGCACATACACATAGAGAAGACGATATGAAGATACAGAGATACAGATACACAGGAAAGAAGGCCATGCGGCAAAGGAGGCAGAGACTGAAGCAATGAATCTACAAGCCAAGTAGCGCCAAAGATTGATAGCAAGTCCCCAAAACTAGAAGTGGCAAGGGAGGATCCTCCCCTAGAGCTTTTGGTCTGAAAGAAACCAAAATAGGACTTCCAGCCTCCAGAACCTTGACAGAATATGATTCTTTTGTTTTAAGCCACCCAATTTGAGCTTCTTTGTTACAACAGCCCTAGGGAACTAATACACTTAAAAACCATTTTGCTAAAAAGCTTAAATGTACTTAAACTATAGAAATTTTTTTCTAACATTTTACTCGTTAAAGTAGAAGGCTATTTGTTATCAGTATTATAACAGAAGGCATACTCTAAGTAGGCTTGTACCATATGGCAATTTTACAGAATATATAAATACTTTATTCCCTTTTAACAAAAATAAATTGTATTAGATTTTAATTACCAATTATGACTTAGTGGGTCAACATAGTTCTCTAAAGATAAAATAAGATATATGAATGTTTATCTTAATATTCATTTAATAAAAGGCCTATCATTTTTATGATTCTTAAGAGCACACAAATTAAAGTTATGATGAGAAGTGTAGCTTAATTTCTTCCTTTTATTACTTATCTCTGTTAATTTCATAACTATTAAATTCCGTAAAGTAATTATTGCCAGTCATTACAGCTCAAGAGCAATAACTGCTTTATTTGTTAATTAAATACTTATTTAGGGCACTTCATTTCAAGTGTTAACAAATATTTACTAATGTCTTACAAAGAATAATTAAAAAAATATTTATAAATCAGGAGGACAGCCTTTATATCTAAACAACTTGAGATTTGGGGAAAAATAATTTAAAAAATTTTAACAAAATAACCTAATCAAAGAAAGAACATGAGAGTATGGGTAACTGTGATCATCTCGGTGCCCAATAGTTGCAGGAATTTTTCATCTTTCTTTCTCCATAACCATCCTGTTATGTTCCAGAACATTCTACATATTTTTGTGTTTGAAAGTACCATTGAATGTGTGCTGCCACATTTATCACTATGTAATTTGTAGAACTAAGTGCTATTTTCAGAACCCCAAACAACATTTATTAAATTTGCTAAGTAATTATATTTACTCATGATAATTTCAATTCCACAGTGCAAATCAGCACAGGTGTGACTAGCAGTTATATTTCTTCATCCACAGAGCCCCTGCTGTACATAAAGCATCCACTAGTAATTTTCTTTAATTCTCTTAATTGCTTGGGGCAGCCTGAGCCACTCTTTTCCCCTAATTTTATGCTTTCTGTTGTGTTTCAGAGAAAACAAAGTAGTCTGTAGAGGGGCCACTTATAATTACAAGAATTGAAATACAAGCACACTCATGTCTAATATAGACTTGGAGTCAACCTTCCGGCATTTATACATCTATCCATTTGATAGAATCAGACTCAGAGAGGAAAACAGTAAGAGGAAAGAAAAGCAAAATAAAAGAGATGATAAATGTTTTAAAAATTAAGCATATTTTTTAATATAATGATGCTAAAATTCCAATCAATCTTATAATTAATTTTTTCTTTCCTTGTTTTAAACTTAATGATGTCATTCACTTGTATTCCATTTGTTTTCCAAAGAATGGGGAATGAAAGTACACTCTACTATTGTTGAACTTCATCAAACATGTTGTGTTGGCTTTTTTTTTTTTAACTACTCTTACATTTGCACATTCTGTTTTATCTAACTGAAGTAAATGGGACCAGATTTTCTTTATGCTTTTAGACATGCTCAGTCTTTGGTGCATGTGTTTAAAAGAAATGAATGATTTAGTAGATGAATATTGTTCTTAATACCTTTAAAATGCTGAAAAAGATAACACTAATATTTCTTACAATATAGTATTTTAACTTTCCGCACCACAATTAAACAAGTATTTAATGGGTTCAGCTTATTGTATTTGTACGGTGTATAAAAAAAAATAAGCAAATGTTTTAAAGTGTCTAAAGAAACAGAACTCTTAGTATATTCCACAGAAATTTCATTCAAGACAACATAATAGAAGAAGCAGTTTGCTACTGGAAATCTCAATTGCCATAGAAAGTAAAATGCTGTTACTGAAGAAACAGGCTCTCCTAGAACAAAGCAAATGACTACATAATTTGAGACTAGCTTGCACCTGCATGAGTGAGAGCTAACTTTTGATTCTATTAGCTTCTGTCACTCCTAGTAACAATGTGGATATTATGTGAATTTCAGTAAGCAAATCAACATTGGTTAATGGAATGGTGAACACCTGCTTAAAAAAATCATTTTTCTTGTTCCCATTTACATTTTTATCTGATGATATTTAGGCTATGGGCCTGCATTTACCAGAAAGCAGTGAATGCTCATGAGAATGGCCACAAAATACTCCCTAAATCATTACTGGAATGGCTGAAAGAAACACCCTGGTCCAATATAAGAGACACTCTTCTATTAATTCAAATGTTTTCATTTTTAAGATTTTGGGAATTGCCAAATTTTTTGAGAACCTGATTAAATCTAGCAACTTTTGACCAGAAAAGCACATATAGATCACAAAATTTCCATGTTATTTGAGAGAGGCATAAACTTCCTAAAGCCTTTATTGAGAATTGATAGATTCCAATTAAAGATGTCTTATTCAAACAAGGCTACCTCATACACAAATCTGTTCATTACTTGTCTTTACTTCACTGCTAATTTCTATCCGGGTTTCCCTCTTGAACTTTCAAGATTATATTTGGTTACATAATTTTTTTTCAACATAGTTAGTATATGGCCATAATAAATCTCTTCTTACTCCTGACTGGCACTGAAACTACACAAAGATAATGAAGTATGCTATGAAGTATCATTCACCAATGTTATTTGATTGTTTTATTAATAATTTCTCTTCCAGACATGCCATAATTTACCTAGTGGTTATTTCATTGTTTAACATTTAGGAATATTTTCATCAATAATTGTGCAAATCTCTGATTATTCTCTTAGCATAAATTCTTTTGTAATTACTTGGTATAAAGTGAATGTATTAAAATTTTTGATACATACTGCTAAATTGCTCTTCACAAAAGAGAAACAATTTATACTCCAATTGATGGTTTAAGATAAAAACCACTGCAGTATATCCTCAATAACAATACTCAGTTTTGGGGCATCTGGGTGGCTCAATGGGTTAAATCCTCTGCCTTAGGATCAGGTCACGATCTCAGGACCCTGGGGTTGAACCCCGCATCAGGCTCTCTGCTCAGCGGGGAGCCTGCTTCTCTCTCTCTCTCTGCCTACTTGTGATCTCTCTCTGTCAAATAAATAAATAAAATCTTAAAAAAAGCACTCAGTTTTGTCACTGAAATAAATAAATAAATAATAAACTTTACTCTTATCATTTTATGAAAGACATTATCTGGGTCCCCCAAATATTAAAATGGATAATGATTTGTAACAATTATGAGATAAATGAGAATCCAGTTTCATATGACTGCTGATGACATTTGCCATAGCAAAAATTGGACACTGTGAAACAGGCCAGGAAGACTTTATTCGAGCTTATCGATGAGAGATACCATAACAAACTGAACTCACCTCCATTGAAACAAAAGGCAATGTTTGTTGTTACTTACCTTTTTTTTCTCCCAACTTTTTAAGCACTGGGTGAGCTAGTAAGAGGTACCAGAGAATATTAGGAGAGAGGTTGATGATGGGAAGTGTGGAGCCGATCGAGTTATTCCTGAGCTTGCAAATATTTTTCTCTGAGATTACTCCATTGTGTTTGCTAATTAGCAACCATTAATTTAAGCCTCTGTCTTCTCATAGAGAATGGAGGTAAGGCTACTATTGCCATTAAGGTTCACATTCAAAGGGATGGTTTCCAGACCCTTTGGGAAGACATTTCTGGGTAGTACACTGGCAAGAGGCTTAGGAAAAAAAAAAAATAATAATAATAATAATAATAACAACAACATCAGAAAGGGGCAGAGAAATTATTTAGAATAAGTTTTCTAACATAAATCTAAGGAAATAGAAGTGAGGAGCTTCAAATCAGGAAAAATGTGGTCTAAAATTTAGTCAAGCTAAAGGCCCTGGTGATTACTTCAGTAATAACTCAGGCTACAATATAAAGGTAATATTTAAAAAAAATTAAGACAATCTAGCAAAGTGTTTAACTTTATGATGAAGGAATGTGATAGGTCCTTAAAATGCAGATTAGGAAAGGGTATAGATCTTTAGATATTAATTTTATCTAGGAGGCTCTGTGGTAGGATGGTGTAGAGACCAAACTTTTTGCTTAGATTTTTGGTGTGTGTTTCTACTTGAATGGTCACTGGGCTTTGGAACTCAGATGTCTGAACATAGAACTTCAGAGAAGTACAGAAGCCTTTCGTCAACTCAGTTGTTCAGTTCAGGGAACTTATAAGCGACAATTGAGCCTTGGTGGAGAAAACATTCCCATACACTTTATACTTGTGGGACCCAGATGCCCACAAATCTGTATCTGAGCCCCTAACACCATGCTAGGCATTCAAATGGGAGAGGCTGGTAATTTAAAAATGAACCTACTACATATTCTTATGTAGTTTGCAATCAAGGAGAGGAGATAAATTATGTATATAACCTAGTGCACTTAAAAAGTATGTAACCTACAGATGCTAGATGCTGTATATTGATATGTATTTGCTTATAATTTTAGCATCTTTACAGATTTGTCTTGTTGCCATCTTTCCTTTTTCTGTTTAGCTCATTAACTTTCCTTTCACTTTTTTGGCATACCTCACTAAGTTTCATAGTAATTGTTTTTCTGTGAATATCCTGTTGCTCTTCTCAAGGGAAAACATTCTGTTGTCTATTCATATATTTTTGTCCTTTCCTTCAGTTAATTTCCTCAGTTCTTGCTATTATTCATTCTCAAGGTGAACTTTCTGCGCACAGAATATTTACTCTTGATTATAAGGTGACATCACACAAGTATTCACATTCTCCGGGTTATAAACGACACAGATAATGTGCTGTTACAAGGCAAGTGTATCGAGTCCTTTGTTGAAAGTATATGCTCTCTTTCTCTCCGAAGATAACTGCTGCCAATTAGAAAAATTAACATATTTACAGTATTCGGTCCTTATTGAAAGATGCACATGGATAATGGTCTGGCATCGTGCTTCGCATCCTATTTTTTTATATTTCTTAATAAGTTCTGACAACATCATGAAGTAGTCCTATTAATTTACACTGAAGCAAAAATAATTGGCACCATAGGTATGTTTTATTCCTATCACCAATATTCTAGGGAATTAATGCGTGCACCGTGGAACTCTTTTACTAACATAGAGCGTACCTAAGATAATGTACAATTTGTAGGTTATGTGAGGCATCACAGACTCCTCAGGCGAAGAGGAAACTTTAGCAGTGACCAGGCATGATGAGGAGAAAAGTGGATTTGAAAAGAGAGAGTGAAGCCAAGCCAAGTCAGCCTGCATCTGTGCTGAGCAGGCAAAATTGGCTGTCACTGTACTAAGCCTAAGCCTGGCTAAAGGGGGACCATGGAAATACATAACAGAGGGAAATTTTTCTCTTTTTCCTGCCAAGTGAAAAAATGTTACTAGCTCCCTTCAAAAAAGAGAAAAGTAAGGTTGAAAAATGAGATAAAATGTTGTTAATGTTCACAGGTCAAGAACTCCTTTGAAAAATCTCTCCTAAAAGGAGGGGGGTGGATAAATAAAAGACCACACAGTAATAATTGTTTTATCATTTTTGTACCTTGATGGATAATCCACCCTCCCCAGCACCATTTCAGAATTCTAAGTTAAAACTTTACTCATATAAGAAAATAAACTGTTAGAAAAGAAAATCTTAAATTTTCTCCCACAGACCTAGGTCTTTAGTGAGAGCATAAGAAAAGACTGAAAGATAAAAAGGATATTTTGAAAAAAAAAAAAAAAAAGATTTTTCCCACTGAGTCAAAGTTAATTTGATCTTTTTGATCAGAAATACTAGTTCATAATTTCTTTTTAAGGAATTCATTTGTTTATGAAATAATTCAGTAAAAGTACAACTTAAAATCAGAATGTTATGTTCAGATGCCTTAGTTTCAGAATACTTTGTTAGAATTTAGGAATTAAATATGCAAACCTGGGCGCCTGGGTGGCTCAGTTGGTTAAGCAACTGCCTTCGGCTCAGGTCATGATCCCGGAGTTCTGGATCAAGTCCGGCATTGGGCTCCCAGTTCAGCAGGGAGTCTACTTCTCCCTCTGACCTTCTCTCCTCTCACGCCCTCTCTCACTTTCTCTCTCTCTCTCTCAAATAAATAAATAAAATCTTTAAAAAAAACAGTAAATGTGCAAACCCATTTCCACACACCTCAGCTAGGATTTAGGCTGCTTTTGACTTACCTATCTATCCAAGCTACATTTCTCCTTGAGAGGAATTAGATTACAAATCTCATACGCTTGCCTCATGAATTCATTAGGAAGAGACGCCAACTGCTTATTCCACATGATGTATCCAGAAAAACATTCTTTTTCTTTAAGCCTGTTTACAACCTATTATTTATGTGATAGTACCTGAGGGAAGGAAGAGGTTGCGTTATTACTAGTTCATTCTATGCTTCTTTACGCAGCATAACATAGGTACAAAAAAATATGAATAAATAAAACCCCCCAAATTTAACATGCAATTACAAATATTCTCTCTATAAAATCTATAGTCAGGTCAAATGTACATAAATCACCCCCCAAAAAGGAAGAACTTTTAAAACACAAGTCATTTGGATGAGCATATTAAGGGAAAACATGCAAGACTAAATGAAAGCATCATAGAAGAAAGGAAGTTCTCATAATCAGAGTGATTTTTGCCGATGGTGCCATTAATGATCTTTCAATAAGTAACACTAATTATTTTGGCACTAAGTTCTTGGCTTCCTAAGATTAAAAGCTGTGGTCCTTCAGGAACAAGAACTAGCAGAAAAATGTTCATCCTCACAACAGCTGAGCAGAAAAAATATGTCAAAATGTCAGATTGTGAATTTGGAGTAAAAATGTAAGAGAAGGAAATTGCCAGTTCTTGTGATTGTGTGGCCATTAAATCACTTTGGTATGAAAGTTGACGTTCAAGGGTTCACAAATCATATATGACACACAGAAATATCTTCATAATGTTTGCCACCCACTGCCAGACCAGTGTTTCTCGATTTTTTATTTCCCTTCTCCCAGGAGACTTCTTAAACCTATTTTTTCCCCCAAATCATTATGCCCCACTGAAGCTTAATACTACAGATATACTATATATTTATGTATTTTCTGTGGATACCTTTGCTTATACATAAAAAGAGTATGGTTCCCACCCCCCCACACACACACATAATTTCTGCAGAGCCAATTTCTGGCCCCTTAGGGACAATATAACCCCTATTGAAAAAGCATTCTCTAACAGATGGAAAAATTAGTCCCTGAGGAAGAAACTTTTTCTTCAGATTCTAGATAATTATCCTCTCATTTAGTTTTTGTTAGCTAAGGATAACTTTAATTAAAAATCTATTTCTCTAAAAATTCATTTGTGATTAAATATAAGAAGATACTTCTTCAGTGAATTATTGATTAACTTGTGTCTTGCGTGTACTGCTTTGAACTTTCTTTTTTTCTTTTTTTTTTTTTTTTGCTTTGTACTTTCTTAATCCTAATTTCCATACACAGACCATACCAGGGACCACTCTACTAGAAATGAGTTCAACTATTACTTATGCATTGAAATTTGCTAATTTTATACCTATAGCCTAGAACCTTCCAGGACTGCATATTTGACTAAATTTGACTCTTCATCATCTGAAGAAACTACAGGCACCTTCAAGTGAACATATACACAGTACTTCTTTCATAGATTTTTTTTTTAATCAAAACCACTTACTTTCCTTTATCTGCCATTTCTATTTATTTGCTAATGTCTATTGACTGCAGGCTTATAATCTATCATATTTGTTATAATCTCTCATGTTTATCCCTTTCCCATCATTCACAATATTTCTGTGTTACTTTGGCTTTCATCCTTCCACATCTACACTATTGAATAACTTTAATATTGTCTCTGTGCTTCTAGTTTTGCCTACACCAACTCAGTCATTTTCATTGTTACTTGGATAATTTCAGTAAAACCGAAATCTGTCAATGATTCCTTTCTTCAAAATGACTCTCTACTCATCAAGAAATAATGTAAAATCCTTTATTTGGACATACAAGCCCGATAATGATTTAACATATCTAGTCTTATTTTTAGCCACTTCTGTTCAATGTGTAAGCTGTATTAAGTTCATTAATTATGGAAATTTCTGCCATTACTCCATATGGTTACACTTTCATGAGACTGAGTACATTATTGCCAGCCCCTGCTGGCTTCCTTAAGTCAACCTTTTCAACCTTCAAAATCCACTTCATGTCTGCATTGGTGAAAAATATTAGTCTACTTTTTTTTTTTTAAAGATTATTTATTTTAAAGAAAGAGAGAGGGAGAGAAACAGGGAAAGGGTGGTGAGAAAGGAAGAAACAGACCTCGCACTGAGAGCAAAGCCCAATGCAGGGCTCAATCTCAGAACACTGAAATTATGACCTGAGCCAAAACCAAAAGTCTGACTCTTAACACACTGAGACCCCCAGATCCCCCCAAAAGCCTTTGTCTACTCTTTAATTGGAGTCTATCTTTCAAGTTTAATTTGTGCCACTTTAATATTTAGTAGTAATGTCTTGTATAACAATGATAACATTTGTCAAATACTTTTATACATCTGTTTCCTTGATTATGTTTGAAAGCCAGAATAATTTATTTTTGAATCTACATCAATTAATTCAGCTCAGTATATACTTATATATGAATGGTTGGATGGATGAATCATCAATAAATGAATGAAAAAGTTGATGAGAATGTGGCTAGAATGAAAGAATTTACCAAGGTAAATCAAATAGCAAAAGTCACTAAGAGTTTCAAATAAAATTATCCATATGCCAATAAAATTCATTTTAGGAAAACAATATCATTTTCCATCAATAGATAATACCGTTTAAGATTTTCAAAAACAATTAAAATCCAAAGCATTCTAATCAGTGAATAACTAATCATGTTTTCCTAATGAGGGACATAGTACCTTGTAAATTTTCAATCTATAAACCAATGAGCCATTTCACACATTTTAACAGTGCATTTACTTATTTTCTAGATCCTTTATCACATGCTTAACACTTGTGACAAGTTTCTTAAAAATAACATTCCTCCAAAGATGCACTTGAAATATTCAAGTTAAATTATTTTCTATTTTCTAGCTAATTTTAGCATCTTATGTCACACAGAGATAAATGAGCTAATTTTCTGTAAAATCTATTATTAATTCTACCAATTATCCATAAAGTACCAAAATGTCTGCTATCATGCATTATCTATTTAAATTAGAATAAGTAACACAGTCAAACAAAAGGACTTTCTTTTTTACTTGAAATTTGTCACTGAAGTTCTTGGACTTGATGATGTTTTTTTCTTAGTCAAAGTCTGTCTAAAGCATATTCTCCATAAGCCTCATTTTGATAGTTATGATACATTTTGATTCTTCTTTTGGAAGTAAAAAAGTATCTAATGCCTGTCAAATCTCTAGAGCTTTAGTCTGGTGTGAGTTTTGGAAAAGAACAGAATCTCTAGGTGTACAGATGATTAATGAGAGAAGTCTGAGCACTGAGACACAGAGGAGAAAGAGGTTAACGGTGTGTATATGCTTTACTGGAAAATTATGGAGGAACTGGAAAATGTTGACTATTGTACAGATAGAAGATTAATTCAGGTCTTCTTGACAGTATTCATATGACATCCCTTAGGTAATAAAAGACAGAATGCATAAACTAGAAGTAAAAAGATAAAATTTATAAATAAGATTTGTGACAAAAGGAAAAAGAGAAAACATATATTAGCGGTATACATCAGTAGTTTTCTTACCTAGAAAATAAAAATGGTCCAATTAGTATTTCTAGCATGTGTTCTTTCATCAGCTTTGAATTTAGAATAGGGAGAAATCTTAAAAAAAAAGTAAAAACAATTTAGTGAGCACAACTGTGTTTGTGTGTGTTCTAATTAAATTCATTTATACAATCTTAATATCAGAATATTTCACTCCACCAAATCTCCAGGTCACATATCAAACAATGCTTTCATTTCCTTCAAGGCTGTCAAGCCTTGAAAAACTTCTCTGAGAGATGGAGTCATGAAGAGATGAAAAGCAAGAAAAAATGAGCATTAGGTTTTTACCCAAACTAGTGATTAATTATTTTGTTGAGATTTACTCTCTCCATGCCCAATTAAAGCTCTTATTTTGCGCTTCTGCATTTTTGCAAGAACTGGTGTTCTCTAAATTTGTGTTCTATTTTTGATGTCCATGTCTTTCCTGTTCTATTTTTAGAAGTGAGTCAAACAGAAGTAAATGTAACTAAATGACAGGACTATTTTAAAGTGAAAAAAAAAAAAAAAACAAAAACAGATCAAAAGAAACAAACAAATAACCCAGAGAGGTAAAAGCAATTGATTAACATAAATACAGATATATTTTCCTATATATTTCTCCTCTCTCTTCCACTTTTCTTTCTGTTATGACTGCATATAAAACTTTCAAACTGTAGTTCATTTTAAAAATGTTGAATCAAATGTACGTTCTCCTAGAAGACGTGGCTTACTTTATCTACTTACTTTTTATTTTATCCACTTTCAATATAAAAATGGTTTGACTTAGTGGATAGCAAACTCTGTTCCTAAGTATAGCAGAGCTGTATGTAAAAAGGGTTAACAAAAATGCCCAATGTATGTAAGAATGAAGATGTATCCAAGGAAAAACAGAAAGATTGCAAGTAATTAGTCCAGGGTTGATTTCCTTCCTGTACCAAACAATCTAGATGATTTCTAAAATCTCCACAGCAAATGTGAACAAAATTATGAGGCAGAAAAAAATAAGAAATAATTAGACAAACACATCTGCTAGTATAGTGAAACACAAAGTACCTTAAAGAAGTTTGAAGGAACTGAAGCTAATATGCACTCGTATGACTAAAAAAGACTGGAAGATGACTGCAATAAGATAGTGGATCGCACACTGATAATTCAACATAGACGTTGCATGTACATTTAATTGAAAAATTAGAATAGGGTAAGTTTGTGAAAAACATGAAATAAAATGAATCATTACATTAACTGATGAGAGTAGATTGGATTGAGATTTATTTTCTCTATTGATAACCTAATGAGTTAAAATGCTTTCCATTTTACATTAGTTTGTTCTGAAATTCCTTGACTTTCTATCTGGAGCTATTACATAGAATTGACTTTGAGGAACGTAGAGTAATCTTGAAAATAGAGAAACAGTATTATTCATTGAACTTTAAGTCAGATATGTAAGCACATACTCAAAAAGTCATTTTGGGAAAAGCAAATTCCAGAACCAAGAAGAATGGAATTCTATCATCAGTCAGAAAGGGGCGGGTGCCTGGATGGGGGAAGTGAATATTGCAAAATTGATTCACCGACTGGCATAATTGCTGCATTTTTAGTGTAGGAGGTCAGTAATTATGTTTTCTTCTAAGAACTTTTTTTTAAGAAGATTTTTGATTGCTGATACAATCTCCTTATTCATTATTGGTCTATTCAAAATTTTTTTCTTTATTAGTCAGTCTTTTTTTTAAAAAAAGATTTTATTTATTTATTTGACAGAGAGAAAGAGATCACAAATAGGCAAAGAGGCAGGCAAAAAGAGGGGGAAGCAGGCTCCCCGCTGAGCAGAGAGCCTGATGCGGGGCTCAATTCCAGGACCCTGAGATCATGATCTGAGCTGAAGGAAGAGGCTTTAACCCACTGAACCACCCAGGCGCCCATCTTTATTAGTCAGTCTTGGTAAGTTGTTTGTTTCTGGAAATTTATTCATTTCTTTTGGGTTATTCAATTTATTGACATATAAATTATCATACTGTTTTATGATCCTTTGTATTTCTGGGTGTCAGTTATAATGTCTCTTCTTTCATTTATAATTCTATAATTCTGTTTATTTGAGTCTTCTCTTTTTTTTCTTACTCTAGCTAAAGGTTCACCAATTTTGTGTATCTTTATCAAAAATCAATTCTTATTTCGGTTTATTTTTTCTAGTCTCAATTTCATTTATTTCTTCTCTGATCTTTGTTATTTCCTTGCTTCTGCTCATTTTGGGCTTAATATGTTCTTTTTTTAGTTCCTTGAGGAGAAAAGTTAGGTTATTTATTTGTGATCTTTCTTTTTTCTAAAGTAAGCATTTATCACTATCAATTTCTTTTATAGAACTATTTGCTGCATACCATAAGTTTTAATATGTTATGTTTCCATTTCTGTTTCTCTCAAGATATTTTGTGATTTTCCTTTTGATTTCTTTCTTGACTCAATTGTTTTTTTTAAGAGCTTGTTTTTAATATCCACACGCTCGTGAATTTTTTTCCTATTAGTCTCATAGCACTCTGATCAGAAAAAATAATACTTGATATGAGAAATTATTCTAGTTATAGTTATATTGAATATGTTGTTTATTTATAAACTATAATAAATATATTGTTTAACTTTTATACCGTGGTTTTAACAGTCAATAATGGTAACTGAGCTTTGGGATCACTGGTTTCCGGTGCTGAATGTAAGGAGCTTGGAAGTTGCCACTCTGACCTAACAACAATTAAAATACTGAACAGACTTAAGAGCATCCAATTCTTCTTGGATCCATAAGAAAGGTGAGGACCCGGGACAAGCATTGACCACAAGATTTAAGAAACAAGTGAATACAGAAAGTTGAGGCTTACTGGAGCAGAGATTCATGAGCAGAAACTGCCAGGCGAATAAGTGCCAAGGTAAGAAAATCTGAATTTCAACGGACAGATCGCTGGAGACTCAAGTGGATTTTATCATAGGAGGTGACTTTTGTGCTATTTACCTACCACAAAATCAGAAAAATTCTCTGTGGCTTCTGGCAGGGGAGTAGTGAAAAGGAAACACTTCGAAATAAGAGCACTCTGTTCTTCTTAACAAGGACTGCCCTCAGGAGAAACTAGTTGACCAGGGTTTAACCTACTGGGGTATTTTCAGAAACTGAGTTGGGGAAGGAAAATACCCAACTCCAACCAGCTCTAGTCCTCCTCTTCCACGTAAGGGGAAAAGGAAAAAAAAAACAAAAATCTAAAACAAAACAAAACAAACAAAAAAACTAAGAAGCTAAGGATTCTGGGATTATTTAAAACCATTTCTATGGATGTGCCTACTCTACCACTTTGCTCCCTCTTGGGAGAGAAGTCCTAGCATTGTGTCTGTTTTCAATCCTGCAAAGTCAGTCTGGATACTGAGATTTATTTCCCACTTATTTTCCTGGGGCAGAGCCCAGAAGTGTCTATGGTTACATGTCCTCTCCCATTCCAACAGAGCTGAGCCTGATGCTGATACCAGGTGCTTCCTGTAGGAACTCTCACGTACTGTCCATGGAGGCTTGTGCCATCATCTGCTGGGGAATATGAGGCACTAATTGAGAAGGTGCTGAGTAATGGTGTTGGGAGAGATTGTCAAAAAGACGTGACTGACTCATGTACTAGACCCAAATATTTGGAAGCTCTTTGTCTTCCCTTAAGGGTATATTCCCTCAGCTTTGGAATATGTGTTCCACTTGTCTTCTCCCAGAAGCCGCCTCATGGATACAGCCTTGAGATAGTAATGAGGTGTCCAGACCAACTGAATGAATGGTATATGTGACTGGCCCTAGGTAAGGCCTCTATATAAACTTTTAAGATTCTGGGGGGCAGGTATGGAAACGTACTCATCTTGCAGCTGCCCAAGACAAGCCTCTTAAGTCAGTTCCCTTCCTTTTTTTTTTTTTAATATTTTATTTATTTATTATTTAGTTGTTTATTTATTTATTTATTTATTTGAGAAATTGAGCACAAGTAGAGGGAGCAGCAGACAGAGAGGGAGAAGCAGACTCCCTGCCCAGCAAAGAGCCTGATGTGGGGCTTGATCCCAGGACCCTGGGATCATGACCTGAGCTGAAGTCAGAGGCTCAATCAACTGAGCCTCCCAAGTTGTCCCAAGTCTGTTTTCTTCTTGATTAAAATTGCCACCTACTAATCTGGAGTGTTCTGCCTATTTCTTTAGTCTCTCCCTGTCTTCCACATAGGGGAGTTTTAATTTACACCTGAGAAATTTTTGAGGAGTTTGCAAAACAACAACTGTGGGTACACATCAGCTAGTTGAGGGTGAGGCTCCCTTAGGGGTTCATGAGTGGGACTCTTGGTGAAATCTGAGGGCAGTTGGTTGGATCTGCAGTTACTGAGATCCATGCACAGGTGGCTCTGAGCCCCTGGTGCTTTTCCCTACTTCCGGCTGTCCCCAAGCTATTTACCCATGCCAATGCCCACATTATTTGGGATGGGGCAAAACAGAATTGGGCCTCAAGAGCAGCGTTCTACAAGTCTGGAGAAGGCGGGCAGTCACTTTGCTCTCCTTTTCCTGCATGGGAAAAATCATGAGCTGAGGGATTTGTTTTGGCGCTTAGCTATGTGCAACACGGGGAACTGCATGATGCAGATAAAATGACATTTTTACTTTCTTCAGAGTGGCTATTCTTGGATTTGTGGTTCCATTGGGAACCTCTCATCTGGAATCCTAGATTCCCATAAAGGTGTTTTCTTCTGTAGGTGGTTGTTAAAATTGGTGTTTCTGTCAGGGTGTAATTGGACCTTCACATAACACCATCTTGCTGACATCACTCCTAAA
>CM053604.1:22225946-22279579 GCA_028646535.1 Procyon lotor
CATGGGAAAAATCATGAGCTGAGGGATTTGTTTTGGCGCTTAGCTATGTGCAACACGGGGAACTGCATGATGCAGATAAAATGACATTTTTACTTTCTTCAGTGTGGCTATTCTTGGATTTGTGGTTCCATTGGGAACCTCTCATCTGGAATCCTAGATTCCCATAAAGGTGTTTTTTTCTGTAGGTGGTTGTTAAAATTGGTGTTTCTGTCAGGGTGTAATTGGACCTTCACATAACACCATCTTGCTGACATCACTCCTAAAAGTCCTTTTATTGATTTCATATAGACATCAAATGATTTTCTGGCAAGAATTTGGGTGCTCAGGTAGCTTTGTCTATATAGAGGGGACACTTTTGTCAATTTCAAGTGAATATTTCAGTTCCTATGGCAATTCTCTTTAACAAGTTTAAGTATCAATCTCAGTGTTAATTTAGTTTACCCTAAACAAACCTGAACAATGCTTAGGTATTTGGGCAGCATATGCTGACACTCAGGATCCATTAGAAATAAAATAACTAAGAAAATGATTCCCTGTGTTTCTTGACAGTCAGGCATTCACAGCTTCTGTTTTCCCAGGCATAATCCTAGCTTCCAAGATTTTGGAGCTATACATCATTGTTAAAAAGCTATGCTTATGGGGATGCCTGGGTGGCTCATTTGGTTAAGCAGCTGCCTTCGGCTCCTGTCATGATCCCAGGGTCCTGGGATCGAGTCCCACATCAGGCTCCTTGCTCAGCAGGGAGCCTCCTCCTTCCTCTGCCTCTGCCTGCCTCTCTGCCTACTTGTGCTCTCTCTCTCTCTCTCTCTGACAAATAAATAAAATCTTAAAAAAAGCTATGTTTATGTGCACAAACATTAAATATAAAAAATTTACATTTCTAGTCTTATTTTCTTTTATGTCATGATCATATTTCTAGTTAAATGGTATTAAAATAAAAGTAATTTTTTTTTTAAAAACAGTTTCACAGTTTGCTTTCTTTTAATCAAATTAACATAATGTCATTTAACTTTTAGTTAAGGTATACAGTGTTTGTATCATAGCATCATCATTCAAGATGTTAATTACTATGGTGGACATTTGTGTCATTAGAATGTCCTATGGTTTAACAAATTGTTATAAAGTTGGATCTTATCCTTAAGCTCCAATGCCTGTATGGCCCTGATAATTTTGAAAATGCAGGCACCATTGTACCTAACCTGAGGAAATGAAAAAATGGCTATCTGCAGTCCTGGCTTCATTTGAGCTATTATATTGCTGAGGGCATGGCTTTAGTATAGTTCACAGAATATGTCAAAAACTAATTGTGAAATATTTGGGTGTAAGGTGATTTGGATGTCCCTGACTACAAATCATTTGCATGTAAGATAATTGACTATTTTCAATTATAATTTTGTCTATAAGTCATCATTGTTTAGTATTGACTTCTGACTAGAACTATTTCTGTGTTGGCATAATATTATTTTGAGTTATTCTTTTATATCTATTATGCATATTAGAAAATATATTAATTGAAAGTTATTGGTTTTTTTGCATGTTTTAAATGTTAAAGAAGTTTGCTATGAAATTTTACTTATAAATATGGTAGATAGTTATTACTCAATTTTTAAAGTGTGATATTCTTTTATTTTATTTATGACTACAGAGTGGTAAAGATCATTCGAGTATTGATAGTCCCTGTAAAGTAGCAGTATCTATTCACTTAAGTGAAATACTCTGGTTAAAATTTCAGTGAAAAGGCATACATACATGACTGCATGATTCTGTATATGCGTGAGTGTTTTTGTCTTTTCAAAGTAGAGTAGAGAGGTAGTTGACATGAAGGGATGTCTGCCTGGTTCATCAAAGTCTGTCCATGAAAATATTATGTCTTTGATATCCTCTCATTGGGGAGTTACTCTGCTCATTCTAACCTTGAGATGGTAATGTCAGAAGATTTTAGTATCTGCTTCCATGTGCAGCAATTTCTTTTCTTTTCTTTCTTTTTTTAAAGATTTTATTTATTTGACAGAGAGAGATAGAGCACAAGTAGGCAGAAAGGCAGGCAGGGGGGTGGGGGAAGCAGGCTCCCTGCAGAGCGAAGAGCCCCATGCGGGGCTTGATCCCAGGACCCTGAGATCATGACCTGAGCCAAAGGCAGAGGCTTTAACCCACTGAGCCACCCAGGCGCCCCTGTGCAGCAATTTCTTGATCTGAGGATAGTCAATCAAAGTGCATCTTTTAGATTTTTTCAAAGGGGCTGGAGAGTGTTTAGTTTTGAAGGTAAAGATGTGAAGAATGAGTCCATGTCACGTACACCACAGAAAAAAACTGCAAGGACAATGAAATGGATTCTTAGAGAGGCAAGAGATGAGAGTTAAAGATACTATCGACTGCCTTGAGTATTTGTGTCAAATATTTCCTGAGGTCAAATGTCTGAATGTCTTCTCTGCTATTTGATTTTCTACACTGAAAAACTATCCTTTTTTGCTTAGTATAAATTAGGCCTCCAAACTCTCAACTGAAATAAAAACTACAAAACAATGCTAATCATTTATCAATAAAACAATAAAATTAAGTATATTTGAATGATCACAAAATTATCTGCTTGTCCTTTCAAATGTCTCACTCTGAAGCTAAACTGATATTTAGAACATCACAGGTCAACCCCAAATCATACTATTTTACTCATAGTTCTTTTTTTTAAATTATTTCTCCCTGGTTTTTACAGTGGAAAAAACATCCATAATGGAGATGTTACCTTTTTTAAGATTGCTTTTAATCTTGATAGATATCTGGGGTGGGGAGTGAGGATGAAAGACATGTTAGAAAAACTAAAAGTAGTAGTTTCTAAGAAGGTACTTTAATATTTAGAGGCTTAAAAAATATTTAGAGGCTTAACTTCAGTGTAACCATAATAAAAAAAATAATAAATTGTATTACAAGATTAGGACAATGACTTAAGAATCATTGCATTAGTTATAAAGAGTTAGAAAAATGGGAAGACTTCACAAGACTCCACAGAGTTACCATTCATTAGTGTTTGATAAAGATGAACATGAGCACCTACTAGAAATCATGGAGGGTCCAACTCTTTCAAGGCACAGCACTGCCTTTCCTCCAGGATTCCAGTCTCGCAAGACTTCACAGAACTGGTAAGACTTCAACCAGGTACCATGATTTCAGGGAAGCCTAGGCAGGTACTTACAGCAGAGTATTTAATACACAGCTTGTCACCGTAAGTCAAGTTGTGCAAACCATCAAACTGAATATCCTCCAACAATGCAGAACAAGCTGTCAGCAAATTTGAAATAGTGTATTATGAATCACATGTGATTCTTATTTTGCTCAGGGGGCAGTACATTTCTTCCAGTGCATCTCTAGAGTTAAGCATCGGGTTGTTCCAGGCTGGCTTTCTTATATAACCCTTTCTTATACAGCCATAAACTTAAAATATGAGAATATTAGATGTGTGGAGGAAGAAATTTAAAAGAAATGAGAAGTCTATATAATTTAAGACAGAATGAAGAGAGGGCCAGGTTTTGCTTGATGTCATCAAGGACAGTTCTCATGGATTGACATTAATTTCCCTTCCCTTTATTTTCTTTCTTTTGACTGTTTCTCCCCTAATCCAACAATTTTAATCATTATTATTGAGGAATAATTTACATAAAATGAATATACACATTTTAAATGGTCAGTTTGATGAAATCTTTTATTGATACGGTTTTTTAAATTATATATGACATATAACATTATGTAAATTTAAGGTATACTGCAAGTTAATTTATACATTTATATATTGCTATATGATTGCCCTTGTAAACTTAGCTAACACCTCTATCATGTCAAATAATTATCATTTCTTTTTAGGGGACTTTTTAAAAATTTTATATATATTTTTTAATTTTAATTTATTTTTTCAGTGTTCCAAGATTCATTGTTCATTCACCACACCTAGTGCTTCATGTAATATGTGCCCTCCTGAATACCCACCACCAGGCTCACCCAATACTACACCCCCTACCCCTCCAAAACCCTCAGTTTGTTTCTCAGAGTCCACAGTCTCTCATGTTTCATCATCCCCCCTCCAATTTTTCCCAATTCACCCTTCCATTCTTTCTCCCAATGTCTTCCATGTTTTCCCTTATGCTCCACACGTAAGTGAAACCATCTGATAATTGGTTCTCTCTGCTTGACTTATTTCACTCCACATAATCTCTTCCAGTCCCATCCATGTTGATACAAAAGTTGGGTATAATTATCATTTCTTTTTTGTGGTGTAAATAATTAAGATCTAGTCTCTTAGCACATTTCATATTTATAATATAGTTTTATCTATAATCACTATACTGTGCATTAAATATCCAGGATTTATTTACATTAGTTGCAGGTTTGTCTATTAAGCAACAACTCTGTCATTCTCCCACCACCAGCTCCTAGTAATCACCATTGTATTCTCTGATTTTATGAGTTTAGCAATTTTTAAATTAGACATATAAATGATATCATACAGTATTTGTCTCTCTGTCTGACTAATTTCACTTAGCATCTTTAAGGTCCATGTGTGTTGTAAATGGCAGGATTTCCTTCTTTTTCATGCTTGAATAATATTTTTTTTGTCCATTTATTCATTGACAGGTACCTAGGTTGTTTCCATATCTCAGCTAATGTAAATAATGTTGCAATAAACATGGGAGTGCATATATGTCTTCAAAAGCTTTCAACTTTTCACTTTTGATTTAATGTTAGCTGTGGCTTTCTCATACATGGTCTTTATTATGTTAAGGTATGTTCCTTCTATACCCAAACTATTGAGGGCTTTTATCATGAAAGGATGGTGTATTTTGCCAAAGGCTTTTCTGAATGTATTGAGATGATCATGATTTTTGTATCACATTTTGTTAATGTGATGTATCACATTTATTGACTTGCATATATTGAACCATACTTAGATCCCAGGGATAAATTCCATTTTGTTGTGGTGTATATTCCTTTTAATAGGTTGTTGAATTCAATACTGTAGTATTTTGTTGAGGATTTTCCATCAAACATTCATAAAAGATATTGGTCTGTGGGTTTTTTTTCTAGTAGTTTCACTTTCTGACTTTGAATTAGTTTCTAGGAATTCATTCATTTGTCCATTTGATCTAGGTCATCCTATTTGTTTATAGTACTCTTTTATAATCTTTTTATTTCTACAAAATCAATAGTTATATCTTCACTTTTATTTCTGACTTTAGTAGTTTGAGACATCTTATTTTTTTTTTTAGTCCATCTAGGTAAAGGTTTGTTAATTTTGTTATTATTTTTGAAGATCCAACTTTTGGTTTTATTCATTTTCTCTGTTGTTTTTCTATTATTTATTTGATTTTTTTCTGCTCTAAACTTTATTATTTCCTTTTATCTGCTGGGTTTGGGTTTAGTTTGTTCCTTTTTTCTAGTTCTTTAAGTTATAATGTCAGATTGTTGATTTCAGATTTTTCTTGTTTGTTAACATAAGCATTTATAGCTATAAATAACCTTAGCACAACACACACACACACTCATGCACACACACCTTAACAACACTAGTCATATGAATAACGAAGCTTAATTTACTAACAGAGATGAGATTTTTATATAAAAATGTTTTTTTAATGTAGTAATGTATAATGGTTTATGTCTGTCTTTGCCTAGGTTGAGAGTCTGTTAAATTTTTTCAAAACTCTCCACAATATTTTATATATATATATAATTTCACACTTAAAGTTTTAAATCAATATGGAATGTATTTTGAAATAGAGAAACCAATATTATTTTGTTATATATATATGTAAAATATACATAACATATACATATATACATATGCATATTTGTTCCAGATAGATAGACAATTGTATCTTCTTTATTATTCCATACCAAATAATACCACAATCTAAGACATTGAAGAAAAAGGAGGGAAGTGGAAGTCTGCAAATACAAAAAATGATTTAATCCTCTGTTGATATATTACAATAGAAAAGGCAGGTAGCCATGAACTACATTGACTTGGGGCAGTTGTAAAACATACGATTAGAATAAAATAGGTAACATTATCCAATTACTCTTATTCAAATAATAGCAATTCCATATTTGTATTTTTGTAGGTATTTTATATGATTTTTTGAGTGTTATGAATGCTATTGGGTACACTGAAGGAATACAACGTATATGATATACTGCTTAAGATCATTATGATTATTGGATATGTGAATGAAGAAGAAAGAAAAACCATGTATAACGTAACTCCATTAGAATAAATTTGTGTGTGTCAGCATGTGTGCATGTGTGCATAATGAGATACATGAAATATGTCATTGAAAATTTACTGTTGTTTATATTATAGAGTGAGATTTTAAGTGGATGCCACTTTCTTTGGTATATATTTTTGCTATATATTTTTGCTACATATTTTTTTTTTAAGATTTTTTTTTTAATTTGTTTGAGAGAGGGAGAGCGAGAGAGAGTATGAGATGGGAGAAGGTCTGAGGAAGAAGCAGACTCCCCATGGAGCTGGGAGACTGATGTGGGACTCGATCCCAGGACTCTGGGATCATGACCTGAACGGGAGGCAGTTGCTTAACCAACTGAGCCACCCAGGCGCCCTTTGCTACATATTTTTAACACATTTTTAAGGTTCTTTAATAAATTTATTTATATAGCTTAAAAACCCACTCTCATTGGAGAAAAGGAAAGTAAATATATCACTTACTTAATGGCTGGATACACATATAAATCTGGCACAATATTGCAATAGACACTTCTAAAAAGAGATTTAAATTTCTTTTTTTTTTTTAAAGATTTTATTTATTTGACAGAGAGAAACACAGAGAGAGAGGGAACACAAGCAGAAGGGATGGAAGCAGGAGAAGCAGGCCTCCTGCAAAGCAGGGAGCCTGATGCGGGGCTGGATCTCAGTACTCCGGGATCATGACCTGAGCCGAAAGCAGACGCTTAACGACTGAGCCACCCAGGCGCCCCGAGATTTAAATTTCTTATTACTTCTGTTTCCCTTTATGCACATCAATAATGACTACTTTCAGATATCAGGAAATTATGACACAGACTTTTTAATGCCTAATTGATTTTAATTTTAAAACCAGAATTCAAGACGTAGTATTAACAAGTGTATGAACAAGGCTGAGGTTGTAACTCAATTTCTAATGAGAAAATTATTGGTTGGAATGATTGACAAAACAACAACAAAAATTTGCCTAAATATGGTCATATCTTTTTCTGAACTGTCCCATGATCAAGAGAATTAAAGAGAGCCCTTGAGTACTATATTATTAAATAAGTAGCTTAATTGAATTTCTATATATTATGTCATGTGTTTTTATTGCCTTGTAATACTAATGAAGCTGTGACATAAGTATTTCCTCAGAACCATCAAAAGGTAGTATATAAGGTAGGTACATATAACATCATAAAATTTTCTACATTAAATATAATTATTTTTCTCATGGAATACCTAATTTTACATGGCACAGAGATTAAGAAATTAAGTTTTCTTATGGTCTTGTATAATTTATTCTTTGCCTGTTTGGTCCTTTAAGAAACAAGAAAACAACATGTGAGGATAATTGATAGGATACTTTCAGGCACTCCACGGAAATTTTGGTATATACTGGCAGTACAGCAAACACTGGTTATTGATAATTGTATTTGGAGATCTATGCCTTATTTACATACAACTAATGAAAATTTATATTACCAGTGTCCTATGTAACTTCGAAAAATCAATAATCAGAAATAATGATATATCTCACATTTAGGCTAAACTTTAAATAGAATCATCTACTTGAACTATGCAAGTATAAAATATTGTTTCAAATTTTATAATTATTTTTCAGTGAATAGACTGTGAATGACACACTAACAATAGCCTTTATTTTGTAGGTAACTCATGAACAGATCTCCCTTAAACAAAACAAAGCATTTTTGTGCACTTATTTAAAAGCAACTATAAAATTAGGAAGTTAAGAGTTTCTCTTGGTTGATACTGGTTTTCACTTAATACATGATGGTGCATACTAATATTATTTTCAGATTACATTTAACATAATTTCTATCAATATTTTAAGAAAAAACAAATTGACGGTCATAAAATAATAATAATATAAATAACTTGGAGTATTAGTAATATATAATATATAAAATATTTTATTATATTAAGTCAAGAAGATAAACAATTACTAGCAATAATTAAGCATATTTATAATAAGCAATTATAATTGAACTCCTCAGCACCATTAGGGTTTAGGTGCTATTAACCAGTCCAGTTTGTAGATGAAGAGATAATTTATCCAAAATCACAGTTACAATTCAAACCTTGGTTCAGTATGACAAGAAAGTCTATACTTTTACACTATGCTGCACTAACTTTTAAAACGACATCTTTTATAGCTTCTTTTTTTATATGCAATCTAATATATACAATATAGCTCATATCGAATCTAAATAATGAAAATTTTAATTATGTGTTTGAAGATCATTACTAGAAGTAATATTTCTTGAAGCTTGACTTTTTATAAATGATTGTAACTGTAATTATGGCATTATTTAGTCCCTTTAGGTTCAGGAAAACACGAGTTATGTGATCTTAGGCTTAATTTATCTTTATTATGTAAATATTGCATACAGAAAGATACATTTATCTCGGACTCTGAATCTTTGAATTGAACATCTTATTTTCTTTATTTCCTACTAAGGATTAACATAGTGACTAGCAGTCAACATTCAATAAGTGGTTGAATTGAATTGTTAAAAATAAAAGAAAAAAATAGAGGGGTAAAGGAGACTTGCACTATGAACCAGGTCATATTTACAATGATGTCTCTCTACTTACCTGTTTTTGGACAAAGAGAACACATTAAGCTCAGGCTATCTGAAATTTCCAAATGTGTATTCCCCCTCTCATCTTTTCTAGATTAGTTTAGGAGATCCTTATTGACTAAATAAACAAGTCAAATTTCCGCATATCACCCTCTGGAATACTCACACTAACCATTAACCATTAAGTGCTCAGAGAAGTCCTTTCACAAATTTGAATCAATCCAGTGTTTCCCTTACCCAGGTTAAATACAGCACAAGCTCCTTCCCTTTCATACTGTAGGGGAGATAGTAAGGACCGTGCAAAGATTTTCAGTAAAAATGATTTTATATACTAGTTATATTTGTTTATCATGGTAACTAACATAAGTGACTATTAGCTGAGTGAATAATGATTTGTCTTTCACACCTTTGTTTATCTTAGATAAAAATGCCTTTTTTTTAAATTCTGAATTATTGGATTAAATATTTCTGGTGTAAAGTTTTTAAGAAGTGCCTTAGGCCTAGCATCAGTGATGGTCTTTTGAAGTACTGAATTGGAAAATGCATTTGTATATTTAGCCATTGACATTCAAAGAAATTTAACAAATATCTTTGAAACTTAAGCTTTTAAACTTTCTGCCTTACTTAAAGTATTATTAAAATGTGGGAAGTTGAAAAAATATGAAAATCTCTGTCATACCATCATGCTTATTCTTATTTCCCAATGAATGTATAGATTCCTATTGTGGAATTAGGACATGCTAAAATGTTTTCTGATGACCAACACTGATAGACAAACTCTTTTTGTTACTTTTTAGTAATGGGCTCTGCAGACCACAGAGAACCTTATTGAAGTGGTTTTACCTCTGGAATTAATTTAGAGGCAGAATTTTGGTATTAAATTTTAATAACTTGTTTTTGAGGCTTTGTGAATAGTAGCTTTTTTTAACTAGAGAATGTTTTTCATTTTTGATTTACATATTTTCACAATTATTAAAAATTTGTTAACATTTTACATATCTTTCTTAGGCATCAATGTATGAAAAGGAGCTATTGCACATTCATGTTTATCCAGAAAATTTGAAAGCAAGTAGCATTGGTGATCACTGTGTTGTTTTCTTCATAGCACCGTGTGGAAGAAATACTACTGCAAGCTCACTTTTTCGTTTGCAAACTTCTTGATTTTTTCATATGCATTTTAAAACCAGTCTCTGATATATAATGCCAATTGTAAAGAATGAGTCTCTGATGTGGATTTTGCATTCAAATCCTTATAAAGTCATTATTCTTTGGGAATAGAGTTGGTAAACCTGAACCAACAAGAACATATTTTGGGTTTGTTGCTGTTGTTGTTTTCTAACAGAATTGGTGATATGTCCTTCCTGATCTGCTCATAAGCTCTTCTCCAATATTGTGCATGGCCAAGGGAGCTATCTTCTTCTGTTGCACTGGTAGCTGATGTAGTCGTCATGATAGAAAACCCAAGTCCTTCCCTAGTGCTGCTCACTATAGCCATCACCTGAGCTATCCAGCCATGGTTATGCTTCTGTGAACTAATAACTGTTTTCGGTTTCTAATTCCTCACTGGGTCTAAATTCACGTCAACAATTCTACCACTAAAGGTGTTAATTTAATGTCGTCCTCTGCCTTAAAGGCACCTGAAGCATTCCTTTGATAACTTTATGATCTGTTAATAAATTTTTAAAATATATTTTGCCTATATCTAACTTGTAGACATAATCAATATATTTCACCAAAACACTCTTGTACTGTAAAATTATTCTTCTTCACTATTATTTAAAACATTGATGGATTTCATGAACCAGTATTTATGGCACACATAATTTTGTCCAGACTCGACTAAGCATTAGAGTTCAGGTCATTGTAGTGAAGACAAAAGAGACACAAAATTTAAAACGAGAGCTGATGTGACATAACACAGTATATGAAATTGTAGAAAGCTGTTAATTTTGCAGCAGGAATGGGGCAGAACAGGAACAAAGAAGCTTTCAAAATATGATAATATTTTAGCACCGTGTGGAAGAGTAATTATATTTTTCTTTTCCAGGTAGGCAGAGTGGGCTAGGGTTTTCAGGTAAAGCTAATATTCCAGGCTCAAAGAAACAGAAATAGTTCTTAGTTGGATGTTGTTAGGTCATAGAGGACCAGAGAAGCAGAGGAAGATTAAACTGGAGACGTGAGCTGGGACAAGATCATGAACATATTGAGAAATTTGAGATTTTTACTTTGGGAAAACAATAGTTTTGTTTTAATCAATATAAACATAAGACAAGGTCATTCCAAGAATCATGAGAAAGCTACCTGGAGTCCATCAGTACAACATGGCAACAGCTGGTACAAGAACAGAAGTCATTAATATTTATTCATTGCTCTCAGGAATTAACTCTGAAAATCAGGGTTTATTTATTTATTTATTTATTTATTTTTGTTTGTTTTTGTTTTTTGTTTTGGAAAAAGCTCACTGTAACAGCAGAGCCATTCTGGGAGTCCATGAATGATGGCACTCACTTTAAAGATTCTCAGTATGTGGGGGGCACCTGAGTGGCTCAGTAGGTTAAAGCCTCTGCCTTCAGCTCAGGTCATGATCTCAGGATCCTGGGATCGAGCCCCGCATCGGGCTCTCTGCTCAGATGGGTGCCTGCTTCCTCCTCTCTCTCTGCCTGCTTCTCTGCCTACTTGTGATCTCTCTCTCTCTCTCTGTCAGATAAGTAAATAAAATCTTTAAAAAAAAAAAAAAGAGAAAATTCTCAGTATGTGGTTGTGCCACATGAATGATTCATAGTAAGAAATTTTCTTAGTATACCTTCCATGTCTTGAGCTCTGGCCATGAGCTAGAACATACTATAAATGCTTCTCTTGTAGCAGTGAATTTAATTCTGAAAAGATACCGTAAGGCAGATACTATGATTGTCCGAATTTTACAGATAGGGAAAACTGAGACCTGCAGGTAGGGGTTAAGAAAAGTTGTTGACATTCACAAACTAGTAAGTAAACAAATGTGGCAGGATTTAATGGGTCAGGCTTTTAACCACTCACTGTACATGCTACTTTTCAAATATTCTAACACATGTATAGATTTAGTTAAAGTTACAGACACTGGTTGTGAGGAAAGGATGTTCTTTTCCATCTTTTCAAAAACAACACATGTTCACCTTTTATGGCTCAAATCAAGAGCTAACTCTCCTGGGAAATTTCTTTGGCATTATCTTTTAAAAATCACAATTAATGTCCCTTTTATTTTTAGGTCACAGTGCTTTTCTTTCATTAATTATATTTTATTGTGCATTGAATGATTATGCTATTTTATTAAATAGCCATTTTTAGCTTTTACATATGTGTTACTATGGTAGGGTCTAGCTTTGGTAGAAGAACTGTAGTTAGTGCCAAATGGGAAGTTTTTCTTTTTCCTCCATGAAAATGTGAGTTTTATATTTTACTTTATAATATTTTTTCAAAAGATTTTATTTACTTATGTAACAGAGAGAGAGACAGTGAGAGAGAGAACACAAACGGGGGAATGGGAGAGGAAGCAGCAGGGTTCCCGCTGAGCAGGGAGCCCGATGTGGGACTCAATCCTAGAATCCTAGGATCATGACCCGAGCTGAAGGCAGATGCTTCATGACTGAGCCACCCAGGTGCCCCTATAATCTTTTAAGCAAGAGAAACTAATGCGCAGGAATAAATGTATATGTAATAAATTTTATTAAATAAACACATTAACTAAAATCCATTACCCAGTGAAACAGTGAAGGAGGATAACCTTAAAATGACCTTAGATGACTTGTAATAGGTAGTGTTACATCACCTTATCAGACTTTCATAGGAGAAAAACGAAGCAGAAAATTGTAGTTACTTGACTATATCAACCATCTCATAAAATACTGATTTGTTTCTTAATCTAATTCCTATTTGATCAATAATATAGGAGAAATTTTATATTTGTCTGAATTTCTTCAGTTGTCTTTTCATGTCATGGTGAATAGTGAGATACTATTTCGTCTTAAAATCATGTCTAACAGAATTTTTAAAGCAGGGTCCGGCATTTATACTCTACTATTTCCAACCATTGCATCATAATATAAGACTATAAATTACTGGAATTTAACATAAAATTTTCTTGGACTTGTCTCCTCATGAAAACTTGAAGAATATAGAGAACATACATGGGTTTGTCTTTTTTTTTTTTTACTTCCCTACAGGGAAACTTACCTGGATAACTAATGTGTAAAATTATAACAGTAACTTTATTTGTATACTTAATACAAGCATACTTTATTTGTATACTTAAAGATTAATAGCTTAGAATAATGATAAGATTAGGAGATTAATTTATTTGACCTAAATTTTTTTAATAGTTGGTGAATCAGTTGAATCAGTCCTGTGCGCACATATGTATACATGGTGGGGTGAGGAGGAAAAGGTGAGCTTGTTTAGGCTAGTGAAAAATTTGTCTCAGTTACATTAAGGGTTAGGACCTGGTATAAAAAATAAATAAATAAAAATGCCAAACAAATTTAAGTCCCAGCTGTTACAAATACAAAGTACATATGATCTATCCATTGCACACAATTTCATCACCTTCCTCTAGTTAGGATGTCATCAGTCATCAACTAGATGACTAGTTGGTCGTCAAAAAAAAAAAAAAAAGAAAGCAAGCCAACTCTCCCTTTCTGCCAGGTGTGCTACAACCCAGGGAAAAGCAAGAATAACATCTGGAATTTTATGGTGACATCAATCTGAAGGAAATAAGGAAGAAATGAAATTTGATGCACTGGGAGAAAAGATAGTAGTCCATGGTTTTATCACAATCAAAAGAGGGAACGATACACTAAGGTGATCATGACAAATATTGATTTATTCACCATGAACCTTGAGCAACTACAATATTGTCAAATAGTTTTATAAGTCTGTGATATATAAAAAATAAGAGATAGTCATGGCAATCATAGTGTGCTTTTAAGAAGTGAGGTGATATTAATGACTGGGAGTCAACACTGAAAGAAATAAATTTTTCTCTTCCATTAAATTTTGAAGTCACAGGATACAAGACTTAGATGAGAAGTTACCTGTATATCTTTCAGGAAATCTTCCTTGAGTGTTATTCATTCACTTGTCATGCATTTTAAGCATCTGTAATATTACTTAAAGATACTGTGATAGGTTTTGTTGACATATAAAGTTGTAAAAATATTGAAAGAAGCAGCAAATTATATACACTAGAAGAGATGTAAAAAATTCAAGAATTAGGGCATTTCAGCTCAGCCTTGAAAGATGAGCCTTGAAAATTCATGCCATGTTCAATGTGATGGAATCAGAGGCTATATGAATGAAAGTGTTGTAGATGATATTGGAAAGGAAGGCTGGGCCCAAATCATGGAAAGCATTGTATGACATGGACGTAATTTTGAACTTAATTTTGTAGATAAAAGTAAAACTTATAAGGTTTTTCATGAAATCAATATAATATTTATTATGCACTTTCTGTGGATCCAGGTACATAAGATTAGCAAGTAAATATAAGGACAGATAGCACTACAAATTACAATGGCATCAGAAAGTTGGTTGTGGTACTAAAAGATACTATCTTAAATTTCTGTAGCAACGTGGCAGCCAAGTCTTTCATAGATCTAAACACAGACAGATAGAATACCATGGTTTAGTACAGTGATTGGCAAGCTTTTATGTATATGGGGTCAGATATTGTATATTTTAAGCTTTGAGAGCCATAAGTTCTCTTCGTTACTGCTCTTGTTACTGTAGTGCAAGAACAACCATAGTCAATATGTAAGTGAATGGGTGTGGTTTGTATCAAAAAATCGTATTGACAAAAATAATCAAAAGGTCTTATTTGACCTGTAGGCTATAATTAGCTGTTTCCTGATTTAGACCAATGAGAAAATCCTCTGGAATTTTCTTTTTCTTTTTTTAAGATTTTATTTATTTGTTTGAGAGTGAAAGAGAGAGGGGAACAGAGCATGAGCCAGAGGGAGAAGCAGAGGGAGAAACAGAGAGAGAGATAGAAGCAGACTCCCTGCTAAACAGGGAGCCCGACGCAGGACTTGATCCAGGAACCCTGTAATCATGACCTAAGCTGAAGGCAAATGCCTACCAACTGAGCCACTCAGGTGCCCCCTGGAATTTTCCTTCACCAAATACTACAGAAAGGTCAACATAGCATCTACCCATGCATTTTAGGAAATCTCTAAGACCATCCTCACTTCTAAAACTACTGCAAGTTTGGGGGTTCCCAAGACCCACCTCCTGGTTCAAAAGCTTACTAGTAAGATGAACAGAACTCACTAGAAGTTGTTATACTCACATTTATTTTTTTTACTTTTATTTTTTTAGCAAAATGATATAGATTTATATCAGCAAGTAGAAGGCACATATGGGAGAGTCCAGAGAATTTCCAAGTATGAAGCTTCCTGTTATTCTCAATAGAATCATAGATAGCACTAACTCCTACCAGATCTGATATGTGACAATATGCTCAGAGAATTGGTAATACTCTCAGGGAAGCCCATCTGAGTCTTGATATCCAGAGTTTTTACTAGGGCTCAGTTAACATAGACATGGTTGACTGCTCACATAAGCTGACTTTTAGTTTCCAGGCCTTCCAGAAATTGAGTTGATATTATGGGGCCCAAAAGTCCCCAAATAAATCACATTGCTGGCATAAATTATCTGTCATGAGCCAAGGCCCCTGAATAAGCAAAGATATTTTTTAACAGGTAAGATATTCCAGGAGTTTAGAGATCACATTCCAGGAGTTGAAGGAAAAGGACAGACTTCTCCTTGGACAAGATTAATTCTTTACTATATAAACTGCCTTTTATTAGCTTACTAGGGTGGTCATAACAAAGTAGTACCACAAATTGGATGGCTTAGAAAGACAGAAATATTTTTCATACAGTTTTGGAGGACAGAAGTCTGAGATCATGATGCTGGCAGGACCATGGTTCCTCTGAAGGCACTGAAGAAGGATTAGTTCCATGCCTCTCCCATAGATTTTAGTAGCCTCAGGCACTTTCTGTTTTGTAGATGACCATGTTCCTCCTGTGTCTCTTCATGTTTTCCCTCTGTGCATGTTTCTGTATCCAAATTTCTCCTCTTAATAAGGATACTATACATACTGGGTTATGGCCCACCCTAATGACCTTATTTATCTAATAGACTCTGTAAAGACCCTATTTTCAAATAAAATTATTTTTGCAGGTGTTGGGGATAAGGATTTCAACATCTTTCTGAGTGAATACAATTCAATGTATAACGATCTCATTGCAGTCTTATGAGGATTACATAAATTAAAATATGTAAAATGCAAAGCAAATAAGATACAATTTATAATTGAAATCTCAAGATTAAAACAAATCCAAGAGTACTTAAGGCCTTATATGTGTTAGTCAGACAACCGAGCATAATGCAGATCAAGATAATAGTCTTTGATACTGATATACCTAGCTACTAAGCAGAAAGTCATGATTGATAAAGTAAATTATAAGTCCTTTAATCTTTGAAGATGGTATAAGTACCCTGGAAATCTGTGGGTAATAATAGGGATAAAGAGAGTATGTCACAGATGGTATTGACTTAAAAAAAAAGCCAGATTGTTTTTATGGTGGCCCTTACTTATTCACTTTTATGAATACTTATGTTTTGTTGCAATGCTTTATTTTTTTCTTACCCAGGATAGACTATGTTTTCATAAGCCTCAGGAACCAGGTCTGTTTCACCAAGTGAGGTACCCCCAGTGATTGGTACATGGTTATCACTCAATCCTGTTTTTTTGAATATATGTTTGAATAAATTATAGTCACAGAGGCAGGGATATGTCAGACAATAACCACTTCTCTGTTGTAACTTAGGAATTAAAAAGTAGTGATTGCTGTAGGAAAAAGTGTTAAAGTAAATTGTATAGAAGTGAAAGCATGCTTTAATAAAACATGGGGATAGGCAGATCTTTTGTAGAAAAGATCATGGAAAATCATACAAAGAGAAATAATTCTGTCTGTCAGCCTGGTCAATTTTTAAAAATTTTATGGATTTTGAAATTTAGAAGAGACAACTTAAAGAATTTGCTCATATTTATGAGTTCCCATGATTTTCTACTTAATTTCAAATAAAAAAATTATAAATGAGAAAAATGAATGCCAATATAGTTTATATTTTGCTTTGTGGTATCCACCTCCTATTTAATTTTGACCATATGCTTTGTTACATGGATTATGATCATTGTTTTAATTCAATAGCTTGGAGCAAGATTTCCCTGCTGACAATTATCTTTCAGCCTATAACTTTAAAATCAAGATTGCTAAAACAAGTCATTCAATATTTATTAAATATCTATTATTTGGACACTATACTAAGCAATTTGATAAGACAATCAGAAAGAAAAATACCTAATCCTTCACTTAAAGAAACTTAAATATAGTTACATCAAATATACCCAACATAGACAATTTATTCAGTATTAGTCTAGACAGAGTGACCTAGAGAGCAACTATATATTTTGAATGTGTTCTAATGTCCCGGAAGATCACATGTTCTTAGACTTTCTTTTACCATCATAAGTGATACAAGAAAAAATTTCAAAACCTAGATGTGAGAGCCTGCAAGTCCTGGCACTTCTTTCCAAGTCTGTGACAGTAGTGGCCCACTGGATTTTTTAAAAAAGAAACAATGGCTCTATAGCAAACAAACAATATGCATATGATAAAGGCAGATAAGGAGGATTTCAAGAAGAAAACAATACAAGAACTAATTTTGCAGGTTGTAAAGGGACACATAATTTTTGCTGCAGGTAATTCATTGATATTCAGGGTTATTTTCTTACCTAAAAGTAGAGGATCCTGATTGCATGCTGTCCCAAGCAAGTCTTCAAAGTCAAACTGGGGTTATATACTCCTGTGAATACTTAAAGTCTCTCTAGGAGATACACAAGCATAAATAATTTTTAGGAAATTATTTTTCAGATATCCAACTTCCTACTTCAAAAAAACCTGGGGTCTCTTGGCTCTCTGCTCCAATATTTCTTTTTACAATCACCTGTCAGCTCTCATTTCACAACATTAAGGCAAATTTTCCATCTTGAATCCCATTACGGAGACATCCTAGTGATGGCAAAACCTTGAGAACTAATGGAAAAAAAAGCACAGTGTGAGAGTATCTTGCATATGATTGAGGGTCTAGTAAGAGCAAACAAGACATATATCAGGGGGCAGTACCTTATTTCACCCCAAAAATAAACTCAGCAAATTTCCCCATTGAACCTATCTAGAGTTCTATTATAGAAATTCATTCAGAAGATGTGAGATGGTTGTCATGGGAGCATGCATTAATAGGTTCTTTAGAAATAAAAAATCAAATCATACTTTTTTTTTCTGACATAAAGTTTGATTTGGCTGATTGACCTTAAGAGTTGATTTTTCTAGTTAGGTTATAGCGACTATTGTCTATAGAAAGAGTCAGCTAAATTTGTGGTTCTAAGATTTGATAAAAGTATATTTAAAGCACATAAAATATATATTATGCTTTTTGTCAACATCTAAGCTTATGATAAAAATTTAGATTTCCACTTAAAATGTGCTATGGCTACATATTTTCCCAGAATTATTTCAAGGGATACTACAACAACAAAAATGTTTGAGAACCACAACATCCAGTTCTTTCTAACATTAATGCAATTGCTATTGTGCTAGGCAGAGAAGGAGTGGATACAAACATACTAATTTCTTTTACATTGAAAAGAGGAGACAGACATAAAGCAAACATTTTGAAACCTGAGATTTTGCTTTGTCTCTCTCAATGCATGCAATTCTTTTCAAGTTTAGGAACCATAGTGAAATATTCATTTCCTAAGTGTCTTCATGTTGCATATATTCATATTTTTCCTTTACAAAAAGATTAAAACTAGTTTTGAGGTGAGCAATCCAGGGAGCACAGGCAGACAGCTGTGGTTCAGAAGGCAAGGCAAGCCCACTTGTGATTTAGAATCAAGTGTATCAAGAATAATCAAACATCAGACAGAAACCTTCCTTTGAGGGAGAGGGAGAATGATTCAAAAAGTTTTTGTGAAGCAAAACTCAGACCTATCCACCGATTAATAGACCCTATCTAAATTAACTCTTCTATTTCTTTCTGAAATACATTGACAATGTTCATTCAGTGAGGTGGACTTAGAATAACAGTGATTACATAAAATTTCTCTTTGAAAGATTTTGAACTATGTCATGCAGGCTGTGTTAATAATGAAGTTGTAGCTACAGAGGTGAACTCGTCTAACTTATATGAGAGCTTTAATGTAAACAGCATACCAAGAGAGATACACAGACATGCAAATATTTGCAGGAGAATTTATTACATTCTCTATGGGAAAACAGATTAAAGTGGAGGAAAATGTACATAAGGCTTCAACAGTGAAAATATTAACTAAAAAACAAAGCTGTCAAAAACCATATTCTCAAGAACTTGGAAGATGATCGCAGCTTCCCAGAGCTGCCAAGTGAATCAAATAAATTTCATTTTGTTATTTAGTTGCTGAGAATGAAGTCCTTTTAGAAAAGCAGGAAGTATTTCCTTCCCTTTATAAATGTTACCTTTTTTATTTATTTGAAGCAGCTGTTGGGAAACAATGGAATTTGGAACCTAGTTGAAGATAATAGATGTTATTAACCAAAAATTTATTTGCATATACTAGCATAACAGACCCACAAGGGAAATTAGTGAACTAGAAAAGCTTGAACAAAAGAAGTGTGTATGCAGAGTATTTGGCCTTGAGGTAGTTCATATCTAGGTATGATACTTAGCTTTGTCATTATTAACTTTCTTGCTAATATAATGATACAATTTAATTCTGAATTTTCAAGTTAGATGGATAATTTAACTGAGCTGGTTATTCCACTAATTTCTCTGAAAGATACAGTTCTGCTTGTGGTGATCAATCCGGCTACATTTTTTTTTTAAATTCACATTTTCATGTAACATTAAATGCTAAGAATGTCTGCACCAGTTTGATCATTCCAGGACAATAGACAATATTTCAATGCCTAAGTAAAACAGATTTAATTGCTAAACAAGATTTCAAGGAACTGAACTTCATTTTAATCACAAACAAGCTGCAAGGCAATTTTCAATTACAGCAAGCTTTTTATTTTTCTCCAGCTGTGTGTCCCTGCTGATTCCAGAAATTACATGTAAGTTGTCCCAGATTTTGAAGTGGTGTACCTACTGAGGTTTTTCTTTTGTCAGTTGATGAAGTATGTGTGATTAGAACCTAAATAAATTGGCATTTATAAGATGCATTACCCCACCCTGTATATTTCAGGACATGATGATTGAGCTTGAAGAAGGTCTGAGATATCCCCTAGTGACAAGAGTGTTCCTAATTAGGCTGCTGGTATTGCAAGTACTCACCTCTTCTGCAGGAACATCAAAAGATAATGTGGGAACTAAGCCCTAGAAAAAGTAATCTGTTGGGTATTAGACAATCAGGTCAATAATGCATTGTATTTTCAAAGTTTCATAAAGTTCCAACTTTTAGGGAAGTTTGTCTTGTGAGGCCCAGAGTTTGTATTACAGAATGATCGTTGTCTTAGTACAAAGACTGAGTATATGGGAAGTGGAGACAGATGCCTTAACTTTTGAGAGTTCAAAGGAAAACTGGCTCCAAAGACAAATCAAAGGTGGCCTAATTTAATGATACAAAGGAATGATCCTAATGGAACACAGAAAAGGGGGGAAAAAGGTTTTATTTCAACCTGAAGGATTGATTTGTTTTCCTTACTAACTTACTAATATTTTTTGGTTGCTTCTTCTTTGTTCCTTTATTTATTCAGCAATCATTCATGAAATATATAATTGGAAGCTTTTGTAAGAAAAGATTTTATTACTTTTGCTAGGTATGGATCCATAAAAAGATACTTATAGAGACCTAGAGTAGAAGGATCTCAATAGAAGGTGAGAAGATCAAGAATTCCCAGACAAGGCAAGAATTCCCAGACAAGGGATGCCTGGGTAGCTTAGTCTGTTAAGCCACTGCCTTCAACTCAGGTCATGATCCAAGGCTCCTGGGATCTAGTCCCACATTGGAATCCTTGCTCAGTGGGGAACCTGCTTCTCCCTCCGTTTGCTCTGCCTGGCACTCTCCCTGCTTGCACTCTCTCTCTCTCTCTCTCTGCAAATAAGTAAATAAAAATCTTAAAAAAAAAAAAAAAAAAAGAATTCCCAGACAAGGCAAAATATACCAAAGATTTCAAGTAGAGTATAACAACTTTTGATATAACAAATTTCAAGTAGAAAATAACAACTGGGTTTTGGTATTATAAGTAAGAACTTTTGGATTCACTTTGGAATGAGGATAGGTTGATGTAAAATTGTAAAAGATATTTTTCTCTTGGCAATGGAAGCCATTGGAAAGGCCTAACAAGACCACTGCATAGAAAAGTTTTGAGAAAGTTAATGTGGATGCAATATATGGAACTATTATAGAAGCTAGAAAATGGGAGCAAGAAAATCACTTGAGGGAGATTTTTACTAAAATTCATAGTAGTTGAATGGCTGAAGTGAGCACTAAAGTACTCTAGTAGTACTTTAAGATGTACTGGCTGCTGTTGCATTGTCTGTGAGACACGAGGCTAAAGATTGAAAATTGGAACATATGTAGAGTAAAAAGGAACTGGAAAGATACGTTGATGGGTTGGAAAACAAGGCAAATTAAATGAAATTAAATATTAAATTAGGTATGGCATTGGCTTAAATTTAAAAATCCAGAAGCCTAATTATTTGCTTTTGAATAAACTACTTTGATTGAAGATTATGATTTAGTGATTAAAAAAAATATACAAAATTGTATATAACATTTACAATCTTTCACGTGTCAATGAATTTGGAGCTGCAAAAGAAAGTAACTATTTTTCTTTTTTTTTTTTTTAAAGATTTTATTTATTTGACAGAAAGAAACACAGCGAGAGAGGGAACACAAGCAGAGGGAATGGTAGCGGGAGAAGCAGGCCTCCTGCAGAGCAGAGAGCCCGATGCGGGGCTGAATCCCAGGCTCAGATCCCAGGATCTGACCTGGGCCGAAGGCAGACGCTTAATGACTGAGCCACCCAGGCGCCCCTGAAAGTAACTATTTTTCTTTCAGTGAAAGTAACTTTCACTGTCAGATTTCCCTACTCATTAACATACCATCACCACCTCCAAAAATAACAACTTAAGAGCCACCTGTAGCAGAACACTAACAGCGATTGTGTAAAGACTTACATGTTCTCATTTGGTGGGGTGCCAGATGCTGAGTGGAGGTGGAGTGCTCTCTCTGTTTTGAGGTCATCAAGTGGTTATTCTCAAAGCCCTTCAGTGACCTCCTTGAAAGTCAACTGTCCTTGGATAAATAAGAAAATCCTTTAAGCTGAGGCTGCTGTAATCTGTCACCTGGATTCCAGATCTTTCATAAAGGTTTTAGGGGAGGAAGGCCAAGATGGCAGAGAAGTAGGAAACCCTGTTTCAACCAGTTCCCTAAAGTGAGCTAAGTATTTACCAGAACACTCTGAACACCCCTGAAATCAGCCTGAGTTGTAAAATTATACACTTCTGGATCTCTACATGGGCAGAAGACAGCAGTGGAGAAGGTGCAACTTGCCTGGATCATGGTTGAAATATTCAACTATACATCCCCCCAACCACCTCTCACCAAAATGTCTAAGTTGAGGAACACCCAACAGAGGAAAAATTGAGACTGTTCTATCTCCCTCAGAAATGTTGGATATGAACACATACAGTATGTTGGAAAGGGAATTCAGGGTAACAATTATCCAGGCAATGGCTAGGTTGGAGGAAAACATTAGTGACAACATAGAATTTCTAAGGGCAGAAGTTAAAGCTGATCTGGGGTAGAAGTTAAAATTTTATCAATGAGATCCAATCTAATCTAAATACTCTAACAGCTAGGCTAACTGAGGCAGAAGATACAATTAGTGATTTAGAGGACAAACTGATAGAGAAGAAGGATCAGGAGGAGCCTGGAACAAACAGCTTAGAAGCCATGAAAACAGAAATAGGGAAATAAATGACACCATGAAACGTTCCAATGTCAGAATTATCCGGATCCCTGGGAGTGAGGGAGAAAGATAGAAGACTAGAAGATACAGTTGAATAAATTCTGGGTGAAAATTTCCCCAATCTGGGGAATGGAACAAGTGTTCATGTCCTAAAGGCAGAAAGGGCACTCTACAAGATCAATGAGTCTAGAAAAACATCTAGACACTTGATTGTGAGATTCGCGAATTAAAATTTTAGATAAGAGTTCCTGAGGACAGCTAGGGGGAAGAGATTCCTTACTTACAGAGGAAGGTCCCTCAGAATAATGGCAGACCTGTCCACAGATACCTGGCAAGCCAGGAAGGGCTGTTTATTCAGGGCACTGAATGAGAAGAATATGCAGTCAAGAATACATTATCCCAAAATAAAATTTAAAAAAATAATACTTTATCCCATAAGGCTAACATTCAAAATGGATGGAGAGATAAAGAGCTTCCAAGACTGGCAAGGTTTAAAAGACTATGTGACCACCAAGCCAGCAGTATAAGAAATATGAAGGGGGTTCTATAAAAGAAGAAAGAACCCAAGAGTGACATAGAACAGAAATTTATAGAGACAATCTATAGAAACAAGGGCTTCACAGGCAATATGATGTCAAGAAAAACTTGTCTTTCAATAATCACTGTCAACATATATGGACTAAATGCTCCCATAAAATGGCACAGGTTTGCAGACTGGATAAAATGACAAGAATTATCCATATGCTGTCTACAAGAGACACATTTTGAACCTAAAGATACATCTAGACTGAAAGAAAAGGGATGGAGAACCATCTTTCATGACAACGGGCCTCAAAAGAAAGCTGGGGTAGTGATTTTCATATCAGAAACTTATATTTTAAGCTAAAGACTAAGTCAGAGATACAGAAAGACACCAGATAATTCTTAAAGGGTCTACCCACCAAGAAGATCTAACAATTGTAAATATTTATGCCCCGAGGATGGGAGCAGCCAACTACATAAGCCAACTGTTAACTAAATAAAGAGTCATATCTATATAAATACATTAATTATAGGAGATTTTAACACACCATTTTCAGTAATAGATCATCTAAGCAGAAAATCAAAAAAGAAATAAGAGCTTCGGATCACATATTGGACCAGATGGACCTCATAGAAATATATAGAAAGTCCACTCTAAAACAACAGAGTACTCATTCTTCTCAAGTGCACATGGAACTTTATCCAGAATAGATTACATACTAGGTCACAAATCAGGGCTCAACCAATACCAAAAGACTGAGATAATTCCTTGCATATTCTCAGACCACAAATGCTTTGAAACTGGAACTCAACCACAAGAAAAAGTTTGGAAGGAATTCAAACACTTGGAAGCTAAAGACCAACAAACTTAAGAATGTTTGGATCAAACAGGAAATCAAAGAAGCACTTAAACAATTAATGGAAACTAATGAGAATGAAGACACAGTGGTCCAAAATCTATGGGATACAGCAAAGGCAGTCCTAAAGGGGAAATACATAGCCAGCCATCCAAGCCTCACTCAAAAAAATTGAAAAATCCCAAATACACCAGCTCTCTTTTTCACTGTAAGGTACTGGAAAATCAACAACAAATTAAGCCAATCCCACACACAAGAAGGGAAATAATCAAGATTAGAGCAGAGATCAATGAGTTAGAAACTAGAGATACAGTAGAACACATCAATGAAACTAGAAGTTGGTTTTTTAAAAGAAGCAATAAGAACAATAAGCAACTGGCCAAACTAATCCAAAAGAAAATAAGAGGACTCAAATTAATAAAGTTATGAATGAAAGGGGAAAGACCACGACTAACACCAAGGAAATAGAAGCAATCATTAAAAATTATTATTGGGGGGGTGCCTGGGTGGCTCAGTGGGTTAAAGCCTCTGCCTTCGGCTCAGGTCATGATCTCAGGGTCCTGGGATCGAGCCCCACATCAGGCTCTCTGCTCAGCAGGGAGCCTGCTTCCCCCTCTCTCTGCCTGCCTCTCTGCCTACTTGTGATCTCTCTCTCTCTGTCAAATAAATAAAATAAATCTTTAAAAAAAATTATTATTGGGGTGCCTGGGTGGCTCAGTGGTTGAGCGTCTGCCTTCAGCTCTGGTCATGATCCTCCAGTCCTTGGATAGAGCCCCGCATGGGGCTCCTTGCTCAGCAGGAAGCCTGCTTCTCCCACTACCATTCCCTCTGCTTGTGTTCCCTCTCTCGCTGTGTTTCTCTCTGTCAAATAAATAAAATCTTTAAAAAAAATCATTATCAACAGTTATATGGCAATAAGATAAGCAACCTAGAAGAAATGGATGCATTCCTGGAATAAACTTCCAAGATTAAAACAGGAAAAAATGACAACCTGAAAAGACCAATATCAATAATGAGATTGAAGCAGTGATCAAAAGCCTCAAAAAAAAACAAAAGCCCAGGACCTGATGGATTTCCTGGGGAATTCTACAAACATTCAAAGAAGAAATAATATCTATTCTGCCGAAACTGTTTCAAAAAAATAGAAACAGAAGGAAAACTTCCAGACTCTTTCTATGAAGCCAGCATTACCCTGATCCCCAAACCAGGTAAAGACTCCATCAAAAAGGAGAATTTCAGACCAATATCCCTGATGAATATGGATGCCAAGATTCTCAACAAGATCCTAGATAATAAGATCCAACAGCACATTGAAAAGATTATTCATCATGACCAGGTGGGATTTATCCCTGGGATGCAAGGGTGGTTCAACATTCACAAATCAATCAGTGTAATAGAATAAATCAATAAGAGAAGAAAGAACTATATGGTCCTCTCAATTGATGCAGAAAAAGCATTTGACAAAAAAAAGCATCTGTTCCTGAGTAAAACTCTTCAAAGTATAGGGATAGAAGGAACATTCCTGAACTTCATAAAATCTATCTATGAAAAGTCCACAGGAAACATCATTCTCTTTGAGGAAAAGTTGACAGCCTTCCCTTTGAGATAAGAAACACGACAAGGATGCCCATTCTCACCACTCTTTTTCAACGTAGTACTAGAAGTCCTAGCAACAGCAATCAGAAAATAAAAAGAAATAAAAGGTTTTTAAATCGGCAAAGAAGAAGTCAAACTTTCTCTATTCATAGATGACATGATACTTTATACCGAAAACCCAAAAGACTCCACCCCCAAACTACTAGAATTCATACGGTAATTCAGTAATGTGGGAAGGTACAAAATCAATGCATAAAAATCAGTTGCTTTCTTATACACTAAAATGAAAATACAGAAAGAAATTAGAAAATTGATTCCATTTATGATAGCACCAAGAACCATATAATACCTTGGAATAAACCTAACCAAAGAGGTAAAGGATCTGTACTCGAGCAACAACAGAACACTCATGAAAGAAATTGAAGAAGACACAAAAGGATGGAAAAGCATTCCATGCTCAAGGATCAGAAGAATAAACATTGTTAAAATGTCTATACTTCCCAGAACAATATATACTTTCAATACCATCTCAATCAAAATTCCACTGGCATTTTTCAAAGTGCTAGAACAAACAATCCTAAAATTTGGATGAAACAAGAAAAGACCTCAAACTGTTAAGGAAATGTTGAAAAAGAAAAACAAAGCTAGGGACATCACGTTGCCAGATTTCAAACTTTACTACAAATCTGTGATCACCAAGACAGCATGGTACTGGCACAAAAACAGACCTATACACGAGTGGAACAGAGTAAAGAGCCCAGATATGGACCTGCAACTCTGTGATCAACTAATCTTCGACAAAGCAGGAAAAAAATATCCATTGGAAAAAAGACAGTCTCTTCAATAAATGGTGCTAGGAAAATTGGACAGCTATGCATAGAAGAATGAAACTCGACCATTATCTTACACCACACACAAAGATAAATTCAAAATGGATAAAAGATCTCAATGTGAGGGAAGAATCTATCAAAACCCTAGAGGAGAACATAGGCAGTAACCTCTTTAACATCGACTGCAGAAACTTCTTTCAAGACATGTCTCCAAAGGCAAAGGAAACAAAAGCAAAAATGAACTTTTGGGGCTTCATCAAGATAAAATAACTTCTGCACAGCAAAAGAAACAGTCAACAAAACAAACAGGCAACCCACAGAAAGGGAGAAGATATTCACAAATGACACTACAGACAAAAGGCTGATATCCAATATTTATAAAGAACTCTTCAAACTCAACACCCAAAAGACAGATAATCACATCCAAAAAATGGGCAGAAGACATGAGAAGACACTTCTCCAAAGAAGACATACAAATGGCTAACAGACACATGAGAAAATGTTCATCAACATTAGCCATCAGGGAAATTCAAATTAAAACCACATTGAGATACCACCTTACACCAGTTAGAATGGCCAAAATTAACAAGACAGGAAACAACAAATGTTGGCGAGGATATGGAGAAAGGGGAGCCCTCTTACACTGTTGGTAGAAATGCAAGTTGGTGCAGCCACTTTGGAAAACAGTGTGGAGATTCCTGAAGAAATTAAAAGTAGAGCTGCCCTATCACCCTGCAATTGCACTACTGGGTATTTACCCCAAAGATATAGATATAGTGAAAAGAAGGGCCATATGTACCTGAATGTTCATAGCAGCAATGGCCACAATTGCCAAACTAGAAAAAGCCAAGATTTTCTTCAAAAAAAAAAAAAAATGGATAAAGAAGATATGGTCCATATATACAATGGAATATTATGCCTCCATCAGAGAGGATGAATACCCAACTTTTATATCAATATGGATGGTACCAGAGGAGATTAGGCTGCATGAAATAAGCCAAGCAGAGAAAGTTAATTACCATATGGTTTCACTTACATGTGGAGCATAAGAAATAACATGGAGGACATTAGGAGAAGGAAAGGAAAAGTGAATTGCGGGAAACCAGAGGGGGAGATGAAGCATGAGAGACTATGGATTTTGAGAAACAAACTGAGGGCTTGGGGGGCAGGATGAGGGTTAGGTGAACCAGGTGTTGGGTATTAAGGGGGCATATATTGTATGGATCATTGGATGTGGTGCACAAACAATGAATCCTGGAACACTGAAAAAATAAAATAAAATTTAAATTAATTAATTTAAAAAAAGACTTATATGTTCTAAGAGGATTTCTTAACATTGAGTCCAGTTAAAACTAACTGCAGAAGTATTAACACGTCTGTGAATTTTAGTTTAGAGAACTTCAAAATGACCCTTCATCATGCTACACTATTGCTTTTTATATAACTTTATTCTAATTTCCATTTGACTTTGAATCTTATTCCTTTTTAATCAAGAATTGTGACATATGATATCTCACTATTTATTGAATGTGCATTTCCCAATCACCATTTCTAATTTTGTTTGATAATCTCATTGATGTCAAAGTATATAAAGAATTATACTTAAAAAAAGAATTATATTTTAAAAAATATTGTAATTATTTATGAGAAAGAGAGAAAGAGGGAGTGGGAAAAGGGGCAGAGGGATAGGGAGAGTGAGAATCTCCGGCGGACTCCCTGCTGAGTGAGGAGTCCAATGTAGGGCTCTATCTCAGAACCCTGAGATCATGACTTGAGCTGAAATATAGAGTCAGATGCTTAACTGAATGAGCCACACAGGTGCCCTTGTAAGGAATTATACTTTTAAAATTGAATACATGGAATATATATATATATATATATATATATATATATATATACACACACACATATATATGTATGCATATAACTGTATCACATGCATGTGTGGGTATGTTTGCAATTAAAATCAAAGTGGGATGGCATTGTAAAGAGTGCCTTAAGAAACTGAAGAAATCCTTCATCACTTAGCACACATTTGAATATTTCAGTTCAACAGAATATCTAAACAAAATGCCTTTTTTATTCATACAGCCATAGTTTCTCACTGTCTCTCTAGATCTTTTCAGGTAATCTCAGTTACTGTGAATTAATTCAGCTCACAGGCAACTTTAAGCTGAATGTAAAACCAAATAATTAATAAATTGTGATTTGTAAAATAGTGCTTACGAGTATTTTATTTTAAAAAACATTGCCTTTTGACATTACTTCATGATTTTCATCCCCTTATTTTATGCTAAATATCACTAAGTGTTTAATATATATTCCTGTTCACTCAGATTGAGAAAAAATAACAGTAAAAATAATGTAAAAGTTTAATAGAATAAATGTATTTTAACTGAAGTGCAGGGATTTTTATTCAAGATGTTTTCTTTCCTAATTAATTTCTGCTTTCTCTGAAACTGTCACGTAGGTATTTTACATCTGTATAATATAGAAGAATCATTCTTTGTGTGTCTAGGGTGTATATGTGAAATTAACCTCACAAGGAATAACTTTGCCTTGAAATGAATATCAATTTACTATATTTTAGAAGATCATATTTTACTGATGGATTTATTATGTTAGTGAATATTTTAATGACTAATTCTAGTTATAACTTCCACTATAGTACTTATTTTTAGTAGTAAAAACCTTTTTTTATTAGAGATTTTGTTAATAATGAATTACCTAAATTGTAAATTAACTTCCATTGTAAAGTGCTCACTAAATACTAGATTTTAAGTATTTTAGTTATATTATTCATATCAGAAAAGTAAGAGGTTAAAAAAACAACTATGATGTCCTAACAAAGATATTATTGTCATGGATTTTATGTTTTTTTTGTTTTTAAAGATTTTATTTATTTATTTATTTATTTGACACAGTGAGAGAGAGATCACAAGTAGGCAGAAAGGCAGGAAGAGAGAGAGGGGGAAGGAGGCTCCCTGTAAGCAGAGAGCCTACAGTGCTCAATCCCAGGACTCTGAGATCATGACCTGAGCTGAAGGCAGGGGCTTTAACCCACTGAGCCACCCAGGCACCCTGGGTTTTATGGTTTGAATAGGCAAACACAAATACATAATTTTAGTGTTTTTAAATTTAATTTTAATAATTTTAATAATTTTAGTTATTTAATAATTTTAATGAATTTGTTGGAAAGACATAGGCTAGATTGAAAATTCACAGGCTTGAAAAATAGTCAAGAGCTAAGGGAAAACAGGTGTGATAAAACAAAGAGGAGGTCAAATCAGAGTAACTGGTAAGACCTCTTCCTATAGCATAGACATCATTAATTACTTTTCATTTCATTTCAAACAAGATCCTTCTACAATGGCCATACCATTTCTCTGCTGTTCCTGGGTTATTTGAACCACTGCTCAAGATCTGTAGTATCTAACAGGAACATCTTATTGGTCAAGCCTAGAACATATGCCTGTGACCAGCTTGTGTGGGGAAAGGAAGTACTTACCATCTTTCATTTGAGGAATTTGGTCTAGAAGAACACCATATCTGAAAATTTATGCCTAAGTGGTACATGGGGATGTTACATAATGGGGCAATGATGAGTGAAAAGAAGATGAGTGCGATTAAGGAAAAAGGAAAGATATATCAATATCACTTCAGCTCTTGACCAGAGCATTAATTTTCAAATATTTATTTATTTGTATGAGAGAAAGCTGTGCGGGTGTGCAGGAGAGGGAGAGAGAGAGAGAGTCTCAAGCAGGCTTCCCACTGAATGAGGAGCCCAGTGTGGGGCTTGAACTCATTACCCTGAGATCACGAAATGAGCTGAAATCAAGAGTTGGTCACTTAACCAACTGTGCCACCCAGGCGTCCCCAGTGTTGATTATTAGAAAGGTATGAAAAGACTCCTAATTTCATCTCCAATGTGTAAAACATTTAGTAATCATCTGTTTCATCTTTATGATAAATAAATGCTAAACAGACTCAAATCAATGGCTTTCTGTAACTCTTCAGAGAAAAGGGGTGCCTGGATGGCTCAGTAGGTTGAGTCTCTGCCTTTGGCTCAGGTAATGATTGCAGGTTCCTAGGATCCAGCCCCACACGCATTGGGCTCTCTGCTCAGCGAGGAGCCCGCTTCCTCCTCTCTCTCTGCCTGCCTCATTGCCTACTTGTGATCTCTCTCTCTCTGTCAAATAAATAAATAAAATCTTTAAAACAAACAAACAAACAAATGAAAAGCAAAAAACAAAACTCTTCAGAGAAAAGGCCACAGGGCAAAATGCCACTTCAAAATCTGTAGAGGTAAGTGAATCCAGTCACAGATAAGATCTGCTTACCAGAAGAAGCTGTTGAGCATTATCAGGATGGGGCAATTAAATAGTAATCTGGATGAATTGCTGGAGACAGAGTGTGGACAAATATGAGAGTAAGAAATTCTGGGGCTCAAGTCTTTGAATAACTCCCACACTTGTGTGGGGTTTATGTCCAGAAACCCCAGCAAGTCCTCACAGTGAAGAGCCAAGAAAGATCAACTCTTGGCTCTCCCAGGGGAAGGGTAGAGTAATAGTTGTGAAATAAATTCAGGACATTTTCCATTAACAAAGGCCAGGGCTCCAGGAAAAATGTTACTTGAGCTTATCTCCTACTTGAGGGAAGGATATTTCTTATACTCCAGCCCTATCTAGTCTATCTATCTCACCTAATGGGATGACGGGGAGAAAGGAAGCTAAGAAACCAAAACCGTTGCACAGTTCACATCTCCAGGACCCAGACTCACTAACTAAAATACTCACATTTCATCATAAGATTAGAGAAGGTTTCAATTTCTTCAAACCTTAACAATGAAACAATGGGGCTCTGGTAAAACAGCAGTGAATTACAACAGAAATAACTGCAAGATGCAAAAATTTCTCAGTGGAGTAGGTTATATGGAAGCACAAAGTCAACATAAGCACGGGCACTAGAGGAAATTGAAATTTCTGTCACCTACAGCTACAGCAAACAGTAAACACAGTGGAACTCCTATTCATATTAATATAAAACCTCACATTAAATACCTATTTACATAATGCAATTTATAGTAAGAAATATATGTATTTGATCATTGACTCCTTTTCTGGTACAGAGTTCCTAAAATACTTGGAGTTTCCCAAGTGATAAAAACAACAGGAGGATCATTTGTGTGTGTGGACACACACACACATACACACACACAGAGTCATCTCTTCCTCAAATAGCTCCAGAGCCATAAAGATGAAATAGGTCTCTTATTATTCCCATCCCTTTCCACCACATCTGACTTTATGTTAATGGGATGACTTTTTGGAAAGTCCCTGAGGATGGGGGCTTGTTGCCAGGAAAAGCAATCAAGATTAGAGAGTTGAAACTTGCAGTCCCAATCCCTGACCTCAGAGGTGGGGAGAATGGTTGGAGGTTGAGTTAATCACTAACGACTAATGAATTAATCAAGCATGCTTAGCAGAGAAGCCTCCACCAAATCCCAAAAGGAGAGGTTCAGAGAGCTTCTGGGTTGGTGGACGTGTGGAAATGAAGAGAGGGCGATATGCCTAAAAAGAGCATGGAAATTGTGTGCTCCTTACTCTATAACTTGTTCTATGTCTCTCTTCATATGGCTGTTTTTTTTTTTTTTTTTTTTTTTTTGTATCCTCTAAAATCTTTTGTAACATCCCAGTGATCCAGTAAGTAAATTGTTTTCCTGAGTTCTGTAGCCACTATACAAATTAATCAGACCCAAAGTTGAGGTTATGGGAAACTGATCAGTCACAAACACAGGCAACAACCTATATTTACAACTGGCATCTGCAGTGTGGGATTGGGTGGGGCAAGTCCTGTGGGACATTCCAAATAATGTCAGAAATAGGTTAAACTCTAGGACACCCTTGTGGTGTTGCAGAATTGTTTTGGTTGGGAAAACCTGCACATCCAGTGTCAGAAGTGCGGTAGGCAATATTGAGAGTAGGGAAGACAGACAGGAGCACATTTTTCCTTTCGTCCTCCATTCCCATCATCCAATACACCATGAGGATTTTCACCAAAAAAAATTGCAAGTAACACTAAAAGGCAAGGAAGAAAATAGTCTGAAGAAGCAATGTAAGCATCAGAATCGGATTAACATATGATAGATTTGGGGATTATCAGACATATATAATTATGATCTGTTCTAAGGGCTCTAATGGAAAAAGTAGACAACATACAAGAACAGACCAGTAATATGAGCAAAGAGAGAATGTAAGTAAAATTTCAAAAAAAAATGAGAAAAATAAAAAAATACCTTAACAGAAAGGAAGAATGCTTTTGCTATGTCTCTCAGGAGACCGCACATTGAAAAGGAAAGAATTAGTGAGCCTAAAGATAGATCAATAGAAACTCCCGAAACTAAAATGCAAAGAGAGAAAGATAAAAATAATAACAGAAAATATCTAGGAACTATGGAACAATTTCAAAAGGGGTAATAAAGCTATAAGAGGCTATCTCTCGTACTGCGAATTCTTTGCTTTAGTGAACAAGATATCCTCTGTGTCCTCCTATCAGAAAGAGTAGGTGGAGGGGTTTTGTTAATATATTTATTCTAATAACCCTACTTATCTGAGTCTTATGATCTTTTCTTCTACCATCTGCCATGCATTTCTGGCTTATCAGTTTTACTGCGGAATACTGTTTTTCCAAGCTTCCGAAAGTCATCCTAGCAGGATGTTAGCATATCTCCCAGAATCCTTGTTGGAGTGTTAAATCCTGTGTTATAAGAGAGTGCTGCCATATAAAGAACTTATCCAATTTTGTACTGTTTCCCACCATCCTCAAGATCCAATCTGATACATGATCCCTTAGCTCTTGCCAGAACATTTTGGCTAAGTCCTGCAGCTTCTTCAGTGTATAGCCCCTTTCTTCTTTTATCAGACTGAACACTTTCTCAGCCAGATTCTACAGTGTCTTGATCTCGGATCCCTCTCTGGTGGCTCGGCTGGCAGATGGAAGTGGAGTAGTACATGTTTTATTTTAAAATAGAGACTTTGTATTGTCTTTAACTGGGGACGGTGGGGGTTACACTAATACAGAGTACTTGGCCACTTTGGTAGACCCACAGTATTTTCAGGGAATCTAAAGATTCATGATTTTTCAGTGCACCAGTCCACATGCCCCTATTCCAACTCTGACAGTTTCCACTTTGTCCTATAAAACAGTAATCTTGGCATTAACAGATTTGCTGGATTTGAGGATTTAAACTGCTTTGACACTCTGCTACCCTTTTAACTAAATCCTAGGACTGCTTCCCATTTTTGTTCTGCCCTCTTGCTGAAGGAGAGGATTATCTCTTTATACGCTCCCAGTTAGTCCCTCTGTTTCTTTCATTTTGCCATAAGATGGTGATTATTTACCTTCAACCTTTCATTATCTTGAGTGAATCTACCAACAACACCCAAATTATTACATAATCCTTACAATCACTAATTCTCTTGTACCTCTCAATGTTCTGAGATACTACATCTGAAAACTCATACACTTACACTGATATGTCACCTTACTTCATCCCCGGTTGCAATTTAACATCTGCACCATGACAACACACCTGGAGCTATCTATATTCCAAATACCATCAAGGACACTGTCCTCATTGTCAGCCTGCTGCAAAATCCCACTTTACAATATGCTTCCTCAAATCACTCCAGACACCAAATGTCTCAGTTTGGATTTCTCAGGAAACAGATTCTTAAAGATTTGTATATAGTATGTTTATTTGGAAATACTCTTGGGAACAACATCTTTGAAAGAGTGAGAGAAGCAGATATTAACAGTACAAGTTGAATTGTGAGGCTTTTGCTACAGAACCTTTAGCAAATCCTATAGTCGGCCATGGGACAAGAATGACCTTTCAGAGTTATGTGAGAATGAAGGCTTGAAGCTAAGTTTTATAGGATCTGCATTACCAGTTATTGTGAAAGGAATGGATTCATAATGTTAATGGTCACAATACTCAAATTTTTTCTCCATTATTAAGATTCCTCATGTTTTAAGTCTACACAATTAAAAAACAAAAACAAGTCCTGATCTGCAGTGTTTGTAGATTTCCTTGGTTTGTCTTAGCCAATTTTAAGCTTCCAGTGAAATGTGGCCCTACCATAGTGTTGGGAAGAGATGGGCAGTAACACAGTTACAGAAATATAAGAGATGTAAATATAGGAGCCCAAGTAAGAGAAAAATGTAGTAAAATAATTGGGATGTGATAACTTTTAAGTATTTAAAACACTTAAAAATATAATTTATAGAACTGCAATACATACTGTAATTTTTGAACATAACTATGTCTAAAAACCGGCTCACACATTTTCTGAATATTTACAAATTGACTCTTGCAAGTTACTATGAGCTGGTTTGAGCAAACTGCTGCATCCCATCATTGCACTCTGTGACTGTATGACCCATATTAAACAAATGCAACGTATTAATTTGCACTTTCCTCAACTGGCCACTCATGTTAGAAAACTAACAAGCTACAAAGCCACGCTCAAGGCACTTTTTGAACTCTTCTGCGTAACTGAGCGCCTAAGCTTCTTCCTTTAGAATAGAAATGGCCTAGAAGAGAGTCTGCTCTGAACACTAAAACTTTTGTTTAAAAAAAAAAAATACCTATTTGGGGGCACCTGGGTGACTCAGTTATTAAGCCTCTGCCTTTCGGCTCAGGTCATGATCCCAGGGTCCTGGGATGGAGCCCTGCATTGAGCTTCCTGCGCAGAGGAAAGCCTGCTTCTCCCTCTCCCACTCCTCCTGCTTGTGTTCCCTCTCTCACTGTGTCTCTCTCTGTCAAATAAATAAGATCTTTTAAAGAATACATATTTGATTGCCTCTTCATTCTATTTCAAGGAGACACATACACATAATTATCCTAGCTTTTTAACCTTGTTCTCTTCCTACCTATATCTGAGCAGTAAAGGAGGACACTTGCTGCTGTGGGCCAGAGAAAAAGGCCACCAGGGATGTGGCCTGGGAAATGGGCATGAAAAATAGGTGTCAGTCCTCTTGTCTGATCTCCCTGACATTGTAAAAGATCACATTAATTAAGGAACTCTCAAGAATTACATAAAACATGTTGCATACATTATTATAGTGAATATTATTATTATCTACATTAACTTACTAGGAAAGAGAGGGACTAAAATGTTAAGCCATGGGTGTCCAAAGATACACTTCTTATTGAGCAATGAAACCAAGATTAAGCCCAAGTTCTATGAATTCAGTTGCTTACCAATTTCACATATTAATCACTTTAACTAAATGTGTCATTTATATAGGACTTAATCATGGAAATAAATATATTTTTAAAAACAGACTTCACATAATTAACATCAACACTGGGTTCAGCAGTTATGCTTCAAATACAAGCCATTATTAGTGTATTACAGCTGCCTTAACATTTGGTTGATACAAGTAACAGCAAAGATAGTGATCTTTTGTGCTTCTAAATATGTACAAATAAAGCAAACAAAATAAATAGCATTTCTACAGTTGCTATCATGGGAGACAGAGAAGAGACACCAAAGTTAGGACTAGTAAGCTATTTACTAACTAATGGCTCGGGCATTTTAAATAAGTAGCCTAAATAAATTTTGGTTGATTCAGTGTTTAGGCAGTATTCTTGAAAAGTTGGATTAATATCATTGCTGATTTGTTCAATCACGCAAGTTGTGGTGATTAATCTTGTTTTAAGAAAATGTGATGATGCTGGTAGAAAGAAGGGGCATATTCTTTTTATGAAGTTGAGTAAGACAGACAACACTTAATACAGAATTGTGAAGAATTCATTTTGCCCTTGATAGTGTATTTGTGGTTGTATATTTAGGTACTCATAGAAGTAGAAACTTTAATTTAAAAAGCAATATATTATCCTTTGGCATATAAAGCACCACAGCATTTCACCACAGTGACAGATCAATGTGGTGATGACTTCTGAAATAAGTTAGTAAATAAATGAAATTAAAGTCACACCCTCGGGAAAAAAAATTACCCCAAGTTCAGCTTTCCAAGAATTATCTGTTGAAGATAATTAGGTGTATGTGAGTAAAGAAAATTAAATAGCATTGGAGAATTTTAAAGAAAGAACACTACAATCTTATCCCTCGTTCCTTCTATCTATCCAACTGTGTTTATTAATAAAATGCACAGTATTATCAATGGATGAAGTGCAAATAATGTCATCAACAATTATCATCACATCAAAAATGTAAATAAATGTTCATAGTATATATGCTTGTATGTGTGTTGTATGTATGTCACATATATATTTTAAAAGTAATTATTAGTACTTATCAAAAAATAGATTCTGTGTGAGTGCCATATGATGAATGGTCCTCTGCATTTTTGTTGCACCTGCAGCTCCCATTTAAGTCAAGTGCTCAGATGTACTTCCTTATATGTGGGATGCTGTGTCTTAGGTTTGATATCCAGAAGGATTTCCTCAGACCTGATGTGCTATAGACTGTTGCCTAATATATTAAATATAAGGAAGGCCAGTGGCTTTATGAGAAAGACTAATTTAAAATCCCTGTTAATCTACCCAAACAAATCTCTCTTTTGGGGTTTGATTAACATAAGACATATAAAGAATTTTTGCAAGCAGTTAAGTGAAGCAAAACCTGAATCATATACATGAAGTATTCAGAGCCAAACTGTTTCATAGTATGAACCAAAAATAAAGTGTCCTCACGTTTACCTAAAGGTAAGGTTAAAAAAAAAAAAAAAGTACGAACCTTTTATACCAAAGCAGCCATAAGGCGTGAATTGAGTTATGAGTTATTTTGGTATCATTAGACCCGACATAGTATCATAAATTTCTCACTTAATCTTGATGCTTTCATTTTATTTGTTGAAAACTTTTTTGCATTTTTTTTCTTTCCTGTACAGTTTACAATAAAAAATCCATACCAGTAAGGGTAAGCTAAATATATTCATTTTGCTTCATATCAGAGTCAAACTAACACAATATGAACATATATATACTTTAAAAACATTAAAATGTATATAGGTACACAATAATTTATTTAGCAATTTATACTCCTTTCTTTCATCTTAACATGTTTGTAGAGCACCTATCTTATGTTGCTTATTCTTTCTGTTTCTGGAAACAGCTTTAAGATTCTTTGAGAAGTTACAGAGACCGCAGTTTTTATTTATTTATTTATTTTACAAAGGAAAGTGTGAACAATTATGTTTCTCGCTACCAGATGGTTCTATTTACAGAAACAATATAGAACTTTATATCCATCCATTCCATATATCTCCTAGAACGTGGCATTCTTGCTGAAATGTCAGGGCTGTTTCTGTTGGACAAAGGGAAGCCATTATAGGGGAATATTATTGAACTTCATCTCTTCTTCATGGCAAAGAATAGCTCTTTTGATGGAGGAAGCAAAAAGCAATGTGAGAGCAAAGAGCAGAATGAACCTTACCAATGTCAACTGGCCCAGGGAATTCAGACTTATGAATGGTCTGATGAGTTTGCAGGAGACTTAGCATTCTTCTTGTGTTCTCCCCTACTCACATGCTGACAGATCATGTATACTCCTCTTGGATTCACGGAATTAGCACAATCCTGCAATTGTATAAAGTGACAACATGTGAAAATGTTCCAAGAACAATGTTTGTAAAGCCAAATATTTGGAAAGTATTTATGTCATCAGAAGCCATCTAGACCAATCTTCTCATTTTTAACTGGAAAAACCTAAGGTCCAGAAACATTCAGTAATTAACTGAAGATCACAGAGTTAGTTAGAATCAGGTCTAGTACCACAGTTGATTTTTTAATTTCCATTTTAGTTTTTATTTCACGTCCCAGATTTTCTTCCATGATGACAAAGATTCAATCTTTCCTGCCTGATGATGGAAATCTTCAACTGATGTTCACAAGGTTTATGTTTGTACTTGATTTAAAATTTGGCTTACAATGAGAATTATTGCATAATACAAAGATTTTATTTGATAAATGCTATTTCAGTAATTAATATTAGGTTATAATGCATCATTTAATGCAATTCTATAAAGAAAATAAAAGCAGACAACAAACCCTAAGAAGTAACTACTACTATTTAATCCCACTTTACGGAAGAAATTGCATTTCAGGGAATTTAAATAAATTATCCTTAGGAACAGAGCTTAACAAGGTAGGAAACTGAGGCTTGTGTATCTATCTGATTTATGAGAACAGCCTCAGTCTATAGTCAGTTTCTCCTTAGTTTACATTTCTGTACATAATCCAGTTTCACTGGCTTAGACTCAAAATATTGCCTTCTTAGTAGATTGGCCATTACTCCTTATTCTGAATGTTACTGCCCTTTGTACTTTTCCACTGCTTGAATCTGAGGGTAGTTTTGAGCAATAGAACAAAAAAGAAAGTCTCTGCCAGAACTAATCCTTATTAGCCTGAAGCTTTCGTATCTCTCAGTGTGATCTTTTCTTCATCGTGAAAGATTTGGTACATCAATAGTGTTCAAGGGGGTTATAGAATCTTTTATATAATTAATAGTATGTCCTCTGAGGAATAAGTATAGAGTTTAAAATACAAATTCACACAATATGCTGGAGAAGTGATAACTTGATGTGTTCTAAGGCATAAATCCTCCAAAAGGACTGAAGGATTAAATTAGTGACAAAAAGGAGAAAAAATTTCTTTTTAGAGTTTGTAGTATTGCTTCTCTCTATCTGCAGAAACAAATGCATGAATAAATAAATAAAAACAACAAATCAATAAAAATATGGCAAAACCAGTTTCAATTATTTCATATTGTCAATCATGCATCCCATTAATATTTTCTCAGCTCCTGTATATTAAGAACACGAAACTAAATGCTGTGGAATATCGGAGGGCTTGGTATTCTCTGAAACTCACTTCAGAGATTATATATGTGAATTGTAGCACAGGCAATGGTGATATGTGCAACAAGAGGAATGTAATGTTTACTACTCCCCACTAGAGACACATTACTGCAGATAGAGCAGATAGTCAACTATTACAATCAACCACAATTTGAAACATTCTTCCATAGCAAACATAGTCATTTAAAGTACAAAGGTAAAGATAATAAAAAGTAAAACAAAATGAAATTACCTATAACCATGATTTGCAAAGGTATGTAGAATGATTTTTTTCCCCTCAGTGTTCTACTACTTTACTTTCTAAAATAATGCACTTCACTTCTAAATGCTGTTAAAATAAATAACACCTAATAATAAATCAAGAAGTATTAGGGATGCTTTAATAATAATGTAGCTAAACATTCTGGATTTACTTAATATAGTCAGTTAACTGATTTGTATGGCCTGTAACTTTGAGATGATTCTCACATTAACCATAAAAATAAAACAATTGTCTGCATAAATACTTAAAATGAGGTATATTGGTAAAAAATTAGATTATTATATTTATTGATAATATAATTTCTTCTTACCATCCTACGATATTCCAGATATTATTGAAATACAGAAAAACTGTGATTTCTAGAAATTGAAGGAATAAAAGTTGCTTGTATTTTTATCGGACTTAATAAAATTATCATGTAATTTTTATAAATTATCTGACGGTGTCTACATAGGATACTTACAAATTCAAATATTTTGTTCCAAATATTGTTTGCAGTGATAAACATATTTAACCAAGATTTGTGTGGGTGAGGTTTTCTAAATTCAAAAATAACTCTAATTTTCTGATAATAGTATTAAACATCATTCCACTGATGTTTTTCTATTTATCTTTCAATTCACATCAAATGGTTATCAAGTAGGATTTTCTAAAGCAAGGAAAAATGGTAATCAATCAAAGTGAACATCTTAACACAACTTGAAATGCATTTTACATGTTCTATGAATCATTATTGTTTCAGTTATTTTTTCCCATTTGGAAATACATTTCACTTGTCATTTTGGCTCAGATAAGATTTTTTCTTTCATAATTGCCCTGAGGGATTCTAATTAAAAGAGGATATCATGAGAAATACAGCATGCATTGGAACTACACACACATTCAGTGTTCAGACCACTGAATAAGGAACACTGAGCAGATATATAATTAAACTCAGTAACAGCTGCGTTTATGACACAGGAAGAAAGATGAAAAAGTAATCCTGCTTACTCATTTAATTTTCATTTTCTTAGACCAAATATAAATGTAATTAGAATTCTGTGATGTAGTTTTTAGAAATACCTTGAAATTTGATGTCAGTGTAGCACCTAAAAAATAGTTACAGAAGTCAAAGATAAACCTGAATATATGGATACACTACATAGTTTTGAATATCCATTAATTCATTTATTCATTCGTTTTTCTCATTTACTCAATTTTTCAAATTTTACCTGATCCTTCATTGAAAAACATTATAGTAGTTATTATGATAAACAGGTACAAAGCAGGAACAGCACATGCACTCTGAAATGAAATAAATCCATCAGCCATTTGCTGAGTAAAATAAGTCAATCAGAGAAAGTCAATTATCATATGGTTTCACTGACTTGTGGAGCATAAGGAATAACTTAGAGGACATTAGGATATTAGGAGAAGGAAAGGAAAAGTGAATTGGGAGAAATCGGAGGGGGAGACGAAACATAAGAGACGGTAGACTCTGAGAAAGGAACTGAGGGTTTTGGAGGGGAGGGGTGAGGGGGCTTGGGTGACCTTGGTGATGGGTATTAGAGAGGACATATTTTGCATGGAGTACTGGGTGTGGTGCATAAACAATGAATCTTGGAACACTGAAAAAAATAAAATTAAATTAAGATGTTAAAAAAGAATAGAAAAGAAAAGCTACAAAACGGGGCACCTGGGTGACTCAGTTAAGTATCTGCCTTGGATTCAGGTCATGATCCCAGGGTCCTGGGATTAACCCAGAGGAGAGATTCTGTTTCTCCATCTCCCTCTGCTGCTCCCCTGCCTGTGCGCTCTCTGTGTCTGTCTCTCTCTGTCAATTAAATAAATAAAATCTTAAAAAAAAAAAGTCTACAAAAATGGATATAACTTACAGTATTTGTTTCATTAATTAATGTTTTATAGTTTGGCCCTGAATTAATTAAACAATTTTATGTTGTTAACCTCTAGATTTACTATCTTGTAACATCTTGTATTTGGGGTGCCAGATGAAAATGTAGATTTTAGTATTGGCAATAAATACTTTGAATAGAAAATCTGCTTTTTGCAAGCACTACACAAATAAGTGAAATAATTTCTTTGACTCTCACTTTACTTTTCTGTAAATAAATAAATAAAAGACTATCATGTAGTTTTATTTTTTTTTCAAAGATTTTATTTATTTACTTATTTATTTGACAGAAAGAGAGCGATCACGAGTAGGCAGAGAGGCAGGCAGAGAGAAAGGGGGAAGTAGGCTCCCCGCTGAGCAGAGAGCCAGATGTGAGGCTAGATCCCAGGAACCCAAGATCATGATCTGGGCCGAAGGCAGAGGCTTAACCCACTGAGCCACCCAGGTGCCCCTATCATGTAGTTTTTTTTTTTTTTTTTTTAAAGATTTTATTTATTTGACAGAGAGAAACACAGCGAGAGAGGAAACGCAAGCAGAGGGAATGGTAGCAGGAGAAGCAGGCTTCCCGCTGGGCAGGGAGCCTGATGCGGGGCTCGATCCCAGGACCCTGGGATCATGACCTGAGCCGAAGGCAGATGCTTAACGACTGAGCCACCCTGGCGCCTCCCTATCATGTAGTTTTAAATGATATTATCACTTTCCCTGGAATAAAAGATTCAGCAACTTTCCTTTTCCGGAGATGATGATAATAGCCACAGGAGTAAATACTCTCAAATTTACCATGAAGTATTTGATGTGTAGTTTCTTGTACACTTTGAAAAAAATGGAATAAAGCTGACTGGTGTGCTTTAAATAATTACAGTTTTAGGGGCACCTGGGTGGCTCAGTTGGTTAAGCATCTTTCTTTGGCGCAGGTCCTGATCCCAGGGTCCTGGGATGGAGCCCCGTGTCAGGCCTCCTCTGTAAGGAGCCTGCTCTCCCCTCTGGCCCTCTTCCCTGCTCTGTCTTCTCTCTCTCATACTGTCTCTCTCTCTCTAAGTAAATAAAAACTTAAAAAATTACCGTTTTATATGGATTAAAGGTAGGAAGGGTAAAGAAATAAAACGACTTGATTAGCTCTGATAAGGGGTTTATATGAAGGAACAGAAGATGATCAGTTAAAGTGGAGTGGAGGCTTGGAGGATGAATGTATGCAGCTTTCAGAAAATAATTAAAGAACTTTAGAAGAAGTCCATAAGAACATTAATAAAGTCAGTGACAGAGAACAAGAGATGATAATGGTTTAGTCAATAAAACAAATTTAAATATATTATTTCATTTAAATTCAATAACTTTCAAAAATACACAAGTCATACTTTATCATCTAAGAAAACTCCTAAGTAAAAAGCATGAAGACAAGAATTAAAAAACAACGGTAATCTCATCCTTGAAATATGATCTCCATTAGTATTTTGATGTTTTTTGCTTCTACTTTGATATTTTTATTCAGCAAAAAAACATAAGCACTTTCTCCTATGTTTTATTAAAAAGATGGCATCAGTCTTTAGATACAGTTTGAATTCATATTGCTTCACTTATATTTTACCAATCAATTTTTTTTCTTTTTTTGTGAGAGGCTTAACTCTGCTGTAACTGTCCCTTATAATCGTTATTGGAAGGTGGCAATACATAAGTTTGTGATATCTGCAGTGTGTATAATGGAAGTTCTGATATCAATTCTTATATTAAAAAAAACCCTCTTCATTTCAGTATTCAAATATTAACTCAGTCTGGTAAAATTCTGAATTGTTTGTTAGTTTGCACTACAAATTGGCCTAAACTAATTTGTTTTTCAGATTTATGAGACTTTTTGAATAACCATTGGTAGCTTCTGGTAAGCTCGAGCTGAACATTTTCTCTTTAAAAACTTACACCCATGGGTAGCCTGGGTGGCTCAGTGGGTTAAAGCCTCTGCCTTCAGCTCAGGTCATGATCTCAGAGTCCTGCTCAGCGGAGAGCCTGCTTCCCCCTCTCTCTCTGCCTGCCTCTCTGTCTACTTGTGATCTCTCTCTCTCTCAATCTCTCTCTCTAGGCAAATAAATAAATAAATAAATGCTTTAAAAAAAAAAAAAAAAACTTACCCCCACAAGGGATGTTACAATAAAAAGTCTCAGATCAAATTTTGTCACACTTATAAGCAAGCAATCCTGTATGCACACATGAATACTTATACAAATGCATGCAACCTTTTCTGCAAAACCTAGTGAAGCCTCTATTCTCTGCCTTTTAGCCAATCAGCTAAGTTTCTTGCTTGGTGAATCTCTTCAGGATTTACTATCCTTTAGAGAGAATCAGATTACAAAATAATCTATTCTTTGAACAATGGAGGGGTAGGATCAGAAGACTTGTATTCCATTCTGAATTGGACTGTTAAGTACACTAGATTCTTTCACTTTTCTTATCAGAATGGAAATTTCTACTAGTATTTCTTCATTATCTAAATAGTTTTACCACTGTTTATTTTACCAGTGAAAAATCATTTCTAATAATCCTTGTGCTAATTTATGAACTCTTTAATATTGAGTGGATATAAAAGGAGTTCTAATATTTATATCTAGAGTACAGTTTATAATTTGATTTTTTAAAATGCCATATCAGACCTATATGGCAATAATCTGTACCTGTATCTATTTATCATTATTTATATCTTCATATTTATATACAGAAATGTGGGCTTTATATTGAAATATTTTATATCAAATTATAGATAACATAAGATTTATTGCTTATTTTTGGTCCTTTAGGCTAATTGACACCTACACTTAAAATGGTCATTGTCGTCATATACAAAGTAATACTTTTCCTATGACTTCCCAAGAACATTTTAATTCGTAAGGCAAATTCTACTCCCTAAGATTTTTCTAAAGAAGTAGCATCTCATATCCACTTTTCCATGAACATTATCCAGCAAACCAAGATTCCTATTTAAAAGAACTCTTGTCTAGATGCTGGGCACACTCTTGTTGGACAGCCCTCAGCTGTAAGCTATTTCAAGAGGAGCCTGAGGACAGCCACCTTAGCTAATGGCACGCTGCCTTCCTCGGGTGTCCATTCTAACCATAGAGCTCTCCTACAGTTAGTTGACACTGTCATTGGACCTCAATGTCATTCAATTTCCCCATCTGGATAAATTCTGCTTCTTTCTTCTCTTTTCTACAGGTGTTGATCCCATGGACAATCCATACTTTATCTTTCAGGTAATCTCACATATGATCTGCTACTTTGCCATCATTACATGTTCATAAATCAATGCATGAAATTAAAACACTAGCACTTCAATTACATTATATTAGCGTCTGGTTTCCCTATAGTGTTTCAGTGTTCCATGTCCTTTTCCTGTAAGGCTCCATATTTTTCCACTGGGATCAACACAGAGAGAATTTTTTTTTAGATTTATTTATATATTTTAGAGAAGGGAGTGAAGTGGAGGGAGAAGGAGGGAAAATACCAAGGAGACTCCTCACTGAGCCCCACACAGGCTCCATCCCACTAGTTCAAGATCATGATTTTTAGTAAAACTGAGTCTGATGCTCAACTAACTATGCCACCTAAGTACCCCTCAACACAGAGCTTTTTGAAAGCTGGGGTAAAATTATTTTTTCATAGCTCCTGATGGCTTACTATAAGCTTCTTTATTGGCTATAGCCAGATATGCAATTTTTTATTTCAATGCTAATATTATTATTATTATTATTATTATTATTTCTATTTTGGAGATATGCAGAGAAGTTAAAAATTTTTTGCAGATCGTCCAGTAAGTTAATATATGGCCTGGAATAAACACTATGATATATTGTGCAATCAAGGTGGAATTGGAGGGGTGTCTGGGTGGTTCATTAGGTTAAGCATCAGTCTTTAGCACAGGTCATGATCTTAGGGTCTTGGGATTAAGCCCTGGCCATGCTCAGTGGGGAGTCTGCTTGTCCTTCTCCTCCTTCTGCCCCTCCTCTGCTCCCTCCCCTGCTTCATGCTCTCTCTGTCTCTCTCACAAATAAATAAATAAATTCTTTAAAAAAAAAAAAACAAACTTTAGGAAGGTGGAATTGGAGTAAACTTAGGAAATTTTTTAAACTAGCAATACCATATAAGTGCTCTATTTTTTTTTTAGATTATCACGAATTAACTACAAATTGCCCAGTGTTTAAAATACAACTTTCTTGGCAATATCCAAAAAGCCTAGATATTGAAGGGTATAAAAAGTTTCCATTTAAACATTAAATTATCATCTATACTATCATTCTCTTTGCATATATTATCCTTAACAGAATTGAGGAATTTGTATTTTAAATAAACAAGCAAAAAAGTTTTTGTAGCTGAGGATACAACTTTGTGTTATTTAGTTAAACAGTGTATTTGCAGTAAAATTCAATTTTTTTCTCACAACAAAGCTATTCTGCTAAATTTTATGTCCCTCTGGGAGAGAATCTTAGTTGGTATGTTTAATCTACTGTACAGGACAGTGTATTTTTAGTGGGATATTAATATTTATCATATATCAAAAACAAGAGATGTTCCTGGGAAGATCAAGTAAAGCAGAACCTGCTCAAGCAGAGTACTCTGTATGTAGAAGGAGAACTTGAAACCTTATCTGTGGCCAATCAAAGACAATAGCACCAATCTGAGAACAAGCTCAGGAAGGAAAACCAAAATGGGCAAACTGCAGAGCAACCATGAACATTCCTCTAGGACCCTGGGTTTTGCTTTTGTTTCTCCTGTTTCACAACATTAAGGTATAAGTATTGCTGAGAAACTTTGAAATAAGATAACTTAAACAATTTAAATCACAGTCAATTTCAGCATTAAATATTCTAGAATTTGAAACACACATACACACACTATTGTCAAGATTTGAAGCTTTGAGTTCCCAGTATAAATTATAAAACCAAATGGAATCTTTTTAATTTTGTATAGAATATATCTTAATGATTAAGAAGCAATAAAATCAATTCAAGTATTTGTGTGTATAAGCACATACATATATTCACACCACACAACCATGATACACAAAATATACATGCATATGCACATACATGTACAGATACATATACAGGTGTACATTTGTATGTGTTCAAGATACAGGAATTTTCAAGGAGTTTCAAATTTTTCCACTTAATTTTAGAATTAGCTGATAGATAAAAAAACATGAGAGACAATAGTAGAATATTGACTTTATTAGTGATACATGTTAGATTGAAATACATGACTCAGATATACACTAAATGGATTTTCTAACCCATTAAAAAATGGTGGACAGCAGACTAAGCTGCCTATTCCATACAAGTCTACTTTCTTAAAGAAAATGAGAATGGAGCTGACTGATTTGAGAATGTTGACTTTGAGAGTTTGAGTCCAAGGAAGTTTCTTTACATGGAATATAAGGAGTCAAGTGTAAGTGTATATGTTTGTGTGAGTGTATATGCACGTATTTTTATAGACATAAAACTCCTAATATTTTCAGCATTCCCCATTTTGTTTCAAGATTTCTTATTAATGTGGTTTGATGAAGCCTAATTAAAAGGGTTTTGTTATAAAACATATGTTTGTATATATATATTAATTTATGAAACATCTAAATCTTGTCTTTTTTTAGTGTTAATTATATGAATTCACAGTATTCTCAAAGGATGTTACAGACCACTTCTCTCACTTATAAGCAGATTAGAAGTTAAAAGAATCTCAGTGATCAACATGATGGCCTTTGTTCATGACCACAGATTTTAAAAAGCTAAATGATTTTTGAACAAAAGTAATTGAAAAGATAAAACCTAATTAATTCACACAGTGGGTTTCAGCGAACTGTGACTATGTTAGCATCAAAATATTTATTTATTCCTCAACAATTATTGATTCTCTACTATATGCCAGATACTTTAGTAATTACTAAGAATGCAAGAGTAGAGCATATAATGAGATATTTTCCATAAATAAAGGATTATAATATAATCTGGTAAATATTGAGAAGAATGCTTATTTCCTTCTATTGTTATAAAAGGAATGTTGTCTACCCTCATTATGAACAAGGGGAGTTTTGAAATGAACATGACCATAATCTTTCCACCCCCTCACTCTTCCAGAAAGTAGGAGCAATACTAATGTGAATGGTAAGAATCTAGGATGCTCACTGGCACATGTTTTTATCAGGAGATAGGATTACTGACTTGTAGGGTCAGGGGATCTATTACATTAATGCTTGTGCCAGAAACTGGATATTAACCAAATGTTCAATACTCCAAGACACTGGATAGTAGCTAATTGGTCTGAATCTACCATGCAGATTGACCTCACCCAACTTCTTATGGTCTACTTTAGGCATGGAGTAACATGCTGTGGTCTTTGACCTGTTTATTAAAAAACACTGTAGGCTAGGGTTTAATGAAAATTTTCCTGTGTAATAATAGAGCCAATAGTTTGGATTATTGAATTTCATCTTTTTTCTTTATACTTTATTAGTTAGAAAGGATAATGATTCTCAAGGAAAAAACATGTAGTGATGAATATTAAGTAGACTTATTGTGGTGATTATTTTGTTATATAGAAAAATATTGAATTATGTTGTACACCTGAAGCTAATAAAATGTTATATGTCAGTCATATTTTATATCTCAAAAGAAAAGAAGATAGCATGAGTGATTTGTATATCAAATTACAGCATACTAGGGAATAATAGGTCCCCAGTGGGTACCCCAGTAGATACCATTACCCTTTAAAATGTAAGGGTAATATTTGAATGTGTGTGTTTATTATCTTAAGGAAACCTTTTGTTTTTTGTTTTTTTTTGTTAATGTGGTTTTTTTTTTAAGATTTTATTCATTTATTTGACAGAGAGAGAGATCATAAGTAGACAGAGAGGCAGGCGGGGGCGGGGGGGAGCAGGCTCCCCGACGAGCAGAAAGCCTGATGCGGGGCTCGATCTCAGGACCCTGAGATCATGTCCTGAGATGAAGGCAGAGGCTTTAACCCACTGAGACACCCAGCCACCTCTGTTTTTTATTTTTTGTTTTTTGTTTTACTGAAGAATCTCAGCTTTGAGAGCCAGAAGTCTCTGGAAATGGTTACAGGCCTTAAATGGCAGGCAAGGTATTTTTAATTTTAATGATAATAAGAAATAACATTCATAAAATGCTTACCATGGGCTAGGTTTTATGCTAAATTCTTTACATAGAATATCTCATTTACTTCCTGAATAAGGATAATATTAGCAGCAACATTTTAATGAATGTTTCAAATGTCCTAAGACTATTCCAAGTGATATACATAAATTATCACATTTACTTCCCAGAAGAACTCTATGATGTACCTGAACACTATTATTATTTCCATCTAACAGATGAGATACTGGAGGCATAAGATATTAAATAAATTGCCAAAAATCACACAGATATTACTTCTAATGTATTCTGATACCGAAGGCTCTACTATAGAATATGATTCATTATAAACTCTCATGAACAGAAAACTGTAGTGTGATAGATAATCTTAGCTTTTGAAATGTCAGTGTGAAAACCAGGAAATATCAGAGAATGGAGAATAGCAGGAAACTACTTGGAGAACCGGAAGGCCAAACTAGTCTTATGTAAAAGGAAACAGAAATGGAACCAGAATAATATATCTGGAACTAACAGCTTTCAAATGTGGAGCGAGGAAAGAGGAAGATATTTTATTCATGACAAACTCAGTGAGGATTACTCGGGCTCAGAGAACTCTGACAGAGGGAAAAAGGAAGAACTCAGAGGGTAAACAAAACTGTTTCCCAGAGGGAAGTCCTCTCCAAAAAGTTATTGAGAGACTGTTCTTAAAGTTAAGATTGGAAGTCAGCAACAGTAAAACAACTAAAGTAATTCTATTACATGACTAGGATAGTTATATTTGGTATTTATATCAGATTTGAATGGATCTGTGAAGGAAAGACTGGGAATTCCAGGTAGATTCTCTCAAACAATGATCAGTAAATATAGAAGTTGTTGATAGAAACTCACATTTAAAAAGCACAAGGTGAATAGGCAACTATATAACAAGTTCCAAATGTAAGTTAAAATTTGGACTGATGGAAGTGTTCCCAGTGTAGACATATACCACAAAATCAGGTATTAACATTGGAGTTTTTTCACAGACATTTTGTGTTGGCTTTGATATCATATTTTACATTACAGATGAATTTATTAGGATATTTTTGACTTAATGTGTTATCAAAGCTTGTGCTTTTCTCCTAAATAATTAAGAAAAAAATATCTCCATCTTCAGGAGTTCTGTATAATGAACAAATATATAGAATAAAATGAGTCTAAAGAAGAGGAGAGGGTAGTACTCTAAGGGTAAGAGCAGATGAGATGACTCAGATAAAATAGTAGAAATAATAGAGGCCCCAAACCTATCAGATATAACTATTCTACATCTAGACAGATGTTCCCCCAAGAAACAGAATCAGTAAGTATTTTCATATAAAAATATAGACATAAATATATAATAAATGTTTATATTAAAATAAAGTATTTTATTTATAATGTTTATATAATGTTTACATACTTAATATATATTAAAATAGATTTATTATGACAAATTAACTCATGCATTTATGGAGACAGAAGTCCCATAGTGTGCCAAGCAAGCTGGAGACCCAGGAAAGCTAGTGGTATAATTCAGTTCAACTCCAAAGCCCTGAGAATTAGGAGACCCGAGGGTTTCAATCTCAGTCAAAAGACTGAGAAGATGAGATCAGACGTACTCACTCAAGTAGGTAAGCAGGAAGGAAAAAGAAGTGAGTAAATTCCTCCTTCCTTCACTTTTGTTCTGTTCAGGTTCTCAAAAGATTTTGTAATGCCCATCCAATTGGAGAGGATGATCTGTTTTACTGAGTTAACAATTCAAATGCTAATATTAAGAAATGAGCTCAGAAATACTCAGAAATGTTTGATCTGGGCACCTCATGTTCTGTCAAGTTGACACATAAAATTAACCAGTATTAGTTATTAGTATTAGTATTAGTATTAGTATTAGTATTAGTATTAGTATTAGTTGTTGCTACAGTAATATTGTTTAACAAGCTATTCCAAATCTCAGTGGCTTACAATACAATCATCCATTCTGTAGGTTAATTTTGGTTCCTTTGACGTAAGATTGCTTTTACTGGATAATCTTGCTTTAGATTGTGGATCCATTGCCTTGCACTAGGCTACAACTTATTTTTTCCTGAGCTCTAGACTGAAGAGGATGTGTGGCTATCTTGGGCATATGCTTTTCATAGCATAAAACTGGATCACAAACCTATTCAGGGACTTTATTTGGAAAACCTGTATTAGTCAAGGCAAGACAAATATCCAAGCCAATATCAATGGGATAAGGATATACTCTCTACTGAGTGGGAGAAAGAGAAAAATAAATTATTTACTAAGCAATGATCTAATAATCTAATAGGTTAAAAATGATTACATTTCAAGGGTTCTGAGATCATGACTTTTTAGGTCGAATAAATGTTCTTGATTTGAAGGGCCCATCTCTTAGAAGACAGAGTCAGTTGGGCTAGTGCGAATCATATTAACTTGGAAATAGAGTTACAGAGAAAAGCAATAGACCCACTAATGATGTTAACAAACTAATGTGCTGGAGACTAGTTAATTCTTAGATTACTTAGTTCTAGTATATCCCTGATGCATGGAGACCATACTGTATTTGGAGTGTGCTAATAGTTTAGTTCTGTGGGCTTTAAGTTGTACCCATTTGCTTCAGTTAGTTTAACACCATACCCTACAGAAAATGAGGATATTGTTTGAATGACAGAGTGGAAAACACAAAGAATAAATGAGGATATACAGTTAATGGAAGGCAGTTTAAATGATAAATGAGGCTGGGTTGGGATGGCATTGATTAGGTTTCTGGGAACCTAGAATCAATGGAAATTGATAGTTTTTAGAGATCTGAAGAAATGCAATACAAACATCTATCTACTTAATAAGTGCTTATATATATACTTGCTTACATTAAAAATAACTTTCCTTCACTAAATACGTATATGAAGAATGGAAAGAGAATCCGAAGAGAAGAAGAAAATGGTGTTTGTAGCATATGTTTGAAGGAAGGAAGGAAGGAAGGAAGGAAGGAAGGAAGGAAGGAAGGAAGGAAGGAAGGGAAAGGAAGAAAGAAAGAGAGAGAGAGAGAGAGAGAGAGAGAGAGAAAGAAAATATCTAGACTATATTAGAACATCTCCATCATGGAAAAAAAGTTAGACAACCAAGGAGAAAGATAAAAAAAAATACTTAACATGCAACCTGTGTTGTATATACACACATGAGTGCATGCACGCACACACACACACACACACACACACATTTAAGAAAGTGAATAACAATTTGAAAACATATTATATATATAAACATATGTATTAGTTCATATATAAACTAATTATAAAATGCAAACTAAACCTCAATGAATTACCATTTACACTGATCAGATTGATAAAAATGTAAAAGTCTAAGATTGCCAAGTGTTAGCAAAGATGTTAACTAAAAGGAAATTTGTTACATTACTGTGGAAATTTTTACAGCCATTTTTAGAAAATTATGTGGCATTATCTAGAAAATTTGAGAGTGAACATAATATATAGCCCAAAAAATTCCACTCCTAGGCATATGCCATAGAGATGTACTGTCTAATACAATAGTCAGTAAATGGCTACACATGGTGATTTAAATTTAAATTAAATAAAACTAAAAATTCAGTTATATTAACTACATTTCCAGTGTTATATGTCCTTATATGATTAGTGGCTACCATTTTGGGTTGCACAGACAAGAATATTTACATCATATGAACACTAAGAAACATTTACAAAGATAACCTTTACAATATTATTTGTGATAGCCATAAACTGGAAATAACTCAAAGGCCCAACAATTTTAGAATGAATAAGATAGTTGTGTTATAGGCATACAATTCTATGGCACAAAGAAAATAAAAGAATTAGAGCTATACCCACACAGTGGGTAAATATTAAATGAAAGCACTTGATAATGTTTCCATTTGTGTAAAAGTCAATCAAAACCCAAAAAGTAAGAACCAAAATTGTATTATACTGATTGTGGTGGCACACATAAATAGAAAATCATAATGAAAGTCAAGGAAATTATATACCTAGATACGTACACATATGCACGCATATACACACACAGAAAGTGGGGGACAGAGAATGAATGAATGAATGAATGAATGAATGAATGAATGAATGAATGTGAGAGGGGGCTGTATTATCCTAAATATTTTCTAAATTTCCGGAACTATAAGACAACATCTGGGATAAGGAAGGAAGGAAAAATGAAAAGTTTCTGGGGCACCTGAATGATTCTGTGGGTTAAGCTTCTGCCTTTGGCTCAGATCATGATCTCAGGGTCCTGGGATCAAGTCCCGGAACAGGCTCTCTGCTCAGAAGGGAGCCTGGTTCCCCCTGTCTCTCTGCCTGCCTCTCTGCCTACTTATGATCTCTTTCTCTCTGTCAAATAAATAGACAAAATCTTTAATAAATTTGAAAGGTTTCATCAGATATATAACATTTAAGGAAAAATAACAATATTCAAGTAAACACAGCTATCACGAGTTGTAAATTTCAGCCTGAAAACACAAAGATGGGTTTGGGCTAAAATCATAAATTTAAGAATCAGCCATATAGGGGTAACAGTTGAAGCTGAGAGGTTAGGTAAGAGTCTTGAGAAAGAGGCTACAGGGAGAAGCAAATGTAAAAGAGAAAAGGAGAAAGAAAGAAAGGAAAAAGAAGGAAGGAAGGAAGAAGGAAGGGAGGGAGGGAGGGAGGGAGGGAGGAAGGAAGGAAGGAAGGAAGGAAGGAAGGAAGGAAGGAAGGAAGGAAGGAAGGAA
>CM053604.1:22279679-22312253 GCA_028646535.1 Procyon lotor
GAAAAGAAATTCGGGCATTAAACTATGCATATTCAGCTTTTACCTATTTTAAAGACAACAAAACAAAACAACAAAACTTCCTTGTCTTTGAAATGCCAGCCAAAGCTTCAATTCGCAGGGTAAGCCTTTATTGCTCACCGCCCCCTGGCCCAAATCAGGCACATTGATAAACTCATTCTCTACTTTCTCTTTGTAGCAATGAGCACAGATTGGAATCATAAATCTACTGCATGTATATGGCTGTTTTATTATAATTACCTTCTCCGTTAAATTCTATAAAAGCAAGAAACATGTCATTTCAATTCACTATTTAATTTCTAATTTATATTCAGAGGAGGCAAAACCATGTATTTATTGAACACCTGATTGAACAAATGAATGAATGAACGAATAAATGAATCGAAACTGTTCATTTGTACTTACCACGCATCTCTGTGCATCAGATGTATAAATTAAGGACAGGGATGGAATGAAGTAGACATTTCCTTTACTTCTGATATCTTTTAGACATTGTCCATGATCATATACATTAAACAAAAATCCTCCTTCTACAGAAGAGAACAAGGATCATAAATGCACAAATATCAAAAAGAAGACCAAGTCTAGCTAAACATGTAAACTACTAATAAATTCAAATCAGTCGACCTTGTCTCTTGTTTCTTTGCCCCTTCTCCACATTTCAAGGGTGAAATATTCAGTCTCCAGTTTTCATGAATTTGATTCTACTCACTGGTTTTCATAAAATATCTGATAGCGACTTCAAGTGAATTTATTTCAAAGTGCTATCATTCCTAAAGACATATTACCTTGTATCTTTAATTGTAGAATGGATAATAGTAAAACTATCAGGCATCTATGATAAACGGGTTTTAAGTTCACACAAAGGATTCTTTCTCTAGAAATTACGAAAGGTAGTGTAGATACTTTTGAATTCATTCATTCATTATTCTGTCAAAATAGATTCTGAAAGGAATAGATATGAGTCTTAGAATTTTGGAAATGTTCTTCATTTTTTTTCTACCCTTTGTATTTTCAGGGTAACTGTTGTTAAATGGTGACCTAAGCCCTAGTCATTAAAGATTTTACACAGTTAAATGTGAGGATTAGGTATTTACTAATTCTAGATTTAGATATTAATCCAGGATGTACATGAATTAAAATTGGCATATACATGCTTTCATCTTCACCAGATGTTCTGAGAAATCTTTGGTAACTTAGGGATTACTACCAGAATATTGATTTGGTGGAACTCATTTGGCTAGCTCTGTGAGACTGAATAGATTTATTCAGCATTGCTTGACACAAAGAAATATAGAAAAATTTCTATAGGTGTACAATGAATGTCTTTTAAGGCACTTTGTGTTCATTGCTTCTAAGAGCAGATGATTTTTGAGTAGTACATTTCTGATTTAAATTTTGGGAAAAATGCAGTATTCAAATATGCTTTTTTTCTTTGAGATTATATAAATTCAACTTAAAATTTTCAGAACTCTATAACCAATTCGATGGAAAGACACTGAAAATTTTATAAAAGTCTGAGTAAGATTAAGGCTGGATAAGTAGGCCTTTTTTTTTTTTTTTTTTTTTTTCAGGAACATCCCAGGTTTCCACAAATCCTAGTAAATGTTGAACTGTCAGATAACGTTGACTAATAAGAGAATCTATTAGGTTATGTAAATAAAAAATAAGGCAGAATACTCAATTATAAACTTCATATTACTTTGTGAAGTTTTAAAAAGATATGTGGACATTTTCTTAAATACTAGGTAAGACAGTGAAGCTAAGTCATGCCTTGCAATGTTACATCCTAAAGAGGAATCATATCACTTGGTGACCTTTCTGATTCGTTGACCTTTGAGGGTCAGGGAGGCTTGAGCTGTGGGGTCCTGCACCAAGATGCTTCAAAGCCTTGTTAAAAATGTTTGGGTCCCCATGAAGTTCTACTATGCCCAAGTGTACCAGGAGATTCAGGTAGAAATGGGGTTATGGGCTTTATCATTTATAAAATCAAGAATGCTGATAAAAGAAGTAAAGTTTTGAAAGCTTTGAATCTTGCACCTGCTCATGGTCATCATTAATCAGCCTTATTTGGAGTACACAACAGATGGAATGTCAGTCTGGATGCAAATCTCAACAAGCTCTGTTAGATGGAAACATGAAGCATTGCTGTACACTTGATGCACTGTCTCCTTTGTAGTGTGGATAAATGTACCTTGAGGTGAAGAAAAAAAGAAAGGAAGGAAGGAAGGAAGGAAGGAAGGGAGGGAGGGAGGGAGGGAGGGAGGGAGGAAGGAAGGAAGGAAGGAAGGAAGGAAGGAAGGAAGGGAGGGAGGGAGGGAAAGAAAAAGAAAGAAAAAAAAGAAAGAAAGAGAAAGAAAGAAGAAAAAGAAAGAAAGAGAGAAAGAAAGGGAGAAAGAAAGGGAGAAAGAAAGGGAGAAAGAAAGGGAGAAAGAAAGAGAGAAAGAAAGAGAGAGAAAGAAGAAAGAAAGAAAGAAAGAAAGAAAGAAAGAAAGAAAGAAAGAAAGAAAGAAAGAAAGAAAGAAAGAAAGAAGAAAAAAATAAGAGAAATAAGAGAAATCATATCAACATTGTGAGCAATAGCCTGGGAAGTTGGCTTCTAGGAGACCTATTTAAACTATTGAGTCAAGTTTTAGGTCCTTTTAATACTGAAATTTCTCATTGCGTGGTTACCAGTGGCAACAGGAAATTTCAAGAGAAGCAAAGACATGCTTTTTTACTAAGTATTTTGACCCACAGATAACTGTCTGACCTAACGTGTTATTCCAGCACCAGAAGTGAATAGAAAACAGGATTTTCTAGGACTCCTGCCGTTTGATAATTGTTTGCTTATGTGTTTTGTTTGTATATTTATTTCTAATTTATCTATTTGTTTCTGAAAATGATTTGAGGTAACATAAACTTAAAAAAAACAGTTTTATAAAAAATAAGTCTGGAAGAGAAAATAGGAAATTGAAGTAAAAGGTTTATTCTGAGCTTGCTGGTATACAAGTTAAGATAAAAAAATGATGAGTTATATAACCTAGGAAATCTATCAGCTACTTAAATGAGATCATTATTTTCCAGAGATGTCAAAAAGAAAGGTCTCAAATGAAGATTTATATACAAATTTTATTAACAGTGTTTGTTAATGGGGCACCTGGGTGGCTCAGTGGGTTAAGCCTCTGACTTCCGCTCAGGTCATGATCCCGGGGTCCTGGGATCAAGCCCCGCCTGCATCGGGCTCTCTGCTCAGCGGGGAGCCTGCTTCCTCCTTTCTGCCTGCTTCTCTGCCTATTTTTGATCTCTCTCTATCAAATAAATAAATAAAATCTTTAAGAAAAATAATTTGTTATGTAAGATGAAAATTTTAAGTGGTCTCACTATGTTAAATTCAATACACCTTATCTGCAATTTATTGTGGAGGTCTCTATGTATATTTGCAATGCCTTTTTAAAAAAGATTTTATTTACTTAAAAAAATAAAAAGATTTTATTTATTTATTTGGCAGAGAGAGTGAATACAAGCAGGGGGAGCAGTAGAGGGAGAGGGAGAAGCAGGCTCCCGCTGAGTAGGAGTCTTATGTGGGGCTCCATCCCAGGGCCCTGGGATCATGACCTGAGCTGAAGACTGAGCCACCCAGGTGCCCCTGCAATGAATTTTTTTTATTGTTAGCTGGGTAGAAGGAAAATAGGCATCATTTTCCTTTATTCTGTCTCCAGACCACAAAATATATTGGAGAATATTAAATACATACCTAGAGCCTAAAATTATAGAGTGAAGGAGATGATAAAAGATTAGAACTGTTCATTTCCTTTTTATGCCAGGTGTTGAAAACTCTTTACATAATGCTTAGGATTGCTTCCTTATGACTATGTTAAATTATTGGTTATGTAGGAAATTTTCATTGGGTCTACTAACAGATACCTATTACCAGAAAGTAAATCATGGTTGGAATAATAGTAAGGTTTTTTAACTTTATTTATAAGAAATGATAAAAAAGAAAGTTCCGTTTGGAATTGTTTGCAGCGAGTCCCACAGTAATCTGAAAATTGCAAGTAATTTCCTTTTTAATGATAGTAACTGATAAATGATAGTAACTGAACTGGGATACTCTTTGGTTTACTTTCTTTATATCTAATATAATTTTTAATATTATGGGATTGTCAGTTGTGTGGGGTTTTTTTGAAACATGGATAAAGTTTATTTTTAGGACAGTTTTAGATTTACAGAAAAACTGAGCAGATACTAAAGGATGACCATACAATTCCCACCTCCCATAGTGTAGTTTCTACTACCATTAACATTTTAGTGTGACATATATGTGATAAATAATGAACCTAAGTTGATACATTATTAACAAAAACACAATCTATTCAGAATCCCTTAGTTTTTATCTAATGTCCTTTTTTGTTCCAGGATCCGTCCATATTACCATATTCCATTCAGTTGTCATGTGTCCTGAGGCTACGCTGGCCTGTGGCGGTTGCTCAGACTTTCCTTGTTGATGACCTTAAGAGTTTTGAGTACTATTTGCTAGGTATATATAGGATATTCCTCTATTGGAACTTGGCTGATATTTTTTGACTATTAGTTTGGTTTTGAGTATATTAGTATAGATTTTCAGGAGGAAAAATATAGGGGAAAAAGTGTTATTCTCATTACATCATATCAAGTGCACATGCAATCAAACTGACTTGTCACTGATGAAGCTGACCTTGATCATGTGACCAAGGCAGTGTTTGTCAGGTTTTTGCACTGTATAGTTTTATTCCCCCTTTCCAAACTTTTTGAAGGAAAATCAGTAACATAGCCCAGGCTTAAGAAGTGGGAGTTTTGCCCCTCCTCTTACAGAGTAGAATATCTACATAATTTATATGGAATTCATATTTATATTTATATGGAACTTGTCTGCACAAGAGATTTGTGTCTTTTCCTCCATTTATTTTTTATTTACATTTAATCATGTAAAAATTAATTCATGATTTTTATTTTATGCTTTGGGTTATAACCCAATATTTTATTTATATGATTGTTTTAAAAGTTCTATTTTAACCACTGGGAGTTCTTTGAGTGGTCTCCTGTGCTCCATTGACATATCCCATCAAAGTTTTGTTTTGCTTTTCTGTTTTGTTTTGTTTTTGTTTGTTTGTTTGTTTCTGAGAACTTTCTTTCTTTCTGACATTACAAGATACCTCAGGCTTATCATGTATGGTCCTCGCTAGTCATAGTATCAGCTGTTTCCCAAGGAATCCTGCGTGTCCTATTGGAAAATTGAAATCAATATCAGAGTGTTAAATGTGCCCATTGCTACTACAGTGTCATTTATTTTGGGAACTCTCAACTGAAAAAGCAAAGAAATATATGTAATTATACTAATATGTTTATGTACACATATCTATAATTATTTCTCTATATACACATCTGTATCCATGTTAAACATTAATTCTTACTAATGTCTGTAATTCTAATCCATTATCACCTGAATCATTTAGTTTCCTTTTGCTGAGCAAAAGGAAAACTTGGAATTTCCATTCCAACAGTAAAACACCTGGCTCCCATTATACACCATCCATTTACATGATACTCTATTCATGTTTACCTGAATAATGGTATCAGAAATTTAACCTGTACCACCATAAAAATCAATTTTATCTTATTTTTATCTTCTCAACAATATTAATTAGCTCTAGTTGACATTTATAAAACATTGAATCCTATAATAGTCAAATATACCATCTTCTCAACCTCATATATAATATTCACCAAAATAAAATAAGTTCCAAGCTATAAAACACACTGAAACTTTTTTTTTTAAGTTTTTAGTTGTAATCACACAGTGCTCGTCGTGACAAGTGCACTCCTTAATCCACAGCAACTTTTCCACCCAGTTCCACCACCTACCTCCCATCTGGTAACCACCATTTTGTTCTCTATTGTCAAGAATCTGTCCCTTGGTTTTTCTCTCTCTTTCTCTTTTTTTTCCCCTTTGATCCTTTTTTCCCCCTTAAATTACATATCTGAGTGAAATCATATGGTATTATCTTTCGCTGACTGACTTATTTCATTTAGCATTATACTCTCTAACCCCCATCCATGTTGTTGCAAATGGCAATATTTCATTATTTTTTATGGCTGAATAATATTTTATATATATATATACGTATGTATGTATGTATGTATGTATATACACATACGTACTAATACCCATTAGTGTGATCACTGACTTGTAGGATGATTTATTTTTAGCTTTTTGAGGAACCTCTGTACTGCTTTCCAGAGTGGCTGCACTAGATTGCTTTCTCACAAATAGTGCAAGAGGGTTCTCCTTTCTTCATATCCTCATCACTGCTGTTTCTTATGCTCTTAATTTTAGCCTTTCTGACAGGTATGAGGTGATATAGCAGTTTTTATTTGTACTTCCCTGATGATGAGTAATGAGGAGCATCTGTTGATATATGTGTTGGCCATCTAGATGTCTTCTTTGGAGAAATGTCTTGTGTTCCGCCCATTTTTAATTATATTGTTAGTTTTTTGGGTGTTGAGTTTTATAATTTCTTTTTAAAAATATTTTATTTATTTATTTGACAGAGAGAGACACTGCGAGAGAGAGAGAGAACACAAGCAGGGGGAGTAGAAGAGGCAGATGCAGGTTTCCTGCTGATCAGGGAGCCCCATGTAGGCCTTGATCCCAAGACCCTGGGATCATGACCTGAGCTGAAGAAAGACACTTAACCACTGAGCCACCCAGGTGCCCTGATTTTATAAGTTCTTTATAGATTTTGGATACTAACCCTCTATCAGACATATCACTTGTAAGTATCTTCTCCCATCCCATGGTTGCCTTTAGTTTTCTTGATTATTTCCTCCTGAGCAGAAGCCTTTTATTTCAATGAAGTCTCAACAGTTCATTTTTGCTTTGCTTTCCCTTGCCTCAGGGGTCCTATCTGGAAAAAAAATTGCTGCTACTGATGTCAAAGAAATGATTTCTTGTGCTCTTTTCTAGGGTTTTAATGGTTTCAGGTTTCACATTTAGGTCTTTAATCTTTTATTTTTGTATATCGTATAAAAAAGGAGCCCAATTTCATTCTTTTGTATATTGCTGTCCAATTTTCCCAGCACTATTTGTTGAAGAGATATCTTTTTCCAATTGCATATTCTTTCCTGCTTTGTTGAAGATTAGTTGACCAGATAGTTGTGGGTCCATTTCTTGGTTTTCTAGTCTGTTCCATTTTTCTATGTCTCTGTTTTTGTGCCAGTACCATACTGTCTTGATGACTACAGCTTCATAATGTAGCTTGAAATGCAGACTCGTGATGGTTCCAAAATTTTTCTTTTTCAGAATTGCTTTGGATATTTGTGGTTCCATACAAATTTTAGGAAATTTATTCTAGCTCTATGAAAAATATTGGTGGTATTTTTTTATTAGCATATAATGTATTAATTGCCCCAAGGTACATGTCTGTGAATCATCAGGCTTACACATTTCACAGCACTTAACATAGCACATACCCTCCCCAATGTCCACACTGGTGGCATTTTGACAGGGATTGCATTAGATGTATAGATTGCTTTGGGTAGTATAACATTTTTTTTTTTTTTAAGATTTTATTTATTTGACAGAGAGAGACACAGCAAGAGAAGGAACACAAGCTAGGGGAGTGGGAGAGGGAGAAGCAGGCTCCCTGCTGAGCAAGGAGCCCGATGTGGGACTCGATCCCGGGACCCTGGGATCATGACCTGAGCCGAAGGCAGACGCTTAACAACTGAGCCACCCAGGCGCCCCTGGGTAGTATAACATTTTAACAATATTTATTCTTCTAATCTATGAGCATCGAATGTCTTTCCAGTTCTTTTGGTCATCTTCAATTTCTTTCATCAGTATTTTAGTTTTCACATACATATTTTTACTTCTTTGCATAGTTTATTCCTAAATATCTTACTGGTTTTGGTGCAATTGTAAATGGTATTGTTTTCTTAATTTCTCTTTTTGGTGCTTTGCTATTGGTGTATAAAAAGGCAACAAATTTCTATAGATTCATTTTGAATCCTGTGACTTTACTGAATTTGTTTATAAATTCTGGCAGTTTTTGTTGGAGACTTTCAGGTTTTCTCTATAATATCATGCCATCTGCAAATAATGAAAGTTTTACTTTTTCCTTATGGAGTTGGAGCCTATTATTTCTTTTTTGTTGTCTGATTGCTATGGCTAGGATTTCCAATACTATGTTGAATAAAACTGGTGACACTATTTAGACATCCTTGTCAGGAATTAGAGAAAAGGATCTCAGTTTTTCCCCCATTGAGGATAATATTAGCTGTGGATTTTTTCATGTAGGGCTTTATTATATTGAGATATGTTCCCTCTAAATCTCATTTGTTGAGGGTTTTTATCATGAATAGATGTTGTACTTTGTCAAATGCTTTTTCTTCATATATTGAAATGAGCATATGGTTCTTATCCTTTCTCTTATTGATGTGTTGTATCATATCGATTGATTTGTGAGTATTAAACTACCCTTGCCACCCAGCAATAAGTCCCACTTGATCATGGTGAATGATTTTTTAATATATTTATATTTTTTTATATTTATATTTTTAATATAAATAGAGATATATTTTTCCCATTGCATATTCTTTCCTGCTTTGTTGAAGATTAGTTGACCAGATAGTTGACCAGATATTTATATTAAATAAATATAGTTGACCAGATAGTTGACAGTTGATATAGTTGACCATATCAACTATAGTTGATAGTTATATATTTATTATATTAAATAAATATAGTTGACCAGATGGTTGACCAGATATTTATATTAAATAAATACCATATTTATTTATAGTATAATATAAATATTAGTTGACCAGATAGTTGACCAGATATTTATATTAAATAAATATAAATATATATTTATATTTTTTATATTTTTAATATATTTAATATACTATCTATATCATTATTTGGTTTGCTAGTATTTTGTTGAGGATTTTTGCATGTATGTTCAACAGAGATACTAGCTTGTACTCTTTTTTTTTTTTTTTCCCTGGGTATTTTTGTTTGGTTTTGGTATCAGGGTAATACTAGCTTCATAGAATGAATTGAGGAGTTTTCATTCCTTTTCTATTTTTTGGAATAGTTGGAGAAAAATAGGTATTAATTCTTCTTCTAAGTGTTTGTTATAATTTTCCTGTGAAGCCATCTGGTCCTGGACTTCTGTTTGTTGGGAGGTCTTTGATAACTGATTCAGTTTCTTTGCTAGTAATTAGTCTTTTCAAATTTTCTATTTCTTCCTGTTTTAGTTTTGATAGGATATGTTTCTAGGAATATATCCATTTCTTCTAGGTTGTCCAATAGGTTGGCATATTGTTTTTCAAAATATTCTCTTACAATTGTTTGCATTTTTGTGGTATTTGTTATTTTTCCTTTCTCATTTGTGGTTTTATTTATTTGAATCCTTTCACCTTTTTTCTTGTTGTGCCTGGCTAGAGGTTTATCACTTTTACTGATTTTTTTTTCAAAGAACGAGTTTATGAAAAAAAAAAAAAAAGAGTTTATGGTTTCATTGATCCATTCTATTATTTTAGTCTCTATATCATTTATTTCTACTCTAATGTTTATTATTTCCTTCCTTCTGCTGGTTGGGGGTTTTGTTTATCGCTCTTTCTCTCGCTCCTTTAGGTATAAGGTGGGGTTGTTTGAGTTTTTTCTCACTTCTTGAGGTAGGCCTGTATTGCTATAAATTTCCCTCTTAGAACCCCTTTTGCTCCATCCTAAAGGTTTTGGACAGTTGTGTTTTTATTTTCATTCGTTTCCATGTACTTTTTATTTCTTTGATTTCCTAGTTGACCTGATCATTGCTTAGTAGCATGTTATTTAACCTCCATGTAATTGTGGTTTTCCAGATTTTTTATATTATGGATAACTTCTACTTTTATACCATTGTGGTCAAAAAAGATGCATAGTACGGCTTCAATCTTTTAAATTTGTTGAGGCCTGTTTTGTGGCCTAATATGTGATTGATTTTGGAGAATGTGCCATAGTCACTTGAAAGTAATGTGCATTCTACAGTTTTAGGATGGAATGTTCTGAATATATCTGTTAAATCAATCTCCTTCAGTGTGTCTTTTAAAGGCATGTTTCCTTATTGATTTTCTGTTTAGATGATCTGTCCATTGATGTAAGTGGAGTGTTAAAGATCCTATTTTTATTCTATTATTATTGATTAGTTCCTTTATGTTTGCTTATTTTCTATTTTTTAAATGTTCATACTTAAATTCCAGTTAGTTAACATACAGTATATTAGTTTTAGGTTTACAATATAGTGATTCAGCACTTTCATATAACACTCAGCATTCATCACAAGAACACTCCTTTTTTATTTTTTTTTAAGGTTTTATTTATTTATTTGACAGAGAGTGACACAGCAAGAGAGGGAACACAAATGGAGTGGGAGGCTTCTCACTGAGCAGAGAGCCCAGTGTGGGGCTCGATCCCAGGACCCTGGGAATCATGACCTGAGCTGACCTAGGTGAAGGTCAGCTTGAGGACTGAGCCACCTAGGTGCCCCGCAAGAACACTCCCTAATCCCCATCACCCACCACCAATTCAACCAATCCCCTCACCTCCATTATGGTAAACTTTATGTTTTCATTAACTGCACCCTGAAACTTTTTTTTAAAGAATAGAAATTTTACAGAGTTTGTTCATAGACCACAGTAAAATAAAAGTGGAAGACTATAACAGAAATACAGAGAAGATATCATCAAACATTTGGAAATTAAAGAAGAAAACTCTCTTTGAGGCACCTGGATGGGTTAGTGGGTTAACATTTTTTTTCTTGGAATCCCCTGACCACCTGAAAGATTTATTTTTATGTGTGTATAAAAGTTCAGTTTTTATGTTATAACGTTCTGCATCCCTGACAAATGCATAATGTCATGTATCCACCATTTCAGTATCATACAGAATAGAATCATGTCCCTAACATTTCCATACTTCACCTGGTCGCCTTCCTTCCCCCTAAACCCATGGCAACCATTGATTGCACTGATCTTTTTACTGTCTCTATAGATTTGTCTTTCCCAGCACATCATATATATTTTTTAGACTGTCTTCTTGCCCTTGATAATATAAATTTTAGGTTCCTCAGTCTATTTGTGACTTGATAGCTCATTGTATTTTATTGCTGAATAATATGCCATTGTACAAATGTACTACAGTTAGTATATCCACTCATGAAGGACAGTGTGGTTTCTCCCAGTTTTCGTTGATTATAAATAAAACTGGTATAAATATTTGTGTTTCTATGTAGATTTATGTTTTCTTTTTTTTAATTTTATTTATTTATTTGACAGAGAGAGAGAGATCACAAGTAGGCAGGGAGGCAGGCAGAGAGAGAGGGGGAAGCAGGCTCCCTGCTGAGCAGAGAGCCTGATGCAGAGCTCAATCCCAGGACCCTGAGATGATGACCTGAGCCAAAGGCAGAGGCTTTAACCCACTAACCCAGGCGCCCCTTATTTTTTCTCTTTTACATTTTTTTCAGGGACTCCTTTTATATTCATATTGGGCATTCTTAGTATTTTTTTCAATATGAGTTTCTCTGGACTACTCATTCCCTATTTTATTTTATTTTTTTTATTTTAAACTATTGTTCTTTGAAAAAAATAAACTGTTGCTCTTTCATTAGCTTTTATTTAAGGATTATCTGATACATTTATTCATTCTTATATTGTTCCTCATTATATTTAATTTCTGATTTGTAAAAATATATATAATTCTTATTTAATTTATGTGATTGTGTGAGTGTTTAAGTATGTCTCACTTATATTTCTGCTATTGTTTTCCTCTCTTGTGCCAGTTAACTAAGGATTATTAATTGTGGTGAAATAGTAGGTGATGGTTTTGATATGTTACGTGCATTTGTCTTTCTGATGTGCTTTCATTATGGGGATCCTCTTCTCCTTATTCTCTTTTGGTAATATTTTGTATGCTATGTAACATCAATATATTTCCGTTGTTCATTTTTTGAAGTGAAAATAGTTTTCCCAAACTTATGAAGGTTGCACAAATTCAGGAGAGCCAACTCCTTCCCTTAGCCTTTCCTCTTTCTGCTTCTGTTTCTCTTTATTCTTCTTTTCATAGCTTCCTCTTTTGTTGTTTTCAAAAATACAGCAATTTGCTTTCCGAGGTTTCTTGATCAAATTTCCTTCCCTACTTCTTTCTTTCTTCCTTTCACCTTCTTTTCTTTTATTTGGACCTTAAAATTTCTCCATTTCTATTATCTTTGTCCTAATCAGTTTTTAGTTTTTTACTAGATGTTTCCTTTCAGTGTGATGCCATTACAAAAGAGAGTATGGTTGGTTGATTTTGAGGATTCACAGATGCTAGACTCAATATTTTTGGGAGGTGATGAAAGCAAAATAAAAGACTATCAATAACAATAATGTATTTCAAGACTAGAAATAGATCATAAGTAGAATCTCTTTCCTTTGACCCCATGAATTAAGACATTTTAGCAAGTTGTGTACTAGATAAGATTAAGAAATAAGTAAGATTTACTTAAAATCTTCTACACATGACAGTAGGACAAAAAATTCTGTTAATAGTGTCAACACAATCTATTGAATTATTAGTAGCAAATTTAACATAAAGATCACCACAACTAAATGATAAAATATAATCTTACTATAGAACATAGAGTGATCTGAACAAATGGAAAGTAGAACTCTGTTCTTGAATGGGTAGCATCCAAATTTTAAAAATATTTAATAAATTTAAAATAGTAATAAATTTATTGTAACTGCAGTTAAATTTCAATAATCATAATTGGATAAAATATCCTAAATTATTCATGTATGCCAGAAATAAATCAAAAGTTACAGAATAACCATTAAAAGTGTTAAAACAAACAAACTAATCAAAGGTTATAAGATGTACCACAAATTAAAATATAATATAAAGTCACTGCAAAGAAAACAATGCAGTCCTATTATAGAAATGAACACAAATGGACAAAAATACTTAAGGAACAGAATTTTTTACAATTTTTTATAGAATTTCTGCAAAAAGGATAAAATATATTAAGTTGATATTTTCATATACTATCAACAAATTTTGACTTTGGCCATAACTTAGAAATTCAAACCAAGTACATTTTTACTTCATTTGGTTGCATGTAAGATGCAATACTTTTTAAAATTAATTTATCTTTATTTGGCATGCTTTCTGATTTCTCATCTAATAGATTTCATTATTTCTGAAATATTGAAAATTTTTCATTTTAAATAGAAGAACATTCAAATAAGAGAGATAATTCTTTTTATTTTTATATTAAATAGCAAGAAAATATGGAAACATTTAATGCTTATTATAAGCAAAGCTAAGTTTTAGTTTTTCTTAGATAATTTCAAAAATCAATCAGCTTTCCCTTGAACAAATGAAATTAACTAGTGTAGTGTGAAAAAAATCAATCAGCTTAACTGTTTGTTTTTTTTTTAATAGATCATGAACTACTAAAGCTTCCGTACTTTCTAGATAGTTAAGTTTCAAGGGAATCTAGGAAAATCACTACTGCTAATGGGCCCTATGCTGCTCCCCAAAATATTGCAGTATTATTGTATAGATTGGAGAGGATAATTGATAATTCTTTGTCAAAAATCACTGTCTGTCTCCTTTGTTATTTTAAGATTTTCAGTTTAGTCATATATTTTCCAAAAATAAGTTCTAGATCTTACACAGTATATTTCAAGATAAGCAGTAAACATTTAACATTCTATGGTGGAATTTGAAACAAGATAGTTAACAGACCTTTGTATTTGTGGTTCAGACATTTCCAGTGAAATAAAGCCTATCACCTAATATCAGGGAGATGGAAGTTCATCCATTGTAATATTGGGGAGGAATATGCATTAACATTGGTATATAATTTATTTGGTGAATGACAGACAACACTTAAAAATGTAAGGGGTGTGGGGAAGGGAAATGGAACAGGAAGGAATGGGGAAGGAGACAAACCATAAGAGACTCCTAAATTCACGAAACGAATTAAGGGTGGCTGGGAGGCAGGGGGGTAGGGATAGGGTGGCTGGGGTTATGGACATTGGGGAGGGTATGTGCTATGGTAAGTGCTGTGAAATGTGTAAGCCTGAGGATTCACAGACATGTACCCTGGGGCAAATAATACATTATATGTTAATAAAAAAATTTTAAAAAATGTAATTTTGGAGAAATAAGGATTTATTCTGTTTTCTGAGAATAAATTTAGAGTTCGTAAATATTGTATATTTGAAGAACAACAAAATACCATGTTCAGAAAATTATGGGCCTTTTCTGTTATTTTAATCAAGGTAGCATTCAAACTAAGTGTTCTTGTCTGAAATAATGTTATCAATTTTAGTAATAATAAGGTAAAGATTTATCAGCTGAAATGGACATAGTACCTTTTGGAGAAAGTAATCCAAAAAACAGTAAGAGGGGCACCTGGGTGGCTCAGTAGGTTAAAGCCTTTGCCTTCGGCTCAGGTCATGATCTCAGGGTCCTGGGATCCAGCCCTGCATTAGGCTCTCTGCTCAGCAGGGAGCCTGCTTCCCCATCTCTCTCTGCCTGCTTCTCTGCCTATTTGTGATCTCTCTCCTCTCTGTCAAATAAATAAATAAAATCTTTAAAAAAAAGTAAGAAAAAGATATTTCTCTAATCATTTAGCTGAATACAGCTATAGGCTAAACAGTAACTCACATATTCTATTAGAATGTCTAAAAAATAGATTCACACATAGAGAAGCAGAAGGTGACTTTGGTTCATCCTATCTTCCCTCAGTCTTCATGTCAAATACTCATTTGCTAGAAGCACATTTGGCAATATCTTGGTAAGGTCTTCCACAGAATTCTAAAGTTGGTGATCTAGTTCTTGGGACATACCCATCCTCCATTTTGTCACTCTTTTTTTCCTCACAGGCATTATAACAAAAAGTAGAGATAAAAACTGTATCATAGTTACATGAAAATTTATCAGAACTCTTTATTCCTCCATCTTTTTCCCGTCAAATTCGGAAGTAAAAGCACACTAACTGGCATTAACTTATGTTAACTCATTAACTTCAGAAGCTTAGCAAATAGCAACAAATTCTTAATGTATGGAAAGAGGAGTGCCCATGTCAGCCATTCCAAATTCTATATTCTCTACACCCCACAGGTACTGAACTATATAAACAACAAACTATAACACTGCAGATGGTGTCTTTCTTCAGAGCACAGAGAAATAACGAAGATCTTTTCTGTTCCCACATTTCTACTTGCAGAATAATGGGTAAGTAAAGCTTTTGTGTTACTGCGTTATAATCTATGACTCTGGGATAGCTGGGATTGTATTTACTATTCTTTTCTTTACTCTTGCTCAAAGGCCAGTAGTTTGAATCTATTTGAGCTGTAGGGCCTTAGCAATAAAATGTCTTCGGCTGATGCCCCTTTTGACATTTATGACATGCCAAATCAAACTAGAGTTTTATTAAAACCTTTATGCTCACTGCTTTTATTTTATTCATCTTCTCCATTTTTATAATTTTGGTATTTACACAAGGCACTACTGAATAGTAGAGTTTCTTAATCCATATCTCAACTGCTCAATTTTCATTTTTTAACTTCTAACTTTATGTGTTTTTATGACCTAGGGTCAGGTGACAAGTCACAGGAAGCTTGCCACCCCCACTAGGATTTTCAATTTTATATAATTTTTATAAACCAGAATTACATTCTGTAATTCTGAAAATGTCCAGCCCTTCAACCTCCCAGGGATTTTGCCAATGAAAACAGTCACTCAGCAGCTTTCTGCTCTTGTAACCAAGGAGAATGATTCTAACACGACAGGAATATATGCTACTATTGTGCTTTTGACCAGTCTCTTGCAAATCAGCTCTCTCTTTCTCCTTTCTTTCTTCCCTCTATCTTTTACTCCTTCATTCCATGAATTATAGCTTCACATTTACAGTTGTATGCAAACTGAGGCTTGCAGAAAAAGGAGGGGCATGGGGGAATGGGGTAACTGGGTGATGGGCATTAAGGGGCGCCTGGGTGGCTCAGTCGTTAAGCGTCTGCCTTTGGTTCAGGTCATGATCCCAGGGTCCTGGGATCAAGCCCTGCATCGGGCTCCCTGCTCAGCAGGAAGCCTGCTTCTCCCGCTACCATTCCCTCTGCTTGTGTTCCCTCTCTCACTATGTTTCTCTCTGTCAAATAAATAAAATCTTAAAAAAAAAAAAAAGGAAGGCACCTGATAGATGACCACTGGGTGTTATATGCAGCTAATAAACCATTGAACATTATATCAAAACAAATGATGTACTGTATGTTGGCTAGTTGAATTTAAGTTAAAGGGAAAAAAAAGAATTTTCTAACAGGATGCCCTACAAACCTAACACAACCTTCTCCAAACAATCTAAATTGAAACTCATGTAAAACATTCCTGAGTCTATTCCTAATCTTGTGCCTTTTTGTTTCTGTTAATGGAAAACATGTCCATGGATCAAAAAGCTCAGTGTTAACCCTGACTCTCTCCTTTATAGAGACTTTGAAATATCATCTCTGACCTTATCTTCCACCATCTTCACACTTCTACCTCTCACAGTTTTAGTTTGACCCAAACAATCCCTACTATATGTAATTTAGTTATATGGGCATAAAGACAAATTGTGAATCTTTAGTGAGGCAGGAGGTTTGAATACAAATTCTGTTTTTTTATTACCATTATGATAAATAAACTTACTTTGATTCCATGTGGGAAAAATGTCCACATTTCTTTCGTTTATTCATGTGAAAAATAATTATTTAGTAGATTACTATATACTAAATTTACAGTTTATTTTGAGACAATCAATGTCTCAGAAGATTATTGCCTTCATGGGTTTTATAGATAGTGAGTAGAGAGATTTTAAATAACAAATTACATAATTACAAAAGAATAGTAATTGTTATAAAGTAACAGTATAGGATGTAACACATGTGACATTTACAATGGTCCTTGTTTTGGAAAAAATGGTTAAATTAAGACCTGTGTGATTAGAATTCAATGTTATTCAGACATGACCATATATATAAAGGCCTGAAAGCAAGAAAATTCTTGGCATGTTAATGGCTGACATGTCCTGTGCCTGAGATAAAGAGAACGTGAGTCTGGAGGTTTTTTTTTTTTAATTTTTTAAATTTATTTATTTTATTTTTTTATTTCTTTGAGTTTTGAATGTTTCTGTGGTGAGTACAAAGCCTTTTAGATGGTCTTATCCTATAAATGAAACTGTAGACCACCACAACAAAGCAATTCATTACTTTAAAAAAAAAAAATCTTACCTGAAAATACATTGGTAACTGTACTTTAAATTTTTAAATTTCACTGAAAAATTCAACATAAATTATAAAGATTTTGCTAAATATATACCTATATGAATCCTGACATTATTTCAGAGATTCTCTTGGAGTACCTAAACATATGTAAAATTAGTATAGTTTGTAGGAAGACATTTTACAAACATAAATTTGAAAAAGATACTTTATAGACCTGTGATTTCAGAATTACTAGTTTTATGTGTTTAACTTTACAAAACAGCTGATGGTTCAGTACTAAATATGAATCTCTGGTTATTTGAATTTGTTTTGTCAGAATAGCTGGTGTAAATGATCACTAAACAAGCACTGGGAAAAATTAATACATTGCATACTGACATTGGTAAGTGTTGTTTATTTAGTAATGGGGTCCTGATAGTTAATTATTAATGACTAATATTTTTGGAAATTAAATTGGTTAAGTAGAGGGGCACCTCGGTGGTGCAGTCAGTTAAGCAGCCAATTCTTGGTTTCCGCTCAAGTCCTGATTTCAGAATCATAGATTCAAGCCCTGTGGGGGGCTCCCTGCTCAGAAAAGAATCTGTTTGAGTTCCTCTCTCCATTTCCCTCTGTCCCTCTCATTCATGCACTCACTCTCTCTCTAAAATAAATAAATAAATCTTTTAAAAAATTGTTCAAAAAATAAACAAATAAAAATTTTAAAAAGTTGTTCAAGTGGATCATTGGGTTCTCCGCATTGTAAAATTCAGATCCAGACAAATGAAACTACTACTCTTCCCTTTGGCTTCCTTATTTGCCCAAAAGTGATTGTTGTGATAATGACTCTTAAACTTCTGTTAAATTGTTATGAATTATGTATTAGTCATTTTAATATTTTGATATTTTAATATCAAAATTTTGATATTCATAATTATACTGAATCTCAGGATCATTTTTATCTGTTTTCTAAAAATCTATAAACTATTTTTAGTTATATGAATTTCATCTATGATTGCATACTTTTTAATTTCTTTTTATACATATCAAAATTTTCAGATTTCTATCTCTACTTATGAATATCTTTAACTCCTTAAATACTTTTCCATTTTACACACACTCTTTGTAAACAAAGAAAGAGATAAAAGGAAGCTATCAACATTTTATTTTCAAACACAATGTTCTTAGTATAATTTAGGAGCATATAGATTCCCATTAGATGTCAGAAAGAATTGAATGCAAAGAACAGCAAAGACATAGAATAAATTCCCGATCTTATATGTATGTAGTTGGGTGTTTTTTTTCCAGGAGCCAAATATATTTAATTACTCAAATGCAACTAGTTTGCATTTTTTTTAAATGCAGTAATTTAATTTAGTGTGTTTATCTAAATGTGCAATGCCAGTTATAAGATTAATTTATAAAAGTAAACTTGAAAAATGCTGTTCTTTAGTTTTATCTCTAGTTTTATTTACCAAAAGACTGGAATTGTGTGTGTGTGTGTGTGTGTGTGTGTGTGTGTGTGTGTGTGTATGTGTGTGTGTGTTTTGATATTTAAAGGAAAGAGTGAAGAGGAAACTATGCCTTTTTTTCTTTGCTCATGCAATTATCCAGGAGGATACAATACCCACAGATCTGTGGAGTGCTGAGCCATCAGTATTTTTATCTTTTATGCAGGATCAATTACATAAGCTAGCGTAACATAAGACCCAATGGAATTAGCAAGGTTCTTCAAAAGTCCCATGATTCACTATACAGGGTAGTGGATTAAGTTTGAAGCTGCTCTGGCCTTCATCCTGGATTTGTCATTCTTGTCCTTTGTGTAATCTAGGTCAGATCACAACATACACTTACTTGACATTCACAGCTATAAAAAGGAGCTATGCTTATGGATGCTTTATATATTACATGAACATTTTATAGCATAAATTTTTTAGATTTGCAAGATCTAACTAACTCATAGTTACATAATTATGTATATTTTTCATGTTCACTATTAACCTCATTTTTATGATCATGCATATGCATTTCAATAACAGCCTAAATTTTCAGAATTTCTTCTTTCTTTTTTTAAAGATTTTATTTATTTATTTATTTATTTATTATTTGTTTATTTATTATTTATTTATTTATTTATTCACAGAGCTAGTGAGAGATAGAGTAAGACAGAGAGTAAGCACAAGCAGGGGAATGGCAGGCAAGGGAGAAGCAAGCTCCCTGCTGAGCAAGGAGCCTGATGTGGGCTGGATCCCAGGACCCTGGGATCATGGCCTGAACACAAGGCAGCCGCTTAACCAACTGGGCCACCCAGGTGCCCCTGAGTTGCTTCTTTTATAATATAGTGCCTGTTGATTCTCATTCTCATTATGAGGGCTATAGGTTACCAAAACTACTTTTAATATAAAACTGAACATGTACACTGCTATCACATTTATTAGTATAAAGTATAAACAAGACCATAGTTAAGGAAGATTAATCATACTCTCCTCTCTATTCCCCTTTTGTGTATTTCCCACTATCCTCATTGACTGCAGCATAAAGTCTCACCTCATCATGTGACATATAAAGCCATTCATTATCTGGTCTTCATCTTCCTTTCCATCTTTTCTTTGTCACCTTCTACCTTATCTTAGAATCTAAATAAGCCTAAATTAAATATATTTTCTGAAAGATTCCATCATATTTCCTGTTTGCTGATCCATTTTGCTCTCATTAGAATGTCTTTTCCTTCCCATGTTATTTTCTACCTCAATTGTCAGATGTCAACTCAGGGATTTTTACTTGACCTCTTAGCTTGAATCAAGTGTCCTTTCTCTGTCCTCTTTTTATAGGAGCTTTTACCACATTATATTAAATTCATTTCCTATGTATCTCTAATTATAGACTTCATTTGGATGCGGAGGATTCCCGATTTATTCTGATATAATCTTATATAGAGTAGCTACCTAATAAGTGACTCTGAATGTAAATGAATTGACTGGTTGTAAAATAATCTCGCTAATGCCTTTTAGCACATGGAAGAAATAAATATACTGTTACAAACCCATGATTAACAAAAATGTTTTACTAATCGATTTGTCTGGTAAACTGAAGTTAAATAAACTCATTGTTTTGGTCATATTAATGACATAGTTCTAAAATACATGTAATTCACTTGTATGTTTTAGTGTGTGGCCATTATGGCCATAGTAATACATTTCTGATGATGTACTATTAATGTCCTGTCATTCAGTATATACATGTCTATGCAATTTTGATTACATGACAGCTTCAGTTGTGTGTTTTGTTCTTAATTTTATCTGTCCAGCAGATTATAAGATAATTAAAGGAACAAAATGTGTCCCTTCTATATTAATCCTTCTTCTAGTCATCAGTCTTAGTCAAGAATAGCTGCCTAGAGTGCCCATATTTTGTTTATTTATTTATTTACTCATCTCCATATTTTATTTTATTTTTAAATTTAATTTAATTTTTTCAGTGTTCCAAGATTCGTTGTTCATGCACCATGCCCACGCTCCATGCAATACATGCCCTCCTCAATATGCACAACCAGGCTCACACATCCCCCCTACCCCTTCAAAACCCTCAGTTTCTCAGAGTACACAGTCTCTCATAGTACATCTCCCCCTCCGATTTCCCGCAATTCACCCTTCTGGTCCTTCTCCCAATGTCCTCCATGTTTTTCCTTATGCACCACATGAAAGTGAAACCATATGATAATTAGTCTGCTTGAATTATTTCACTCAGCATAATCTCTTCCAGTCCCATCCATGTTGATACAAAAGTTGTGTATCCATCTTTTCTGATGGCTGAGTAATATTCCATTGTATATATGGACCACATCTTCTTTATCTGTTCGTCTGATGAAGGGCATCTTGGCTCTTTCCACAGTTTGACAATGGTGACCATTGCTGCTATTAACATTGGAGTACGTATAGCCCTTCTTTTCACTACATCTGTATCTTTGGGGTAAGTACCCAATAGTGTAATTGCAGGGTCATGGGTAGCTCTATTTTTAATTTCTTCAGGAATCTCCACACTGTTTTCCAAAGTGGCTGCACCAATTTGCATTCCTACCAACAGTGTAAGAGGGCTCCCCTTTCTTCACATCCTCTCCAACACTTGTTCTTTCCTGTCCATTAATATTGGCCACTCTAACTGGTGTAAGGTGGTGTCTCAGTGTGGTTTTGATTTGAATTTCCTTGATGGCTAATGATGATGAACATTTTTTCATGTGTACGTTAGCTATTTGCATGTCTTCTTTGGAGAAGTGTCTATTCATGTCTTCTACCCATTTTTTGACGTGATTATCTGTTTTTTGAATGTTGAGTTTGAGGAGTAATTTATAGATCTTAGATATCATACCTTTGTCTGTAGTGTCATTTGTGAATATCTTCTCCCATTCTGTGGGTTGCCTGTTTGTTTTATTGACTGTTTCCTTTGGTGTGCAGAAGTTTTTATCTTGATGAAGTCCCAAAAGTTCATTTTTGCTTTTGTTTCCTTTGCCTTTGGAGATACGTCTTGAAAGAAGTTGCTGTGGTCGATGTTGAAGAAGTTACTGCCTATGTTCTCTTCTAGGATTTTGATGGATTCCTGCCTCACTTTGAGGTCTTTTATCCATTTAGAGTTTATCTTTGTGCATGGTGTAAGATAATGGTCAAGTTTCATCTTCTATATATAGTTGTCCAAGCACCATTTATTTAGGAGACTATCTTTTCTCAAGTGGATATTTTATCCTGCTTTGTCAAAGATTAGTTGACCATAGAGTTGTGGGTCCGTATCTGGGCTCTCTATTCTGTTCCACTGGTCTATGTGTCTGTTTTTGTGATAGTACCATGTTGTCTTGGTGACCACATCTTTGTAGTAAAGTTTGAAATCAAGCAATGTTATGTCCCCAGCTCTGTTTTTCTTTGTCAACATTTCCTTAGCAATTCAGGGTCTTTTCTGGTTCCACAGAAATCTTAGGATTATTTTTTCCAACTCTTTGAAAAATGCTGGTGGAAATTTGGGCAGGATGGCATTGAAAGTATAGATTGCTCTGGGCAGTATAGCCATTTTAACAATATTTATTCTTCTGATCCATGAGCATGGAATGCTTTTCCACTTTTTTGTGTCTTCAATTTCTTTCGTATATGTTCTGTAGTTCCTCAAATACGAATCCTTTAGCCCTTTGATTAGGTTTATTCCAAGGTATCTTATGGTTTTTGGTGCAATAGAAAATGGAATTTATTCTCTAATTTCCCTTTCCATATTTTCATTATTAGTGTATAAGAAAGCAACTGATTTCTATGCATTGATATTGTATCATGCCACATTACTGAATTGCTTTATGAGTCCTTGTAGTTTGGGGCTGGAGTCTTTGGGGTTTTCTATATAAAGTATCATGTCATCTGCAAAGAGAAAGACTTTGACTTCTTCACAAATTTGAATACCTTTTATTTCTTTTTGTTATCTGATTGCTGTTACTAGGACTTCTAGTACTATGTTGAGAAAGAGTAGCAAGAATGGGCATCTGTGTCATGTTCCTGATCTCAAAGGGAAGGCTGTCAGCTTTTCCCATTGAAAATTATATTCATTGTGGGCTTTTCATAGATACATTTTATGAAGTTCAGGAATGTTCCCTCTATCCCTATGCATTGAAAAGTTTTAATCTGGAACAGATGCTGAATTTTGTCAAATGCTTTTTCTGCATCAATTGAGAGGACCATGTGGCTCTTCTCTCTTCTCTTATTGATTTGTTCTATCATATTGATTGATTTGTGAATGTGGAACCACCCTTGCATCCCAGGGATAAGACCCACCTGGTCATGGTGGATAATTTTTTTAATGTGCTGTTGGATTATACTAGCTAGGATCTTGTTGAGAATCATGGCATCCATATTCATCCGGGACATTGGTCTGAAGTTCTCCTTTTTGATGGGGTCTATGCTTGGTTTTGGGATCAGGGTAATGCTGGCTTCAGGGAAAGTGTCTGGAAGTTTTCTTTCTGTTTCTATTTTTTGAAACAGCTTCAGCAGAATAAGTATTATTTTTTTCTTTGAACATTTGTAGAATTCCCATGTACTCCATCATATCCTGGACTTTTGTTTTTTGGGAGGTTTTTGATCACTGCTTCAATCTTGTTACTAGATATTAATCTATTCACGTTGTCAATTTCTTCCTTTTTCAGTCATGGAAGTTTATAGGTTTCCAGGAATGTATCCATTTCTTCCAGTTTGTTTAACTTATTGGCATATATCTGTTGATAATAATTTCTGATGATCGTTTCTATTTTCTTGGTGTTTGTCATGATCTCTCCTTCTTCATTCACAATTTTATTACTTTGGGTCCTCTCTCTTTTCCTTTGGATTAGTTTGGCCAGTGGTTTATTGATCTTATTGATTCTTTCAAAAAACCAACTTCTAGCTTTGTTGATGTGTTCTACTGTATCTCTAGTTTCTAACTCATTGCTCTCTGCTCTAATCTCAATTTTTTCCCTTCTTGTGGGTGGAGTTGCTTAATTTGTTGTTGATTTTACAGTTCTTTAAGGTAAAGAGAGCTGGTATATTCAGGATTTTCAATTTTTTTAAGTGAGGCTTGGATGGCTATGTATTTCCCCCTTAGGACAGCCTTTGTTGTATCCCATAGATTTTGGACCAATGTGTCTTCATTCTTATTGGTATCCATAAATTGTTTAAGTGCTTCTTTGATTTCCTGGTTAATCCAAAAATTCTTGAGGAGATTGGTCTCTATCCTCCCGTGTTTGAATTCTTTCCAAACTTTTTCTTGTGGTTGAGTTCCAGTTTCAAAATACTGTGGTCTGAGAATAGACAGGGAATAATCTAAGTCTTTTGGTATCAGTTGAATCCTGCTTTGTGACCCAGTATGTGGTCTATTCTGGAGAAAGTTCCATGTGCACTTAAGAAGAATGAGTATTCTGTTCTTTTAGGGTGAAACGTTCTGTATATATCTATGAGGTCCATCTGGTCCAATGTTTCATTCAAAGCTCATGTTTCTTTGTTGATTTTCTGCTTCGATGATCTGTCTATTGCTGAAAGTGAGCTGTTAAGATCCCCTACAATTAATGTATTGTATCAATATGGCTCTTTATTTTGATTAACAGTTGGCTTATGTAGTTGGCTGCTCTCATGTTGGTGGCATACATATTTACAACTGTTAGATCTTCTTGTGTATAGACCCTTTAATAATGATGTAGTGTCCTTATGTATCTCTGACTACAGTCTTTAGCTTAAAATCAAATTTTTTTGATATGAGAATCACTACCCAAGCTTTCTCTTGAGGCCTGTTGGCATGGAAGATAGATAGTTCTCCATCCCTTCACTTTCAGTCTGTATATATCTTTAGGTTACAAATGTATCTCTTGTAGACAGCAATTAGACAGGTCCTGTTGTTTTATCCACTCTGCAACCCTGTGCCATTTTATGGGAGCATTTATGCCATTCACATTGATAGTGATTATTGAAAGATAGGATTTTCTTGACATCATGTTGCCTGTGAAGTCCTTATTCCTATAGATTGTCTCTGTAAGTTTCTGTTCTACATCATTCTTGGGTTTTTTTCTTCTTTTATAGAACCACCCTCAATATTTCTTATAGTACTGGCTTGATGGTCACATATTGTTTTAAACCTTGCTGGTCTTGGAAGTTTTTTATCTCTCTATCCATTTTGAATGTCAGCCTTGCTGGATAAAGTATTCTTGATTGCATGTTCTTCTCATTTAGTGCCCTGAATATGTCTTGCCAGCCCTTTCTGGCTTGCCAGGTTTCTGTTTACAGGTCTAATGTTATTCTGATGAACCTTCCTCTGTACCTAAGAAATCTCTTCCCCCAGGTGCCCTCAGGACCTCTTGTCTAAAATTATAATTCATGAATCTCACAATCAAGTGTCTGGATGTCTTTCTAGGCCCATTGATCTTGGAGGTGTCCTTTCTGCCTCTAGGACATGAACAGTTGTTCCATTCCCCAGCCTGGGGAAATTTTCATCTAAACTTTGTTCAGATATATCTTGTAGTCTTCTTTCTCCACACCTTCAGGAATTCTAATAATTCTGACTTTATTTTCATGGCGTCATTTATTTCCCTAATTCTGTTTTCATGGCTTCCAAACAGTTTGTTCTAGTCTTCCTCCTGATCTTTCTTCTTTGCCAGCTTGTTCTCTAGATCACTAATTCTATCTTCTGCCTCAGTTAGACTAGCTGTTAGAGTATTTAGATTAAATTGGATCTCTCTGATAGCATTTTTACCTTCTGCCATGTTGGCTCTCTAAGTTCTACTCTTAGTGATTCTGTTATCACTAATGTTTTTCTCCAACCTAGCCAATTCCCTTTCCAACATACTATTTATGTCCATATCCAATAGTCCTGAGGAAGAGGCTGCAGTCTCTACGTTTTGCCTCCGTTGGGTGTTCCTCGTCCTAGTTATTCTGGTGAAAAGTGGTTGAGGGGGTGTAAAATGATCCCCAAAAGTAATATTTATAAGGTATGTAAACAAACAGGAACAAACAAAAAGACAGACAAAAGTAAATTAAAAGGAAAAAAAAAAAAAAAAAAACCAGCCAAATGAACCCCAAGAATAATCTTTATATAATACCAGAACAAAAACAAATACACAGGAACACTGACAGAAAAATAAGTTTGGAGGGTGGTTATAAATCCTTGTTGTGGGCAGGGAAGGTTTAATTGAACCTTCCTAGGTGTATCCTTGTATTAAGGCTCTATTTGTATTGTTCAATAGTTAAAAAAAATTAAAATTTAATGAGGAATTTAATGAGAATGAAAAAAATAAAAACTTGTATCTGTGAAATTTACAGGTTTTAGGGCAACACTGGGAGCTTAACATGTTATCTCCTGATGTTGGGGTTTTACAGCTTTATGGGGACCCTGTGGTTATTATCCTCTTGGTTTTGGCTTGTTTTCTAGGGGAGGATCCTGCTGTATTGTTTTCCAGTCAGTCTTGCTTGGGTTGAGTTGCCTTGTCCCTATCAAGGAGCCAGGCTCTCTGGAAACCAGTTTTTCAGGCTTTTTCTCTCTGGAGGTTTTTGGTCTTTGCAGCTTTTTGTGGATTTTTGGAGGGTCAGAACAAAGAATCTGCCTGTACCCAGACCTCTTCCTCAGAAAGAAGCTTCAGTCTGTTCCCCTCTGCAATCTCCACTGTACACCACAGTCTCCCACAGGTGATGCACACCCCCAGTCACTGTGCCAGTGGTAACCCAATGCCTTCACTCATCTCTGCACCCTTGTGCCACTAAAACTATGGCTGTTTCCATTGCCAGGACTCTTTATTGGGGTCTAGGCCCACTCCTGGGTATGCTTAGACCCTGTGGGTCATGCAGGCCCCAGAGGGGTCCAGTCCTGATATCACGCAGTGTTCTCTCAGGCATGGGTTGGGAGTGCTCAGACCCCATGGTGGGACATGGAGGACTGAGGTCCTAGAGACGGCCAGCTGGCGCCCACACCAGGCTCTCTTAGGGGCTTGCGGGAGTGCACCCAGCCTGAGTGGTGTTGCAAGCAGTGGAAAGCGCAGGCTCATGGATTATGAACTGTAGTCTTACCAGTCTCTCTTTGACATGGATGGTTGCCCATGGTGGTGTCCTTCATGGAAACGTGGACTTAGGACCCTGTCTGTGACCACCTGATTCCACGAGTTGCCCCTTAAGATCTTTTTGCTCTTTTTAAGTGTTTTTAACCAGACTTCAAATTAATGCTGGTCCCCAATCACAGGGCACTTTCGCATTGGGGTATTACTTTCCTTGGGTCACTTCTGGTGGCTCCCTTCCCCTTCTGTTTATCCTCCAATATCAATCTGGGTATTCCCACTTCATTTTACCTCTCCACTGATGTCTTCTCCCCCTGTAGAGATCCAGAAGTGTTCAGTCTTATATCTCAGGCTGATTTCATGGTGTTCAGATTGATCTGATAGATATTTAGCTCACTTTAGGAAACCGGTTGAAATAGGGTCTCTTACTTCTCTGCCATCTTGCTTCATCTCCATATTTTAAAGAAGGGCAAGAAGAGAGTGGAAAGAAGGTGTGTCTTGTGAGTTTTTGGCCTGGGAATGCTTTCAGTATCTAGGGATCACTTTGGGTCTCTCCTACATGGCCTTCTTTATGACTGGCCAGTTTTCAGCAAGAGGGTGTCCACTGATGCTTCTTATATCTTTTAGGAATCACCTAATTAGTCAGGCCCATTTAGAATAATCAATTTTTTATTAACTCATTGACTAATTCAAAGTCAACTGATTAGGAACAAAATCATGAATGTTATCCCATCACTATTACTGACCAGATTTCTCTTAAATTTGATATCTCAGACATTAATTCAATCATATATTTATTTTTTATAAAACTTTGAAGAGTTTTTGCAGTTCCAATTACTTGGATTTTCTTAAAAGAAACTGAAGGTACTAGTGACTTTGGTGACATTTAATTTAATATAGAAAGAAAGGTAGACTTTTTTTCTATTCACTATTTCTTTCAAAAGGGCAAAATCACCTGAGAAATATCTAATTTTCAATTTAAAATATCATTCCTACCAAACAGATCTGAGCTTTCACTGGGGAGGATGTTTTATTAAATCACCTGAGTCATTAATAAAATTTCACCAAGTCCTGTCAGTTCTCTTTTATGTGCTATTCTCAAGTAATGCACTTCTTTTCAAGTACTTTAAATGGCTCCGAAGCTAATAATCATGTAGAATGCTCTTTTTTTTTTAACATAAAAAAGTATTTTGAAAGGAATAACACAGGTCAGGTGTACTTAAATCTTTTGCTATGCATGTATGTTTTCTAACTCTAAAGCAAATGCTACCGTTTTATTTATTTTGCTATATCAACTGAATATAGAGTGTCAATGTCTGATTTCAAAGTCAAATGGAAACTTAGTGAACATTTCAAGATTAGGACCTCTATATTTGTTATTAATTTTTTTATTAATTCTATAAATGGGGGGCTCTTTATCTCTTTTTATCTCTTTTCTCCAGAAATCTTCAAGAGATATGGTAATGATAAGATACAAAATACAAGTCACTATTTAAGTACTCACCTAAGCAGGAAAGAACTCTTCTGAAATTTGAATTACAATAATTTTAGCTCAAATATTGTAAAAAGTAAAAACACGAACCAAATACAGCATTCTACCATTTATAAAGAGCAATCAATAATGTCTAGCTGGGACTGGGATCATATTTTACCAGATAATGTCCAGAGAAAAGCATACTAATGCCTACTAAAAAGAAGGAAACTGGATGCTCATAAGGATATTTTCTGAGACCACATGCACAGTTGGCCTGTGTCCCGTTGATTATTAATGCAAGCAGCAGTCATTTTTGACCTGGCTGGAATTTGAGGGTTCTACGTATGTTAAATTTAGCCAGTTAAATATGACTTAAGGACTAGATAGTCTAAGCACATGGACTAGGTCTTCTTAGAATTAACTTAATGCTGATTTACTTTTGTCTAGTCAAACTTCATGGGAAATATTTAAATGTCTAAGTAAGTGACTAGAAATATCAAATAAGCCCACAATTATTAACACCTATAAGCCAACTATATTAATGCTTTTGAATGCAGTGTCTCAATGCACAAATTTTCTTTTCCATAAGGAAAGTAGTGTTATTATTCTCATTTTATAGGTAAGAACTATAATGTAACAAAATATCATTTAGCTCATATTAGAGGTGGAATTTGAACACTGAATAATTTCCCTTCTAAGAACATTCTACACCTACTACAATTGGCATATTTGTAAGAGGCAACAAATAAGAGAAAAGATAGAGATAAATTTTTATTCCATTTACCAAAATCAATCCTGGAGCAAATATTCCCTACAGAGATCAATTTTCTTTCTTCAGGATACAAAGGAAGAATCAGGCATCATAAGGACCCTACAGCTTTTCCCAATTAAAACAGAAAATAAAGATCATACCAGATTTTCTTTCAGCTGGATCAGAATATATCTTTGAATCTTATAAAGATTTATACCTCCAGGAAGTAATAGAGCCATGTGTTTGGTTTGTTCTGAATTACCTATCCAATATTGGGCCTAACTTTTTGAAGTTTTGTTCAATTAGACTGGAGTTGCTTACTAACATTTTCACACCTTCAATCCATATTAGAGCTTCCTGAAATAATATTCCAATATTATTTGGAGTACTCAGTATGATGCTGCCTTATTTTCACCTCTTTGGATACTTGACAGACATAGAAGACTCCACAGAGTATGTTTTTATGTTATTTAAGATTTTATTTAAATGTAAAACATACAGAACAGCAAGAGAAATAGAATTCAGACAAACATCAAAGGTCTGAGAGATAGCCTATGTACAACTACATTTTAGAATTTCTGGCTGACCTGCCAAGTTTGTATGAGGAATCTTACCTTCAGGGGAGCAGCCTGGAAAACAAAACAAAAGAAAACATAAACAAAACAAAGACAAAAAAACCTGTAAATGGTTCCTCACATGGTCAAGCCAAGCTCCTCAAATTGTTTGAGTCAGTTGAGTTATCAACTGACTCAAGTTGAGTTATCAACTGACTAATCTTGTGTGGGACAGGATGACTAGGAAAATATCAGGCTTAAAACAGCACATCATAAAACCTATCCCCTTTTCTTAGGTAAGAGTCAAGAAGCCAGGCATCTCCAAAGAAAAAGATAGACCTTTGCCATTCCAGCCATAAATTTGTCCTCAGATGCCTAGCCCTATATTCTTGAACCTTTGGTAAATTCCATTAGTTAAGTTTGGACCATATCTGCTGTTGTTTAAATTTAATAATCTCTACACTTACGACCCTTGAGAATCAGGTTTAAATTGGAGAAACCTTTGGTCACACAGTTAACAAAGGGATGTATGTGAATGGCTTATGTCTTTCTAATGGACCTAATTTATATTGGCTTATTGTATCTCAAACATGGGTCACACATGTGTGTTCTACTATGATTCTCAAAGGCAATATGTAGGCTCCAAACCTACAAGTCTATCTAATAAACTACTAGTCTAATAAACCTACTAGACATTTATCTGATCCTAATGAAGCATGAGGATTAGGAATAAGGTCTTGAAAGATATGTTGGAAAATTCGAATCACCCGATTGTACAACTGTACCTAATATTACACTGTGCATTAACTAACTGTAATTTAAATTAAAAAATTTAAAAAAGAAAATACGTTTGTCTGAAATCTGCAATGCTGATTTTCTCCTCCCACTTCCCAAGAAAAATTCTAGAATTAAGAACAAATATTTAATATGCCCTCAGCCTCTTGCCTTGTGTATATTATTCTTGCATTTTCAACTTTAATTTAAATCTAATAATAGTGAAATTGTCATGTGGTCATGTTGACCCAAAACTAGCACGAATCTAAAATTCAGCAGGAAATATTCGAAAACATTCTAAAAGATTACCTTTCCCCAAATGTGAAGTTAATCATACCAGGTCAAAACAGATAATGATCTCATTGCTATTTGAATAAAATTTAACTATACATCAGTCTTCACAAACTGTTAATAGGCTAATATACACTTCAATTGGGGTTCACAAACAATGAAGAAAGGAGTTACAAAAATGGAACAAACTCTGGTATATGACACACAGTGAAGGGATCAATACAAGCTTGTAGACTGTAATATATAATTGCTAGATATAGAAGCAGATATAGATGTATGTGTGTGTGGTATTTTCTAGCTCTATCTGCTAAGAACACTTGGAAGTAAAGAAACTCTGTTACTTTGAGCCTACCGAGCCCACAAATCTTAATTTCTATATACTATATTTTAGTGGTTTTTTGAGAAAGGCCAATATGAAACATGCACATAACAAATACAAATTCATATTAAAAAGGAAGAAATAAAGGATCAGAAAGGTTATATTACACATAAAGTCACAAGCATATAAGTGTCAAGAAGAGCATAAATTTCTGGTTCAAAAAGTAGACAGTGGAACAGGCTGTCTGGGTTAAGATCCCAACATCCTTCACTTACCAGATTTGTGACCTTGGGCAAGTCTGCCAACCACTAGGTCTTAACTTCTTGGCATGTAAATCTGTATAATAATAGTAATATGTACTTCATAATAGATTTGTTACAGGAACTAAATGAGATAATGCACAAAATACACTACATGCCGTAATTATTATATATTTACTTTCTATTGCTCTCATAATTTTTTATTACAATAACTGTTTTTATTATATGAAACCATGTCTGTCTGGCTTCATAGTGCATGAACTTTCTGAGGATAAACACAGGATTGAAACAAGTATATAACTGATGATAAAAGCTATATCAAAACATAGCTTTTAAAACTCCATGGTATATTTGTGAGAAAGTGAGGGAAATGATCTAAAGAGCACAGAGTATAGAAATTGGAGAAGAGGTAGAAGCATGGTTTGACAGAAATGTTGAGACCAGATTACACTGATTTGTGAGACTGAAATGCATATGACTTTTTTTCCCCATTATTTTTTGAGTATAGTAGATATATGATGTTATATTAGTTTCAGGTATACAACATAGTGATTGCATATAACTTTTTTTTTTAAAGGTTTTATTTATTTAGTTGACAGGGAGAAACACAGCCGAGAGGGAACACAAGCAGGGGGAGTAGGAGAGAAAGAAGCAGGCTTCCTGCCGAACAGGGAGCCCGATGTGGGGCTTGATCCTAGGACCCTGAGATCATGACCTGAGCCGAAGGCAGAGGTTAATGACTGAGCCACCCAGGCATCCCTGTGTAAATTTTGAAAAAAAATTTTTTTGGAGAATTCAGCTTTGCATCAGTATACAGTATGTAGGGGACAGAAGGAATTATCTTCATGCTATATATAGGTAACAGATAGCTACTAAATAGTTAACATGCTTAAATTGTACTGGAAAAAATAAAAGAACACATCATAAATTCAAAATAATTGGAAATGAATTAAAATATAAAACAGGAACATGTTATAATAATAGAATATATAATTTAATTGATTTTTAGCTTTGTATAGTAACTTAAATTAGTCTAATACGTGATTTCACATAGAGACTCTATAGGGAGTGAATTTAATTTATACATATCTAACTTGTAATTATTAGAAATACATTGTTTCAGTCAGAGAAAGACAAGTATCACATGATCTCTCTGATATGAAGAACTTGAGAGGCAAGGCAGGAGTTTGGGGGGGTGGGGGAGAGAAATGAAACAGGAAGGGATGGGGAGGGAGACAAACCATAAGAGACTCTTAGACTCAAGAAATGAACTAAGGGTGGCCGGGGGGGATGGGGGGGTGGGTAGGGATATGGTGGC